>JBBBDQ010000691.1:1457500-1662315 GCA_037127315.1 Ascarosepion bandense | reverse complement strand
ATATATATATATATATATATATATATGTGTGTGTGTGTGTGTGTATGGTGCAATGGTTAGATTGTCGCCATTTTCATCAGGCTTAATATAATGTCTTAGAGAATGTTAACCTGATGTAATTTATTGTGTAATAAACAAAAGTTAATAATGGATTGTGTTGTTGAATTTCCTTTATAATATAGAATCCTTACATGTGCCTTAAAAAAGACAATCAGAGAATGAAAAGTGTCGGCTGAGATAAGTTTTCCTTTTGAAACGTCATGGCGTACTGCTTGGTATTAGCAGTGGAAACTTCGTTCCGAACATTTTGCAGTGTTTGAGTTCAGTGATTATGGAGGGGTTTCGAGCAATCACTAGTGATGGCAACGTTATGCTTCTATCCATATTTCCACTGGGCTAGAGACTATACACGGAGGCCTACAAAACCGGCCATAATTATTTGGCCACTCTAGTTTTTAAAAGAAATGATGTATTTCATACTATTTTTAGTATTTATTTCCAAGTAGATAATTCTAAATAAAAATAGAATGGTTATTTTGTTATTATTATTTTTAAGATTTTACAAGGCAAGGAAGTAATGATAAACTCGTCCGAATAACCCTAAATATTCTCATTTTTTTCTTTGATAAAACTGCAATATAATTAGTTATCAAATATGTATAAACTCATTTGATGCACATGTTATTGTACAGTATTAACAAAAAAAAAACTTTCTTGTTTCATTTACAATCATTCACTTGGCAATAAATACTAAAAAATCGTATGTAATACATAATTTTTTTAAATAGGGGTCGCCAAATAATTATAGCCGATAGTGTATATTACATGCCTTGAGGAGTTAGTGCGTCCTTGGGCCAAAAACGTGACTGCTAGAAGATGCTATATCTGACAACAGGTCTCTACACAATGCCACAAAAGCAGGAGAACCCAGTTATGACTGTCAGACGATATCGGCGACCACACAGATTCCGATCCCTTTGATTATTATGTATGGCACGCACAAACAAATTCCTTGTAATAATAAAGATTAAATGAAGGCAAAGAATAATGGCAGTATTCACCATCTTAAACAAGACTACGGTCCAGAAGAGTTGCAAGAAATTTCAAAGTCATCAGATGGCCGATTCAAGCCGATATTATTGAATAAATTTACTCTTTAGTATTTCAAGATATTTATGAAATTTTGGGAAATATATGTCAGTGAACGCCGGATAATATCAAAGATGAAGCAAACACTTGAAGCCACTGAAATCTGGTTCTACAGAAGGATGTTGCGGATACCATGGACCGAGCATGTAAGCAATGGTGAAGTTTTTGAAAGGATGGAAGCGAAAAGTAAATTAATACTGAGCATGAGAAAAAGCAGCTAAAGTTCCTGGGATATGCAATGAGGAAAGAGGTCTTGGAGAACTTGATACTAACAGGCCAGCTAGAAGGAAAAAGCGACGCGGCTGATAACATATTTGAATGGCCTGAGCGGGTGGATGGCGGAAGTGGGGTTACGTGTTGTAACAGAAGAAAACGTGCTAACAGCCACCAGAGATAGGGAGACGTGGGAAGCCATGATCGCCTACGTCTTAAAAGAAGAACAAGAAAAAGATGAAGAAGAAAATTTGCTTTCAGTGTAATTTCCTTTTCTTCGATAGAACGATATTTAAATTTATATAAAACTGTAAATAAGCAAGCGAAAGGACAAGTAACCACAATCATGTAATATGGTTCTAACCAATAATGCTAAGCTTATCAAAGACATAATCTTGTTGAGTTGCTTCGTTTTGGTATAATTAGAAGATAACACGAACTTGAATTAATGATGTTTATTTTTGGTATAAAACTTTAGGTTTTTACATCAAGTTACAACCTTTAAATTTTATGTGGATACAGGAGCAGACTAGCTAAATTCTCTTCACTGTGGGATGATTGTAGTAAACGAGCCTATTCCTTTCTGGACTCTAGTGATCAACTGACTAGGGTCCTCCTTCTTAAATCTTCTACACAAAACTACTGTCCTTAACTCCTACTTCTTACTCTACTCTGAATCCTACTCCTACCAAAAGAAACGGTTCCTTATTTTGCCGCCCAATTTTGAATTCTTGGCGTCAGTGTATCTATTTTTTTCTATTTTTAGAACACTCGCCATTTTATAAACCATAACAATCTCATATCAATGAATAAATTTAAATTAAATAGCTATTTCAAGTAATTTTATACATCTAATCAGAAAGAAATATTTATATTTCTTGGAACCAAGCCGAGGCAGGGAGCGATCTATTTAACAATCATGCAAACAAATGAATTTTTGGGACTTATAAACCTAAAACAATGTTACTGGGTGTTAGGTTCATAAGTCCCGAAAATTCAGTTGTTGTTTTTTTACCTTAAGGACACATGGCCAGTAGATATAGATGTTAATTAGATCCTGATCTGAGTCTTAGATTCTGTGAGTTCAATACCGGACTACAGCAGTGGTAAACAATTGACTTATAGCGTTAGCGTGTAAATACTGCCTCATCTGAGAAATATGGGTTAGAGTGTAAATACTACCTCATCTCAGAAATATAGACAAATACTCATGGATTTAACAGTTTATTTTTTTCGGAGTTGTTTTTACAGTGAGGGCCGAGTTTAGTATTTGATTGCTAACATTAACATGATGGAGTGCCTTAGCGATTTCCAAAACGTAACTTAGATGTATCAGAAGCCGGAATATATGGGACATCCACTTCGGACCGAACTCATTATTCAGTCGTGATTAATCATAACTCGGGAGTAATTGGATTGTCCCTCAGTCATTTACTTTTGCATGAAATCTTTAAAAAAAAGTTTAATCGCTTTAATAATAGGTATGTAAAATAGAGAGTTAGAGGGAGATAAGTCATGACTTCTAATCGAAGCTTTATGTAAGGAATGGAGTTCATAGACCCCAGTGATTGTAATAAAGGGTTCGGTTCGAAATTCCTAGCACCTGAAAAAGGCCGGAGCGTACAACGGCCGAAATGTCGTACAAATGTTAACAAAGATGAGGATAATAGTCCGAATATAAAATATTCTATCTACAACACTTATCCTCATAATACTCTTGTCTTACTGACTATTCTTACGTTCATATCACACCTTATTTAGTACCCACCTAACTTGAGAGGCTCTTAAGCCGTTAATTGTTGATTAATTCGTTTTCAGTGGCTTATCCACGCATTTCAGGTTATTTAAAGCCAGAAGATATTGTTATAATTTTTCTTGAACTGAAACAGATTATAGCATAATTATCAAAACCAAACCGTACGTATTACAAATGTATTCGATAAGAAATACGAAAGGAAATATGTCCAATGAAAACTGTCCAATGAAAACTGTCGAATATTTTAAATGCCCTGACTCTATTTTTTTCTCACATTTAGTTACTATTAACCGACAGGGAATTAGACTTTCCGATGTGCAAAGCAGATGAATATCTAAAATTCTGCTTTAATTGGAAATATTCCTCGATTTTTGTTTAATTTCTGTAGAGAAATCCACATAGATGATAGCCTAGATAATGTAATCGAGTATGTAATATTGACAGGGCGTATATAGTTCTAATGCTGATGCAAGGATAGATTAAAATAAGTATGCCTTTTGTGTGTTAATTCTTTCCTCAAAGCATTGATATATGAAAATCTGTTTTCCACACATGCTTATACGTAGGCGTTCAAATATAGCTTCTTTAATCTATATTGTTTCCTGTTTTGGCGTTTAGTATTCAATTTACTTTTATCTTTTTTTCAATATTTATACTTCCACTTATATATATATATATATATATATATATATATATATATATATATATATATATGTATGTATGTGTGTGTGTGTGTGTGCGTGTGTGTGTGTGTGTGTGTGTACACTACCGGCCATAATTTTTAAACCAACACAGACTTTTTTAAAAATGATGTATTTCATACTATTTTAGTATTTATTAGCAAGTGGATAATTCCCAATGAAAATAGATTGGCTCTTTTGTTATTATTAATTTGCAAAATTTTACAAGGCAGCCAAGAAGCCTTTGCTTCAGCCAGCCAATAAGAAGAGACAAGCATGCGGAAGAGAGCACAAAAACTGAATACCAGAACAGTTCATTTGATGCACATGTCATTGTGCAGGATTAACAAAAGACTCATTCTATTTTCATTTAGAATTATCCAGTTGGCAATAAATACTAACAGTAGTAAGAAATACATAATTTTTTAAAATTTCTCTCTCTCTTTTTCTGTCTGTCTGTCTGTCTGTCTGTCTGTCTCTCTCTCTCTCTCTCTATATATATATATATATATATATATATATATATATATATATGCACATATAAAAACACACACATACATATATAGTTGTCCATTTTGGCAGTAATCACTTTTTTATACACTACAACTGCGAATAATATTTTACTCAATTTGTTTATTAACTCAAACGAAAAATTGCACATCCGTAAAATCGGATCAAAACGATTGAAAACATTTTTGAAAAACCCAGAGCAAGGCAAATTTTACAAGTCAGCGTGAAAGCTAAGATTCGAGATTCTGATAGGATAGAAAATAGCAAATTGATGTATGACCCCGGTCAATTCTTTTTCACACCAAGAAAATGGGTATGCTGTTCGGAGCCGATCAGATGATTAGAATTCACCAGTTAAGCACGTTACTTGACCGGTCAAATTAGTCCGAGATGAGAGTGGCAATCTGACGGAACTCGGCGTATTGTAAGAAATTTCAGGACGCTGACCCTGTTGTGTTTCGTCGACATGCATTCAGTCTACCTCACCTTCCAATTTCCCTTTCTTCGTCTTCACCCACACACCGTCAAAGAAAACAACAAGATACTTCAACTGATTTCGATAAGTACAATCATCTTTATTGCCTGACATTCATTTCCACTTTTTATCCGGCCATAAAAAAGAAAAGAACACACACTTTATTATTAACCTTTTTCAATCCCACTACATACACATTCTGCTGCTATCAACTATAAGCTTTGAATGTCTGTGGAATATTTAACTACTTACATTTTCTCTTTGAACAACTAAGTACATGCATTTTCTATTTGAACATTTTCTTCTTTCACATTTATATTAGTCTGTTCCGTAAATTCAATTTCACATCTTTTTATTAATACGTTATTTTTGTTCAGATAATTAAAACAATTACTTTAATGTTCAAACAAAACACATTTATTCTTTTAACCATTCTTTCAACTCTTTGATATTAAAAATTGTAGGGACTTCGCTTGTGTATGACGCAAGGCAAATTTGACAAACATAGCCGAGGCCCATAAATAGTATTTGGAAGATATAAACGCCAAAAACTTGAATACAGAAATAGCTATAGGCTCGAGATTTTTCGACTTGCAGAAAGGGGTTGTGGGGTAAAAAATAATTTATCATCCGCAAAGCCTCAGAAATGATTTTGAATTTTATTGAGGCTGGGAAAAGAAAATTGAGCTGCTTCAAATATTAAAATGGATTCCCTTTTTGTGTTCTTAATCTTGTTAAGATAGGGCGCCACCACTGGTGTCATCAGTTATTTTCTAGAGAGTAAATATGAATCAATCATTTACCAGTCTCTTCAGCAATGGATCGTATATATGAATTTATTGTACTGGCTGGATGTGTAAACTTCATTCAAATAGACTTTCCAAGCAAGTTTCTTTATTGTTCACCATGGTGGACGAGAAAATAGGGTAGATTTTAGGATGAGAAAACGATTCTAGCATGTTTTTAGAAGTACTGAATGTCACAAGACAGCTGTTTTCAAATTCGAGTTGTTAGATCTTGGTCAGAGGAAAGACCAGACACGCTTACAAATTTCTACTCAGTTCGGTTCTTTCTGAGCGTCCTATATAAAATTAAATAGCTCAACAAGGGTAGAAATGTCAAAGTATGAGAGAAAGGAAGATTTCTTTGGAAAGCACGACAATGAGATTCGAAAACGTATTGGCATGGCCAAGGACGCATTTCAAAAAATAAGGCAAAATATTGAGACTGGAAGAATTTGGTTAGAAAATGCGACACTGAGATCCGAAGACGCATTCAAAATCTAAGCAGAGTGTTGAGAGACAAGAATATTTTGTTGCAAACAAAGAAAAGAGTACTTTACTGTTATGTGACATCTCTCCTCTAAAGTCGAACGATCTATTCAAAGATGAACGAAAGACTCAAAGCAACTGAAATGTGGTTCTACAGAAAAATACTCAGGATATCATGGACCGATTTAGGGGTACAACAAGGTTTTGCAGAGAATGCAAATAAAAAGGAAACATATACTTATCATCAGGAAGTGACCGCTGTAGTTTCAGTGACATATAAAGAGGAAGGAGGGCTTAGAGAATCTAATACTTACAAGAAAGAAAAACAAAAAGTGAGACAAAGAAAAATAAAACGCGAAACATACTTGATAGGCTTGAGCATTTATATGGCAGGACAGGGTTTAGGAGAGATACCAAGAAGAAAAGCGTTATAGGCAATTTGGGAAAAGGGTAAGTGTAAGGCCATGACTGCTTGCGCAGTTTTTATAGGCGTCTCATGACAAGCAAGGCAGTTACATAATGATAGATGGAAGAGAGTAGAGAACAGATCACAGTGGATGCCAGACAATGGGTAAAAAAATGGCGGATACATTGGTGTAAAGAGAGCTGCATGAGAGCAAGTGTAACGTGAGAAGAAGGATAAGAACGAAGGAGATAAAAGATGACAGTTGACGTTGCATTTAAATTCTTGGAGATTGTAGCTATTAGAAAAACAAGAATACGAAAGGGAGTTTCACAGGCGGGTAGTACAAGAAAAGAAGCTGATATTGTAGAATTTGTGGTTACACTTGATTGTTTTCACAGTAAATTGATCGAACATTTTTTTTAGTTTAGTAGCTTGAGAAAATTCCTGTAATTTGGGGACATCAACCAGCTAATCTCGTCGAAGTACCTAAACTGAACATAGCATTTTACCTGCAAGATTTTTATTTTTATTTTCAAATTCAGGATAAAGAAATTGAAGAGAAGAGATGAAAACGTAGATTAATATTAGGAAAATATTTTTATATATTAAAAATTTAAAAAAAAGTAAAAGCTAACGAATATTTATAAGGAAAGTTCATTTTTTTCATATTTACACATAGTATAGCTAGAGTGGAAGCTAGAAACGTTTGAAATATCTTTGAAAATATTTTTGAATTGTTTAGTTGGTATTTCTGCCGTTTGATTTAATGTTTTTTTCATTTACAATATTTCTATTCAAAGATATTTGAGAAGATGATGGTTTATCATTTCACAATCAATAGATTTTTTAAGGTTTAATTCCTCACAAAATAAAAAATACTGGCTGATAAAATATAACACTAGTTTGGAAGTATATATTATCCTATAATGTTTGTTGATTTGATATTGGATTTATTAAAAACACTAAATTGAAAACAGAACAATAAAAATGCTTGCTTACTCACGCTTGCATTTGTTTATGTATTATTTATTGTTACTACCTATTCTTTACATTATTAATTTAAGTCATAGAAAATACGTTTATTTTTTCACTTTTTAAATAAATAGAAAAATAAATATACAGCGAATTCTGAGAGAATTCTGAGAGAAATAAAATTAAAATAAAACAATTCTGAGAGAAATAAAATTAAAATAAAGCAATTCTGAGAGAAATAAAATTAAAATAAAACAATTCTGAGAGAAATAAAATTAAAATAAAACAATTCTGAGAGAAATAAAATTAAAATAAAACAATTCTGAGAGAAATAAAATTAAAATAAAACAATTCTGAGAGAAATAAAATTAAAATAAAACAATTCTGAGAGAAATAAAATTAAAATAAAACAATTCTGAGAGAAATAAAATTAAAATAAAACAATTCTGAGAGAAATAAAATTAAAATAAAACAATTCTGAGAGAAATAAAATTAAAATAAAACAATTCTGAGAGAAATAAAATCCTTGACAGGATTCATCAGTGGTGGCCACAATCTCAACAATGTAAGATACACGTATGACACGATACTAATAGCATACACGGAAAAGAAAATGCAGACGAGAAAGCGAGAACAAAAAGGCTGAGCATAAACTTAAAGAAAACTGAATGTATGGTCATCAGCAAAAAGAAGACTAAAGGCCGGTGAAACTAAAATAAAACAAGTAATTTGAATACCTAAAAAGTGTTCTGACAGAGGATAGATAATGTAACATTCAGATCCGAAGACCCATTGGAATGGTAATGGAAGTTCTTTTAAAAGCTAACCAGATTACCGAGAGACAAAAAATATCATTGGAAACAAAGAAATAAGGGCTGAACTGCAATGTGATATTTGTCCATCTGTATGGCTGTGAATTTTGAACGATCTTATGAAGGATAAAGTAGAGGCTTGAGGCAGCAGAAATGTGTTTTTATAAAAGGTCAATAGACACCCCCTAATAAAATAACTCGCACACATTCTCTCAAACACTCTTCCCATCCTCGGTATCCTTGGTATCCTTACCCGTCTGTCACCCTCCTTCTGACATTTCCTATCACTTCCCCTATGTAACCCCCTATCCACTCTTTCACATAACTTTCCCATATGAAACTCCCTAACCACTCTTTCTCATCACTTTCCCCTATGTAATCCCCTAACCACACTCTCATCACTTTCCCCTATGTAATCCCCTAAACACTCTTTCACATCACCTTCCCCTATGTAACCCCCTGCGCAAAAGTGGCAGTGAAATGCCTTGCTTGGGGTGAAATGATTAAAAAAAAGGGTGCTAAGGATACCATGGAGAGAGCGCTTGAGCAATTATGAGGTGTTGGGGAGGATACAAACGAGAGAAAACTCATACTTTTTTTTAATCGTATCATCCCGAGCAAGGCGATGAGGCCACTGATTTTCAGGGGGCTACATCAGAGTAAAAAGATTAGCTAGAAGTGAGTGAAGAGAAAGACGTACCAGTCAGAAAGGGGCAAGAAAAGGATGGGAATACAGGTGTGATGACAGTTGCAAAGGATATGCAGGGTGGTGAATAAAGAACTAGAGTCAAGTAGTTAAGATATGAATATTGATATTACATTTAAATACCTGGAGGTTGTAGCCGTCAGGAAAGCAAGAATATGAAAGCGAGTTCCACAGGTGGGAAGTGCGGGAAAAAAGCTGAGGGGTAGAATTGTCGTCTGCATTTGGTTGATCTAACTGTGAATGGGTGAGACCCCATTGCCGATCTGGTTGCACGAGTAAACACCTGTTGCAGAGGCACCAGTGACTTAAGTTCGTTGGAGCAGAAGCCATGAACGTATTTATAGAACAGACAAAGGGAAGCCACATCCCGTCGGTGGGGATGTGGCTGGAGTAGAGCCACCCAAGTCAGTACCTATCACATTACTGATTCTCCTTTGGAGCCTGTCAAGAACACTGAGATGAACAGCAGAAGCTACTGACCATATACGGCAGCATTACTCCTTGCAAGTGAGACCTGTGGTCCCTAGGACAATAATGAGAAAAAAGAGACTGGAGAATTTAATACTCATAAGACGGATAGAAAGAAAGAGAGACAGCGGAAAGCAGCACGAGACATACTTGATAGACTTGAGCAAATTGATGGCGAAGCAGGGTTTGGGAGAGATACCAAGAGGAAAAATATTGAGAGTGACAGCATACAGAGCCATGTGCAAGTCCCTGATTTCCTGCGTTCTGAAGAGACACCCATGAAGAAGATATCTGCCATTATTTATAATGACTTGTTGCCACTTGTCAGCAGAAGAACTTCAGAGTAGTTCGGATATGATGACGGGTTCCGATCTAATGTAGCATTTGTAATATGACTAAAATTTGACAAAACATATGAACTTATTGCAATATACAAAATATTAATTATCCTACGAAAGTAAATATTAATTTGTAATATTTAATGCACCAGAAGTTTTATTTTTTATTATTCTTCTTATGTTTTTTCTCGTTTATCGTAATTTGTACGTAACTTTTATTGAACAAAAATGAATTAAAGAAGTTTAAGAAAATTTACAAGTATTATCAAAACATTATGATGTGCTGTGGTCGCTCTCTAAGCGTGCCACAAAGCTGAAAATATGGAGCATTCAGTGAGGATCAAAATCACCGCTCAGTTGTAAATTTTCAAGCGAGACTAGCCATCACACCATGTCGAAGTGCCCAATATGGTTATGATTAACAAAATATTTAACTTGTTCAAAATGCCTCCTTGAATACAACGCTGCAGTCTATTCTCACAGTAATTTCAAAGAATTTACTAAACATTAATTCGGGAATTATTTTTGGTTTGAGCCTGTAAAGAAATCTTTCAGTCGAACCCTACGAGAAAAAGTTTGGTATTGTTAAGTCTATTGATCGTGATGGCACTTCATTGTTTCACATCGTCCTATTAACCTCAGCACGAAATTTAAGAATTAATCATTCCCGAATGCGTTGATCATAGTGGGGTGGTGCGTCATCCTGTTAAAAGTAAATCTGCTGTACTTATAGCAGGGTCTTATTTCTCCCGAACGTTAGTCTTACGGCACCTTGTATATAACTCATATTTAATGAAGTATAATGTGACACGATAACTAGGCATATATTTATTTTATTATAATAGATTAAAATAGAAAATAGATTAGAATAGAAAATAGTTTAAAAACATATTTAAAAAAAGTGAAAAAGAAGAGGAAAAATAAATAAATAAACGCTTTTTCTTTTATGAGGAAAATTGTGGAAGAGACAAGAGTATCCGATTACTGTTTTAAATCCTACCACTCCTCCGGTAAATATTTGACTCAGTGATTTAATGTGATAAAGAGATAAGTTCAGGAGATAAAAGTTCAGGAGGTCGGTTTTCGAATGAACAGGTCAAAGGCTGTGTTTTACTGTATCTTGACCACACATTAAGAATTTTCCGGCGGAAGCTTTATTAAGATAAAAAAAAAAGATAACTGAAATTTCAGACTTGCAGATGCCAATGTTTATCACCGGTGGTCTAAAGCATTTCCGGATTTCCGGATTCATTTTAAATAAATAGAAGTTAGTGAGTTTAAAGGGAGTTCAGCCGGGCGCGAGCATGAAGTAAGAATCTCCGTTCGTCTTGTTTCGGTCAGCTCGGGTTTGTTGATCTCCATTAATTAGAGTTAGAGCTGTGTGTCACATTCGCCTGCCCCAACTGAAAAGGCTAACTCTAAACGAATAAAGCATCCTTTCAACTCATCCTAGTTGTGGAAGTTCGTTCCTTATAGTTTAATCTTGTACCCCCAGCTTGAGGCTCCGACATTTTCAACAAACTCCCGGCAAACATCACAGCGTGGAGAACGGCTGCCGGAGAAATTGTACGGACCGTCCGTTGGGTGTTACAATAGAAAGCTGATCAAATCTGAAAAGAATAATGAAGCATTTTCAAATTCGGTTAGAACTTAAACTGACGACCGAATATGTGATACACAATCCGACGGCTCATTGCAATAAAGGTAATACAAGAAAGGATGCCCATAAAGTCCGTGTGCACTTTAAAAAATTGTTAACTTTATTTGTATTTGTGAGAGTAATAATCTGTAAAATATAGTATCAATTTTAATGTTTCAAGAAGATAGAGCTCCTTGTTACTTTGGTCTGCGTGTTAGACGATTTCTAAATCAGGAATTTTCTACCAGATGAATCGGAAGGGGTGGACCATTTTATTGACCTCAACGTTCGCCAGATTTGACTCCATTAGATTTTTTTCATATGAAAACAATTGTGTAGGCAACGAAACCTAGTTCATTAGAAGATTTGAAATCTAAGATAATTATGTGATTTCAGGCATTTTTGTAAATCAGTTAACTGCAAAATTGTATAACCCTTTGTATTGCTAATGATGGAGGACATGTGGAAACTGAAATAAAATTTCAATAAAACTTTAAAAATATGGATTTACTTCTTTCTAATCCTTTTTTTAAATTATTTCTGTCGCAAATACAAATAAAGTTATAAATTTTTTAAAGTGCACACGAACTTTATAGACACCCTTTATACTCAGAACCAGAAAAAATATTGAATGCTATGTGATATAAATACTGTTATACTAGAATAAATACTGGGCATTTCTCTCACATATATTGGGTATACTTGAGGCAATAGATATGTAGTTCTGCAGAATCTTGATAAGAATAAAATAAGCCGATTATTCGAACAATGAAAAATTGTTAAAACACTTAGATACGAAAATTAAATTTCTTGGATACATAATTCGGTAAGAGAACTTGGAGAATTTGAGACTCACAAGTCTGTTGAAATCAAATGGAAAACGGAGTAAATTGACTAACGAGATTTGAGTGTTATACCAGAGACTTACGGAGATAACAAACAGACCAATATGGTGAATTACCACCGCCAACTGTTTGAAAAGACACGAAGTAAAAATATGGAAATCCATAAAACACTAAGAAATATGAATAAGCTGCTGAAAAGAATCATTAATATAGTTCTATTATGAATACACACTCCTACGAGAGCGCATGATCGCTACATCAGTGCTGTTATGCGTTGGAGTCAGGACAATTTTCGGGTCTTTCAACATCATACTTGTTCACCCAATAGGCCCTACCGAAACAATTTTAGTCCAGCAGACGATTCTGTCATCACCAAGCACCCAACAAAGGATTTATAACTATCACAGCCGATTAAATAATAGCAAGCGACCAATAAAAACACTGTAAGTCAGTTTCGTCGCCTCCAAGACGAGACAAAATGAGAACATACTGAATTCACGCCTTTCCCATTGAAAATAATAGAATACGTGGTATATGTGGTATTATGGTATATGGAGGATTGTAAAATGACGGATATGTTTTTGTGGTAAATAGAGAAATTGTTAGGAGTGACTGGGTCATGGTCATAGGTATAGCATAGTTTAGGAATATCACACTCTACCCCGCTCCAATTTGACCATGTGCCATATTTCATTTTTTTTTTCATAATATTCCTGTGCTAAATAGAGAAATTAAAAGGAGTTTTTGGGTCGTGATCTGATTAGATAGGTACAGGATAGTTAACGAATATCACACGCTACCCCGCTCCATTTTGACCATGTACCACATTTCTTTTTTTTTTTTTCAAAATATTCTTGTTGTAAATGGAGAAATTAAAAGGAGCAACTGGATCGGGATCTGATTAGATAGATATAGGATAGTAAACAAAGACTATTCTCTACCCAACCTCTTTTCGGCCATGTGCCACATTTTTGTATTTTTTCATAAAATAAATACAACATTGAAAATAAAATGTATGTTTAGATAGACATTTTTTCACCTACTACTTTCTACAGCTATGGTGTAACTAAATACGACCCTAAAGGAATAAAAATGTTTCTTCAGCATAAAGGAAAAGACTTGCCTGGAATTATTCATTGCTAACAAAAAAGGATTCGAAACAGTTTTCAAACAAACCTGAAAAGATTTAGCGACCACAAAGGACTTTGATTTGAGATTGACGAAAAGTTAATAGAAAACCCGTGACAAATGGAATCGACTGGCCAAATAACAACGACAAAAAGGGTATTAATAGCAAACAACGTTTGTATACAGTCCGGAGGTGTCGCATGTGACACAATAGAACGGGAAGGAATTAAAAGTAGACGAAAGAAAATATTTTATAAGGTTACAGAAAATACATGAAACCAAACTAAATACAAGGAACGTGATAAAAATGAATGAACACGTGGACAGTATCGATAGAGAATTATGGAAGAGCAATGGATGACTGGACAAAGAAGGAACTCAAATCAATGGATCGACTAACAAGGTAACTCGTGATCGTGCACAAAACTTTACTGAGAGATTTCATATAAAAAGAACGGAAGTTGGTAGATAATGCCTCTGCATTGAAGAATGTATCCAAAAATTTTGTAAGGGAATTGGGCAAAGACATGCAACTAGAATATTGTTTTTTAAAAAATTCAGATCATTGCGAATAGAATTTAAGGAAGCGATAAAAGGGGGATTGAAGAAAGACAAAGAAAATATTGTTCGTGTCCTAGTGGGAAATGGAAGTATTGTAAAAAAATTCAAATAACTTCGACAAGAATTTAAGTACGCGATCAATGGAGGGCTTAAGAGAGAGAGATAGAAAATATTCTTCGGGTTATAATGTGGAATAGAAAGATTGTAGAAAATTCAAAATTTTGCGAAGAAAATATAAGGTGATATAAAAGACTGAAAAGAGAAAAAGCATCTTTCGTGTAAGAGTGCGAAATGAATGAATTGTAATAATAATAATAATAATAATATTAATAATAATAATAATAATAGTGAAAACATTTCGAAAAAAGTTTAAAGAGGCGAGAAATAAAGAAATAAAGAGAAAAAAACAAATATTGTCCGGGTCATAATAAGAAATAGAAGTGGAAATATTCAAATAACGAGAAAAAATTATGCAGACGATAAAGTGACAACTGATAAAAAATAAAATATAGTTCATATTACGAAATGGAAGGATTGTAAAAAAAAATCAAGTCATTGTGAAGAGAATTTATGCAGTCGATAAAATGAGAATTGAAAAAAAACATTTCAGTCAGAGGGTGAAATTTTAGAATTTTTAAAAAACTTCAAATTTTTGCGAAATTAAATTAAAGAGAAAACGACTGAAGAATATATAAAAAATGACTGTTCGAGTTATATTGCAAAATTGATGGATTTCAAAATATATTCAATTGATTATGAAAAGAATTTAAGGTGGTGGTAAATGAAGGACAGAAAAGAAAAGAAAATTTAGTCGAGTCAAAGACTGAAATGGAAGTATTCTAAAAAATGATTCCATTGCGAAATTATTAAAAATATAAATAGAGGGACTGAAGAATGTAAAATAAAATATTGTTCTGGTCAGATTTCGAAATAGAAGGTTAGTGAAAGAATAAATGACATCAGTGTGAAAAGAATTTAAGGAGATGTTATAAGGACAGAACGAGAAAAAAGAACTTTGTTTGGGTCATTGTAAAAGAGAATTTATGGAACAGAATTTATGGAAGCCACAAAAATGGAACTGAAGAAAGACAAAGAAAATATTCTCGGGTCATATTTCGAAATAAGAGCGATATAAAACAGTCAAATCACTGCAAAAACAATTTTATGAAGTGATTAAAAGTGCAATAAAGAATAAAAAAGAATATATTGTTCAGTGTTATTGCGAAATGAAAAGAATGCAAAAAATTGAATCATTTTTGGAAAGAATTAGAAAGGTGATATAAAGTAGGACGGAAGGAAAACATTGTTTGGATTATCTTGCGAAATGGAAGGATTAACTAAGTAATTTGATTCAATATGGTCGTTCAACTTCATTTTAGCATAAATGTGTCTCTATCCTGAAAACTAAAAAAATAAAAAACGGTTCTCTATGCTGAGAAGTTTTGAAACACGGAACTGAAATATATGTACATATATATGATACACATCCTCATTGTTATAGGTGAACATCCTGCCATACCTCGAGAACAGAATGCTCTACTTTATAAAAGACGGTAACGAGCGTACGCTGAAAACGTCTTAGGCATTCGCCTGATTTTTCTATGACACTGTCAGCCCTCTGCTTTCGGGTAGAGGGCGCTCTCTGCGTCCGAGCAGAGAGCACAAACACAGTCGTGGTTCCGCCGAAGGGTAGAACCACGACTGGGGAAAAATAGACATTTTAGAGATTTTTGGCCCGGTAATATGGCCGGGAATACCCACTATAAAATGACCATGTGTCACATCTGGCCTTGCGTGGGATGGCTAGTAAATACATACAAACGTCTTAGGTATTCACCTGACGATGCTATGACACTCTCAGCACTCTGCCTTCGGGTAGAGGGCGCTCTCTGCTTCCGAGCAGAAAGCACAAACCCTGTCGTGGTTCTGCCGAAGGGTAGAAGCACGACTGGGGAAAAATAGAGAGACATATTTTTGGCCTGGCTATATGGCCGGGAAGACCCACTATAAAATGACCATGTGTCACATCTGGCCTTGCGTGGGATGGCTAGTAAATACAAAAGGTCTTAGGCATTCGCCTGACTGCTCTATGACACTGTCAGCTCTCTGCTCGGAAGCAGAGAGCACAAAACCAGTCGTTGTTCCGCCGAAGTGTAGAACCACGACAGGGGAAAAATAGACAGAGATTTTTTGGCCCGGCTATATGGCCGGGAATACCTACTATAAAATGACCATGTGTCACATCTTGCCTTGCATGGGAAGGCTAGTAAATACGAAAAGGTCTTAGGCGAAGGTATTCACTATTCGATAGTCTTTTCCGCTCCAACCCGTGGCCTACCTATATGTGTATTATTGTTAATTGTACCTTAGTACAATAAATCTATATTTCTTATTCCTGGTGTGGAGATCCATTGTTCAACTGATCATTTTATACTGTATTTCTTTTACGGGATATATCACTCATCGATCTTTTGAACTGGAATAGATTTTTATTCCTTGTTTTGTTTAGGGTTTGGTTTACGATTCCTCTAAAATTTTCTAATTCACTTTCACTTCCAGTGTCCCCCTTACGTCTTACTGCCATTATCGCCTTACCTGGGCTGAATTTATATATATATATATTTAGTGTATCGAGGCAGTAGATAAAACCACTACATATATTGGTTTTACTACAACTACGCTCTCCCGTCGACTTACCTGTCACCTTGCTGATCAAAGTACAATTAAACAACTTTTCTCGAAACACATAAACATGTAGGTAATATCAGAGAGGTTTTAGTCAACAATACAATAATCCTCACTCATACACTCAGTAAAAAGAACCTTCAGATATGGGAGTTCATCTACATTAAATCCAATCAAACCACACTTAATAAAATCACGTATAAATTTGGTCATAACTCATTGCATTTAAATATATGGCCTTGTTATGTTTTCGAGTTTTCACACGGTGTAACTTCATAGAACCACATTTTTGGTAACTGTTGCCATTGCTTAGCGGAGTTTTATGTCAACGCAAGATAAATTCGTCGCTGATGGTGGATGTTTTTGTGTTAACATCCTTGTAACCTCTCTGAAGATGGCTCATGTGAGCCGAAAGCTTAGAACCAACTTAATAAAAAATTATCCAAATGCTGGAGAATTTTTGTCTTTATTTTCACCTGAAATTAAAGCCAAAATACGATGTTTAGAACGGCTCATGATTAAACATAATAGTCATTCATTGTCTCTTATATTTAACATATGTTAAGAATATATATATATATAACGTTTCAGTGCAAAGAATTTGTCACTTTAACTGAGCAGGTTCATGCCGACTTCGAAGTTTTTATAAAGCCACCGTTATGATGCCCTCACCTATCAGGGCTGAATTTTAGCAATTTTTTTAAGCCAAGGCTGAGAGGAAACATCATAACAGTGCCCTCACAAAACATTGAGGGCGTCAAGGAACTACTCAGTTATAGGGACACGCTTTTTGCACTAAAAATACCAACGTTCTTTCTCCAACCCGATATATGTAAAAAAAACCTGCTTGTCAACTTTTATCAGTAAAGCTACTGAAAACACAACAATCTTAGAGCCAAACATGATCATAACAATATATATATATATATATATATATATATATATATATATATATATATATATATTCCTTGAAAGACTAAAATAGAGTTTACTACAACAAAAAAGATTATGGTGTATTGAAAATAAAAAACTGTATATATTCTTATATTTATGATCACCATTAATTTTGTTATTATTATTAATATTATTTTTGAACATACACTGACGCACACAAAGAAAAAATTACCTAGCATATCAAGAAAGATAAACGGCACATAAATTGCTTTTAACATGCTATAAAATGAAAGAAAATGTGAAAATCCGCAATCACTTGCAGTAATTTCCTGACGAGTGGACCAAAAGATTCCAAAAAAATTTCTGTACAAACGTTTGTGCTGAAACTAACATCAATCGGCTCAGTGAAGAATTTAATACGTCTATCATTCTCATATGTGTGTCTATGGTGATTTTTATAATCGTAACTTAGATATGGCACACTGACATAAATATGGGGCACCCTATGAGAATCTAACTCACTATTCGGTTGTATTTAATTTAGCCATTATACCATGTCGATGTATGCTTAAAACTGGTGGTCTTCCAAGTGTAGGTTAAATGCGACACAAAGCCGAATGTATGGTGACCTCGTGAGGATCGAACTCAGTTGTAACTGTTCTAACAAGGCATGACTGCTAACAATTACACCGTATAAAGGTGACCTATGTGTGTGTGTATGTCTATGAAAATATATACTCGTATGTTTGAGTCTGTATGAAAAGTATTTGCATATATTATTTCATATATATATATATATATATATATATATATATATATATATATATATATATAAATTAAATTTAAATTTTAAACAAATTCAAAAATGTTTCGGATTAAAGTAATTTAATATATATATATATATATATATATATATATATATATATATATATTTGTGTGAATATGTGTGGGTGTGTGCGTTTATGTATCTATATATGTCCAGCTTAATATATATCATGTGATGACGTGCTTGTATATGTATATCGCTCTTAAACACGTGCCCAAACCTATGACATATTCCAATTACTGGCCGTCTATGCCTTATTACTGCATTGAAACATGTGATTTAATTCTTTCGCTGGTAAAATACATCACCGATCCCTTTCATAGAAATTATATGCTTGCATCAATTCCATTTCGAAACCGAAAAAAAATGCGCACATTCAAAGTCATGAACAGAATTCTCCATAAGTATAAAATATTTGATAACCTCTGATGATGTCAGGTTTTATAAGCTTTTCTTTTATTCTTTTAAATTTGATTAACTGGCTGGGAAAGAAAAAAGGTCTATTACTATGTCAGTTCGCTAGCTGATTAGAAAGAATTTCGCGAGTTTTCTTGCATTTTTTTTGGATTTTGTATCTTTATAGAGCAGCATTACCTTCATTTTCACGAAGGTTTTCGACATTCAATTGATGTAATTATATAGCGGTAAAATCACTTCGATTTAGGGCTATGATATGAACACATAATATTATTGTAATTTATCCGTTATGTCAAAGAGACTGAAAACCAAATAGTGCAGCAGTAAATAACGTAAATATATATATGTTGATGTCAAATCTTACATACACGCATACTCTTACAAACGCATATTTTTTGTCTCTGTATTTATACATGTCTATCTATACGTCATGGTTAGAAGCGCTTGTTTTTCAGTCTGGGAGAAAACACAATCTGTTCGATTTACATACAAAAACGTCATTGTGAAACCTGAGGTTTAGTCCTATTCGTATCATAATTGACTTGCGAAGCATTCTTTAGGCATTCATCTATATGTTTTCTTGAATATCACCAGGAAAAAGTTCCTGAATTATCCTATCGGTCAACGTAGATTCTTTATTCATCAGTGAATATCACTTCCAGCCAATCACTCGCTTGAGGCGTTTGTTTTTCTTTCGTTCACTTTAACATTTTCTTCTTCAATTTGAGTGTTAGGATGGTTTTTGTTTGACTCTATTGCACGTATATCTCATTTCATTCAACCGATACCATAGTTCCGTCGCAACTATCGACTTCTGTTTCGAGCAATTTGTTTTTATGGACATTTTCTATTTTCAATGCATATTATTTCTTCGGTGTTTCTATCGTGACGCTTTGTTGTCTTTTGTGGTCACCCGGTATGTTTTCCGTTTTTAACCATCGCTTTTCTTTTAGATTCGCACCAAATTTTACACGCAGCTGACTTAGAACAACCAAGAATATTCGTTACACATAGCTGTGGATTGCCTTCTTGAATGCGTTTCTCTATCATTTCCATTGTTTCAAATTAGTTTTTTTTCCATTCATGTTTCTTTTCAGTTAGTTAAGCCCAACTAGTTGGTAAGATCAGCAAAACCTTACCTTTAACTGTGAACCTATTTGGGTATCTAGACTTTTGATGTTGTTTTCTTCTTTTTTCTTGTTTTTTTTTCTTTTTTTCGTCATCTTCTTTATCTTCATTGTCCTTTTTTTATTTTATCATCTTCCATTTATTTTCCTTTTATTTTCTCATCACCATCTTTTCCTTCTTCTTTTCATTCATCACACACATCATTTATCATCTACTTAACCTTCATCATCATCATCATCATCATTTTTTTAATTTTTTCATCCTTATCATCATTTTCTTTTACTTCTTCATCAGTATCTTCTTTTTCGTCATCATCATCACCTTCCTCATTTCCCTTCATTTTTTCTTCTTTACCTTCTTTATCATCATATATTTCTTTTTTATTATTATCATCATTTTTCCTTCATCTTTTTTCTTTCATCATCATTACCTTCTTCACTTCCTTCATCTTTTTCTTGTTTACATTCATCATCATCATTTTCTACATTTTTATCTTTATCATCATCTTCTTCACCTTCATTATCAACTTTTTCTTTTATCATCCTTACCATAAATTTCTCTTCCTTCATCATCATCGTCATCTTCTTTACCTTCATCCTCACCTTCTTTATTTCCTTCACCTTTTTCTTCTCTACCTTCATTACCATCTTTATTTTTTTCTTTGTCATTATCATCATCTTCTTTTCCTTTATCATCATAATCATCATTTTCCATCATCATCATCATCATCATCATTTTTTCTTTCATCATCATAACCTTTTCAATTCTTTCAAATTTTTCTTCTTTAACTTCTTCATCATCTTTTTCTTTTTTATTATCATCATCATCTTCTATTCCTTCATGATAACTTCCTTCATCATCATTATCTTATTTACCTTTCTTATAATTTTCTTTTTCTTCTTTATCATTATCGTCATCTTCTTTTTCTTCGTCATCATCATCATTATCATCATTATCTTATTTTCCTTTATCAGCATCATCAACTTCTTCATGTCTTTCATCTTTTTCTTCTTTAACTTCATCATCACCTTTTTTATCATTATCATCATCTTCTTTTCCTTCATCATCATCATCTTATTTGCCTTCATCATCATCATCATCATCTCTCTTTCATTGTCATCACCTTTTTCACATCCTCCATTTTTTATCTTTACCTTCATTATCATCGTCTTATTTTCCTTCATCATCACCAGCTTTTTACAAATAATTTGTCATCATCTTCTTTTACTTTTTCATCTGTTTCCTTCTTGTTTTTCTCTTTTCTTCTTCCTCATACTGTCTACATTCTCGTTGTGGGATAACGATTGTTTTTGTTTAGTTTTTCTGTATGTAAATCTCATTTCATTCTGCCGATGGCTTACAGTTCTCTTGCACAAATTGACTCCTATTGTCACCCATTTGTTTTTTATTTGTTTTGCAGTATATTTTCTATTGTCAATGCATATTGATTTTAAATTTATACCTGAAGCCTTGCTGCCTTTATTTGTGGGGAGGGTCTACAAGATTCCTATCCTTTTTAACCATTCATTTTATTTTACATTTGCACCAAATCCAAGACACAACTAAATGGGAACAATCAACATCCCTCTCCAAACCTCACTACATTAATGAATGGTTTTTCCATTGTTTCATGTGTAGTTTTCTTTTGTGAACATTGTTTCCTTTCAATTAGATGAACCCAGCTATTTCTTGAGGTCTGAAAGAAATCTCCAAGCTGATTTTCTTATTTAAGCATCAGCTGGGTTTTGGTTTGAGAATGCAAATCAATAGATTATTCAATTTTCCTTAATATTGAATTTTGTATATTTTCCATTGTGTACCTTGTAAAGTAATTTAAATCATTAAATCGGGTCAGTCTGATATATATTTTATGAAAACAAAATGTTCAGATATTAAAAAGAAATACTTTATTTAATCTGCGATCAGTTTATTTACAGTTAAATAAAAGCAATCAAGGGGAAGATCCTCAAAATATATAACTACGCAACTTTTGACAGGGGTTACGAATGCTGGAAAAATTGTGTACTTATTCTGTTGAATCTTAATTTCTTCTGACACGATTCATCTTTAAGAGCGACATCAGTCAGGTAAGTGTTTTACGTGACACTCGCTTAGGCGATCATGTCAGGGAAAGATACATGACTGACTAGGCAGAATAGATTCTTGCTTTAGGTTGTTTTTTTTTTACGATAGTCTGGTTGTCAATCAGAGCTATAAAACGCAATCTGTACTATTATTTCACCCATAGATGAAGGGGAAAAGATAGATTATTGCCTATTTCAAGGATATGTGTTCTTAAGAATAGAACGAGTTCAACTAAAATTCGAACTCAGCTTTATGATTTCTCATTCCAAACTGATATCCATTGCACCACATCAAAGGAATATATTGGACTAAAAATGGAATGTTGATTTAATATATCAGTTGTCGATATTAAAATTGCAAAAACAAACCTGAATACTGTTCAAAATCTTTGTTACAGTCTTGTGGATGGAGCCTTGTGGATGGAGACCGAGTATTAAATGTCACAGTAGCAACGTCATAAGCTTGGCGCTATTCAATCTTTTCATGGCAAATGTTCCGATGGGCTCTCTTCATTAGTTCTTCCAGATCAGATCGTTACACGCCTTACATCGGTAAGACGATTTGTCTAAATTGTGGATTCCTCTGTCTTGAGCGAGGCAGTTTCGATTCATGACTAAGAGATCAATTTTTTCTTTCATAAGATTGCTGGAACTTTCAGGCCGGTAAGTCAAGTAATTAAATATGCTGTTTAGCAAATGAACTGTAAAAAATCGTGTTTTTTATATATATATTCTTCTGTTCCGATGAACTTAGATCACTGGTGCCCCCAAGGTACGAATTTGCACGAGATACTAGATTAGAAACTAGATCTCACCGTTTTACAGTGAAACCGATAAATTTGACCGCAATTTCTACTCCAACAGTTTCTTTTCTCGCACTTCCCGACTGTGGAATTCCCTTCCACATGATTGTTTCCCCGACATCTACAATCTCCAGGAGTTTAAATGTAAGGTCAATAGACACCTCCTAACACACTAAATAGCGTCCATTCTTTCAAACACTCTTCTCATCTACCCAACCCTCATCCTCGGTATCCTTACCCACCTATCACCCTCCTTCTGACATTTCCTATATCTAACCACTCTTTCTCTTGACCTTCCCCTATATAATCCCTTGCGCAATAGTGGCAGTTGAATGCCTTGCTTGGGGTGAAATGATTAAAAAATATATATTACTTTTAAATATAACAGACAATGAATGTCAATTATGTTTAATCATGAGCCGTTCTAAACATCTTATTTTGGCTTTAATTTCAGATGAAAATAAAGACAAAATTTCCCCAATATTTCAATCTTTTTATTATTATGCTCACATGAGCAATCTTCAGAGATGTTACAGGGACGTTAACATAAAGACCTCCACCATCATATATGATTTAATATTGTGTTGACATAAAACTTGACTATGCAACGATAACAGTCACCGAATAGTAGACGCAGTTCTTAAAGCTTAGAACCAGCATAATAAAAAATATTTATATGTTCGATAATTTTTATCTTTATTTTCACCTGAAATTAAAGCCAAAATACGATGCTAAGAATGGCTCATGATTAAACATAATATACATTAATTGTCTGTTATATTTAACAATATATGTTTAGAAAATTATCTGCTACCTCGATACACTAGATTTTCTAGATCTTAATTTCCATCTATCCATCTAACTATTTACAGAGATATGAAAAGTAACTCCACATTTTTAAATCATCATCTATCCCTCACACCCAGATGGTGCATAGGGCAGCAACTTTTTGTTGCTGTTTCTGTAACAAACTGTTTTTTTACTGGGCAGGGTTGTTAGCCCTGTGCCCAACTCCAAACCTGGAGGACCATTCTTGGTCCTTACGTTTACAGCACATGTTATTATTCCCAAAAGGTCACCCCTCTAAGTACTGACAAGGCTTAACTTCGGTGATCGGACGGGAACCGGTGCATTGAACACGATATAGACATAGACCTACATATTAAAGTACTTATGACTTATTTATTCACTATAATTTTTACAAGAAATCAATATGAGAGGAAGGAATTTCGCACGAGGTTTTATTTAAAATTTAATATGAGTTTATGATTTGGCGATCAGTTTTTTGCACAACTGATCTCACCAAGAACCCTTGTTGGGTTGAAGACATAAGTATTATATTCACCCTTCAAGTTGTTACAAAGTATATGGTTTGATGTAGCAGACTTCTTTCTTTAACCAATCCTAATAAGAAAAGGCAAAATGCGTTAATTCGGAACTACTGGCTGTCCACTCATACAGACCACAATGACCCATCCATCTTCCGGGGCGGGGACATTCAGTCATTCACGAACGACAATACCAAAATATTGAATGGCGCCAACTTGTTTGAAAATCAAATCCTCAACATTATTCCAAGCATTGATAATTGGACCAATTTTATCTTGCAGCGTGGTAAGGTACCTTTTGGCATTTAAAGCATTTCAAAGAATAAATCGGCTCACAATCCATTTCGAAATCATTCCATACTATACTGTAACCTGGGTCATTTCTGAAATTTCAAAGATGTAACAAGAGGATCGTTGCCTGCTCAGTACTCAATAATGGCAGTAATGAGGTAAAATACCGATTCAGCAGTTCAGAGGATATTTTAAAGAGATCTGGCCTGTCTTCATACCAAACCAGCATATTCTCCCCCAAATCCATGTAAATATCGAAGTCTTAAGCGAAGTGTTATTGGCAGTATTTCGACTTCTAACTATGCCATTTGAGTTTCTTATTGAGCACATATTATGTGAAAGGGTAGTCAACTTTGATGCTTGTTGAATCGATTTTAGCGGCCTACGTGTAAACATTCTTGAACTGCGTGCAGTGTTTCCTGGTTACTGGACTTGGAGGGATCACAAATTCTCGGTGTATCACCCACAGCTCGTATAGCCATGAGTTTTGCATAATAGTTCTTCATTGTCTTTGCATCAACTTGAGCATCCCTCTAATGACCCGAGATTTACCCTACTCTCCTACTGGAGCGACTTGTGACACGAGGTCAGTTTTTAACATGAGGAATCTAAGGGCGTACACTCTGGCTATTAATCAAAGATTACCCGGCCCCCTGCTTACACGGTAACTGGGTACAAAGCCGGTACTAGCTGGTCAAAAGCTAGTCATTCTTCCAGACGACCGACGAGCACGAAGTGTGTATCTGAGAAAAGATACTACACTTTTGATTTCCCTACTCCCCCAGTGGAGCCAGTTGTGACACAAGGTCAGTTTTTAACGTGTGGAACCTGAGCGCGTAGGCTAAGGCCATCATTTGTCAAAGACTACCCAGACCCCGCTTGGCTGGTCTTAGCTTCTCAAAGCTATTCATTGCTTGTCAAAAGCTAGTCTCAGCTGGTCATTGTTTCCACGCCAGCAAGCAGGAAGTAAGCATCAGAGAACAGATACTACACTTGATAATTACTCTACTTCCCCACTGGAGTGAGTTGTGACACAAGATCAGATTTCTACGTGGGGAACCTGAGCGCGTACGCTCAGGCCATCGGTCAAATACTACCCAGCCCCCGCTTATGCGGTAGCTGGGTACGAAGCTGGTCTTAGCTTGTTAAAGCTGATCAAAAGCTAGTCTTAGCTGGTCATTGCTTCCAGGCCGGTGAGCAGGAAGTGTGTACCTGAGAACATATACTACACTTTGATCCTGAAGGGCCACAGAATTATTTCTCTAATGATCCTCCACCATCTCTGCACTCTAACAACAGATTTCAAAACAACACAACGTGCCACTAGGTTGGCACGCTCCTGCAGGTTCAAATGTTCAGCCATGTTTGTAAGGCTTCGAAATTTCAAAAAGAATAAGCAATATGTAATTATTCTCATGCATTAAATATCACGCATTGAGACAAAATTACAATTACTAAATAATATATGTTTTAAAACGATAAATTTACGGTAAAACTGTGTTTCTCGCATGATCAGTATAGTTAAGCAATGCTGAAGCTGTCCAGTACAGAGATTGGAATTCCAGGTTTTGTAAGCTGGTTTATGCCGCTTAACCGTGTTCTGATCCCAACCTGTTTGTTATATTCACTTAAGCAAAAAGACATTCAGGAAAGGTACAAATATAACTCTTCTCTCCAATCCAAGCCATTAGTAGAACATTTAATAGTAAATCCTTATTAACTCTCCAAAAACGTTTTCGATTTAAAATTATTTTCTAGCTTTTTGCGAAAGGTTGATCATCCGTAAAAAAAATATGTTAAACCGTAAATTATTTAATGATTTTACATTCATAAAATCAATCTATCAATCAACCAATGAATAAATCAATCTATTAGGTTTTCACATATTTCTAGGAAGGTCGGGCCACTGTGTCCGCCCAGGAAATTTTTCTCGTCTGAATCCCGCTTGCACAAATCTACCATCCGTCTGTGTATTGAATGTTGCTATCATATCTAGTCGAGTGCCGCCGCTATTCCTCTCGGGGTTCTCGACAAAATTTAAAGTAGATTCTGTCATGCACTCGATCCCAACCTGGCAGCTCAATTCCAGTCACTTTCTCATCAAGGAATACTGACTTTACTCTGTCTCTTATGGATGTGCGTTGTGGTGCATTGGATATCGGCTCAGAACGAGAAATCGGGGAGCCGAGTTCAAATTCCAGCTGAATTTCTTGCATTCACTTAAGCGCAAATACACTTGGGAAAGGTAGTAATCTGCCTATTCCTTCCAGTTATGGGTTAAATAACAAGACAGATTGGGTTCTATAGCCTTGGTCGGCAACCAGTCTACCGCAGAAAGCAATGGCAACCTACTGCGGGATAATTTTCTGCCCAGTCAGTCATGTCTCGTGTATCACGTATGACACTTAACTGACTGACTGACTGACTTCTACAAATATTTTCACGGCTTTTTCTTCGACGAGCTTAGCTTACTGGTACTGCTGTGCATGAATTTACTCGAACTACTATACTTTAGAGTGAAAACAATCAAACCTAACTGCAACTTCTACTCTATCGGTTTCGTTTCTTGCACGTCTCATCTGTGGAACTCCCTTCCGTATACTTGCTTCTCTGATAGCTAAAATCTCCAAAAATTTAAATGCAACGTCAACCTCAATCTCCTATTTCTTCTGATTTCGATCTTTTCTCCGACCTCCGCTGTATCTTGTTTTTCTCCCATTTTGCTCTACTATGACGCAGCTCTCTTAACATCAGTTTAATCCCTCTCTTAACCATTCTACGATAACCACTGTGACCCGTTACTGTTTCTTCACTCTCCTTTTATGTAACTCCCTGTCAACCAATGGCAGGAATGACTTGCTTGGGGTGAAACGATTATAAAAACAAAACCTAAAATTAGTCATTTTTTAATTGATTGTTGACCCGGTCATCTGTTAAAGTAACCGCCTCTGTATAGATTGAAAAAATTTTCATTTCTGACACTTTTTTCTTGCAGATAATTTTTCTTTCAGTTTATTGTTACTCTTAAGCCCAGTGGAAATGATTGCATTCAAATGTGGAGTAATCTTTCTCTATGTTTACAAACTGTGTCATTCTGACTTTGAGTCATGTCAGCATATCAAGCCGGTCTTTTGTAATGATATTGTTGAAATCAGAACTATAGAGAAATGGCTTTATGTTGTTTCGGGAGATTATAGTCTTGCAATTAATCCAAGTGAAAGTACATGATCCAAATCTGAGAACTACAGCCCGAAGATTTGCATGAGAACACGAAACATCTTGTACAACTGTTTCTCTGGACATAAAATCTATTAGAAAAGTAAAGAAACTGGACATGTTTGTTTCTCATTAACTGAATGAAACTTGAAAAAATGCCGCCTTGATGTGTATTCTCTGTTGCTTTCGCGACTAGGAAAAATTAATTTGCATGAAATCGTTACACACGTTGATAAATGCATAAACTTTAACACTAATAAGTGTCAGTGGTTATATGTAAATGAATCACCAAAGCAATACCTACAAGCTTCCTAAAAATGTAATGGTTACAGCCTGGTGGCCTTTCACAGGGGTTATTCAATATTCATTCTTGCCTGAAGAGAAACTATAGGCGCGAACCTCGTATTGTGGTGAAATTGAGTGCATGCATGAAAAATTGAAAAAGAAACATCATAGACTTGGGAGTAGGGTTAATCTAATTTTTCTGCACAACCCTCGGCCGCAAATTTCTTTATCAAATGTCCAAAAGCATGACTGACTGAGCAGAAGATTTTCCCACAGTAAGTTGTCATTACATTCTGTAGTAGATGTTTAGGATAAGTTTGCTTTTTGTTTCTATTCTCTCCAAGGCATAGATGTTGCTCAAATAATTTTTCGGTAATATCTTCAGTATCCTTCTATAAAACCACATTTCTGTTGCTTCAAGTCTCTTGTCAACACTTAAAATTATATATGAGTTAAGGTGCAGTGGATATCGCTTCGGAACAAGGAATCGGAAAGCGGAGTTTGAATTCAATTACGTGCAAATATCCTTAAGAAAAGTATTAATCTTTTTCTTCTCCCTCAAACTATGGGTTAAATAGCAGAGCAGATTGGGTTGTATAGCCCTGGTTGTCAATCAGTCTACCGCAGAAAGTAATGGCAACCTACTGTCGGAAATCCTTCTGCACAGTTTGTCATGTCTATTTCGACACATGATCGCCCAAGCATTTAATGCTATACAGGAGGATAGATATTATGCTACAATTCAGCAATCATTTCTTTGTTTCTAATGATGTTTACTTGTTTCTTATTACACTGTTTATCATTTGAAAGGCATATTTTTCTATGTGACTGCCTCTTTCTAATTTCAGTATTACACTTTCCGTCCTCTGTTTGATATTTAAATTATTTTATTTGTTTGATTTTGGTATGCCATCTTTGGTTAATTCTTTTTTTTTATTTCTATGCATTCTGTTCCCTTGCAGTCTGTTGTTTAATTCTTTCGTCTCGGTTTAGTTCTCTATCTAAATTAGGCGTTTTTGTAGCTTTCTCTTTCAGCTTGATATAAACATTGTGTCATACGCGTATCGTATGCTGTTAAGACTTTGGCTGACAATAATAAAACCCCTGTAGAACTTGTAGTTATCTGAAACTCGCCACGCCGTATAAGTTTACAAAGTCAGGTAAGAAGGCTCATTTTTGTCATACACCCTTTTCTATTTTTAAATATCCGTATGCAGGCGAGTTTTCTATTCTTATAATTTGTTGCCTCTAAATGTTCTTGATTTTTCTAGTATCATTCCACAATATACCACGTTTACTGGTATCTGTGGATAAAACTGGTGTGAAAACTCGACTTGCCTTACAGCCTTTTCTATTTGTCGGTATTAGTGAACTCGTTTTTTTATCCATATGCAGGCGGTGTTCAGCCAGTATAGGTTCTTGATTATTCTGATATCCTTCCCAAGCATGTGAAGGTTACTGAGCAGTTTCTAGTGATCTTTGTAGCATACTTGACGAATATCTTTTTGTAATCAATAAAACACAGGAACACGTCTTTCTGCACTTGTATTACTCTTTCTGATAACAATCTAAAATAAATATCGCGTTCCTTGTTCGAGTGTCTTTGATGAACATGCACTGTTCTTGCTCTCTTTCTTGTCGGATTGTTTTGCCATTTCTACACATCAAAAATCGTATGATAAATTTTGTTAAATGGCTAATTAGATTGACTTTCTGATAGAGTTCCCATTCGTTTTTATCTGGCTTTATAAGCAATACAATGAAAATGTATAGACTTAGGTATTCCGCCATATCGCCACGGTTGTGGATTTCGTTTATTTCTGCAATATTGTTTTTGGCGAAAGTATCGAATGCTGCTAACATCTCTATTACAATTCGTTCTGTCCCTGTCGCTTTGTGTCTATTTTATTTGATCAATGGAGATTCCCATTTAGATTTTAATATTTCTGGTCTATTGACATTTCTGTATATTGTCGGTTGTGAGAAATTGTAGACGGCCATCACTAGTTATTACTCCTAAAATCTTCGTAATCACTATTAAACTTCTCCAATTATTTTCGAATTCTCTGCATTAGGCTGGGACTGGCACACAACACTCTGAATTTTTTGTATTGAAATTTCCAAGCAATGAACTTAGATAACTGGTGTCTCTAGGTATGAATTTGCACGAGATACTAGATTAGCAACTAGATCCCACCTTTTTACAGTGAAACAGATAAGATGTAACCGCAGTTTCTACTCCTACAGCTTCTTTTCTCGCACTTCCCGCCCGTGGAATTCCCTTCTGTATACTTGCTTCCCCGACAGCTACATTCTCCACAAGTTTAAATGTAAGGTCAATAGACACCTCCTAACACACTAACTCGCACCCATTCTCTCAAACATTCTTCCCATCTACCCGACCCTCATCCTCGTTATCCTTACCCGTCTATCACCCTCCTTCTGACATTTCCTATATCTAACCACGCTTTCTCATCACTTTCCTTTATGTAACCCACTAACCACTCTTTATAATTATACCTTATCAGCACATATAAATTTCGTCAACACGAATGTGTGCATGGGTTTGTTTCCTACACCTGACAATGTGTGCATGGGTGTATTCCTACACCTGACAATATGATGTGCGTTGTAGTTCAGTGGGTATCGACTTGGAACGACGAATCGTGGAACAGAGTTCGAATTCCAGTTGAATTCTTTGCATTCATCAGCACACAAATACCCTTGGAAAAAGTATTAATCTGTCTCTTCCCTTCAGTTATAGATTAAATAACAGGACAGACTAGGTTCTATAACCTTGGATGACGACCAGTCTACCGCAGAAAACAATGGAAACCTACTGCGGGATGATCTTCTGCTGAGTCTTTCGAGACCTGTTCGCCCAAGTGTGGCACTTAACTGACTGACTGAATATTTATATATATATATATATATATATATATATATATATATATATATTTGTGTATATATATAATTGTTACTTTAGAAATATGTACAAACTACAAAATTGTACATTTTGTTGCAACATTGAAAGAATATTCTCTCAACATGTAGTGAATAATGCTGGTAATAAACGTTTTATTGGAAAATAAATGTCGAAAGAAGATGTACAATTTTGTATTAGTCTGGAGTTTGTAGATGTTCTAAAGTAATTATTAATAATAAATAATCATTACTCTATATTGAGCACTGTTTTAAATTAAAGTTTTGAGCATTGCAATTACTTTTTTGGCTGTTATTCATTTGTTTTGTACGTATATGGAGGATAACTGATATATATATATATATATATATATATATATATATATATATATATGGATATGTCTGCCTGTGGGTTTTTGTGTCTCCATTTTAATAGAACCAACACCTCCGAAAGAAAAAAAATGGGTCATTTGTCGATCATGATATGAACCTATGATGTACACAAAAATTAGATTTACCGGAACGGCAGAAAGCAGCTAAACGCATAGAATTTACGAACTCCTCTCCTCCGAGAGGCCGTATGCAAATTCAACGCAAATCGGGTAAAGTGTAGATCAACGTCAGACCCGTTGATGTATTTAAAAAAAAATTGAATCAATGTATATATTTTTGCAAGAAATAACGACAAACATAATTTCGATTGGGCGTTTGCTTAATTTTATGCATTTCTCCAAGACGCTTCACTCAAGCTCATCTAAAACCTAGTCATTGGCTGATCAAGTTCAGATGGTTTAATATGCAAACAAAAATGTCAATTGAGACAAAAGGGTGCGGTAAAAAATTAATGGAAAATGTTGCTGTTTGCGACCGTTTATTTTTCCGAAACGCTTAGTTGTATTTCAACAAAAGTCGGGGTTTTTTTGTAACTTCTACTTTATCATATGCCATAACAATTTTAAGTGGTTCTACAATGCGCCAAACCGCCCGACGTTGCAGGGACAAGACACCCACTTCTTCTGCGTCAAAATGTCATCGCATCACATTACAGATACCCATAACGCTCGCCCCCGTTCATCCAATTGTATATACACCATTCCCTTGAGGATAACGTTGGGTAGAACATAATAACCTACCTTCCTTGAGTAATAGGATGATGGAATAAAGTTTAGGAATTAGAACAAAAGGACAGGAAATTGTGACGTGTCATCATCGCACACCTCCTGAATGAACACAGCACGTAGGAATGACAGACTGCTATGAATACTACGCTATTTCTTGATCCGACTGTATGCAAAATGTCCGATTATTTATCGCAGTCTCTGTCTTCAAATACAGAGTGCGGCTCAGTTGTAGCTCCGTCCGCGAGGAAAGAGGTGCATCTGAGAACAATTACACTGAGTAGATGCTCAGTCCCAGGGAACAGTGTTCCGCAGCCAGGCCACCCCATTGTACCAGAAGGTTGTACCGTGTGCTCTTTACCGGGGCCAGCGCAACGGCGGTCGAGGGGATTAGGGAATATTTGTTCCTTCGCCCGTCCGTACGCGTTCGGGCTCCCTACGTTAAAAAAAACCTTGTGTCACATCTCACTCCAGTGGAGGAGTAAGGTAAATATAATTATTCATCGAAGTCAACCCCTTTAATACTTACAGTCGAAATTCTTAACAAACTGTTAAAATTTAAATACTGAGCAGGCTCGACGCTTTTAATTTTGGAAGTTAAAAGTGAACTGGGATTTTCAAATTAATTAAACCGTAGCGATAACGCTATCAATCGAAGTGATAAATCTTTATCTTGTTTTTGAGTAGTTAGTGTAGCAGTTAGTTCGGCGTGGGGTAATAGTTAACAATAGAGTCTTACTAATTCGATTGCAATTGAATAATGAGTTCGATTCCTAATTTCAGTCTTGTAACACATCTAACCTACGCATAGAAAAATCACCAAAATTAATCTATATCATTTTACAAAGTGTCACTACGTCAATAGATTATGGCTTCTTATAATTAATTAGATAATTAATTATACACTTTGATGGTTAGCCAACTTGTTTTGCTCGTTTAATGATGACTGAATTGTGTGTTTGTTCTTCATCGGGTGCCTCATATTTTCGATTTTATGCCACGGCTAAACTTAGAAAATAACCTTACTTTATATTTGTTTGAAAATAAACTTATATATACACTACTGGCTATAATTATTAGGTAACCCGAGTTTTTAAAAGAAATTGTGTATTTCATATTATTTTTTGCATTAATTGCCATGTGGATAAGTTTAAATAAAAATACAATGGTTCTTTTTTAATACAGCACAATAATATGGGCATCAAATGAACTGTTCTGGTGTTCAGTTTTTGTGCTCACTTCTCCATGCTAGACTGTTCTTCTTATTGGTTGGCCGAAGCAAAAGCTCCCTGGTAGTCCTGTAAAATTTTGGAAAGTAATATTAACAAAAGAGCCATTCTATTTTCATTTAGAATTATCCACTTGGCAATAAATGGCAAAAATAGTATGAAATACATAATTTTCTTTTTAAACAGGCCTGGCCTAATAATTTGGCCGGTAGTATATATATATATATATATATATATATATATATATATACATATACATATGTACATATATATATATATATATATATATATATATTACATATGTATATGTATATATATATATATATATATATATATATATATCTTTATGTATATATATATATGTATGCTTATATATATGTATGTATATATATATATGTGTATATATATATATGTATATATACATATATATATATATATATATATATATATATATATATATATATATATATATATATATATATACGTTTTGAATAACACGTTTTAACAAATTAATTTTAAAATCTTTAAATAATAAATATAATTTTAATAAATAAATAATGTGAATTTTACGAATTTGGAATACGAAATGTTAAATATATAGAAATTATAAAGAGAAATGTAATAAAATGATGAATATTTTTTTCAAGTTTGAGTAATACATTTTGAATAATAAATTCATTAATTTTAAATAAATTTATAATTTTCATACTCATCAAGAAAGAGAAATGCACACACTTTTTTGGAGAGGGCAGCTTGTACCAAGAATTAGTTTGACGTGCTGTAGTATCGACGTTTTTATTCAAGAAGCAAGCCTCCACTTTCTTTTGCCTGAGACAATCGATGCTTGAAGGATTGACTGCATTCTATTGTTTTCAAAAGCATTTGATCATTCCGTTTTAGTCGGTGCCACTTAGCCAGAGATCATCCCGATATGTAATTATTTTTGCTGATCGCAAGGCACGATTTCAGATGCATCAGTGGATGCAGACGTAGGAGGAGTAATTTTGTTTCTTCTTCTTTTTTTATCTCTGTAGAAGAAAAATGTTTCTTTAGATTGGATTGGCGCTGAGCAGATTTCAGTGGAAAACACGAAGGAACAGTGATCGCGTTGGCTGGCCCCTTCTGTGTATGTCTGTGAATGTTTACTAATGTGTTTTGATGCTGAGTGTATGCGCTCTTGTGAACGTTAATGTATTGGCATTTCAGAGTATCAGAAAGCATGCATGCCTGTGTTTTTATTTGAATATTTGGTCAGGTGTACGTATTACATTCAAGTATTGCGGCTACAATACGTAACCATGATTTTTTGTACACATATAACACCATGTTCATGGATTTGCGTAGGCCTGTTTAATTTTATATGTTAAAAATGGCGTGTTTATCAAAAGAGGTGGATGTGTCTATATACGCTTGATTCATTTTTTATCATTTTAAACAATCCTACAACGTTTCTACATCAGCAGAACAAAATATTTGCGTGCATGTCTCTATGAAAGTTTACTTGTGTCCGTGTGTTTTATTCTCTATGCGTCTCTCTCCGCATTTATTTGCCAGATACTGCATGGTTGTGCGCATGTGCAGTAGTGTGTATAATTGTTTGCGCATGCGTATTAAAATATTTTTTCAGGGAAACAAAACTGATGGTAATGAATTTAATTTTTGTCTGTTTAACTTTTACGAATCATGATATTTGGCTTGAATAAAGAGGGCAAACCGAGAAAGTTGTTTAAAAGTGACAAAATAAAGAGGGAAGATTTTAAAGAGAAGAAGAATGAACGGTGAGAAGTCGAAGTAGGATAGTAGGAATATTAAAAGAAAAGCAATATAATCGACTAGAACAAATAAAATATTAAAAGAAAAGGGAGATAATCGACAAGAAATAAGGGGAAAGAGAAAGAGAGGCTAAATTTAGAAAGAAATGCGGTTATCTAAGGTGGAATGAAAACTGAAGGGAGGGATATAAATAATAGTAGCGAAATGAATTTGAAAGCCAACAAAAAGAAAGAAAGCTGAAGTTGTTATAAAGTGATAGAATTACAGTCGGAAGCCTATAAATTCAGGCTAAACGATGGAATTGCTAAAAAAAGAAATCTTAAATGCTTAATAAAAGACAAGATTAAATTATTGGGGAATAAATAAATAAAATCTAAGAATAAAGGGAAAAGCACATAACCAGATAAAACAGAAAATAAACTAAAGCAACGTGAGTATCAAGCTATAAAATATAATAATAGAATAGAACTCTTCTATCGTCTGCCTTTTAGCCGATTTACGTATTCGATTTTGGCGCCTAAGGTTAGTGTTCAAGTTCAGCTAAAAAGCATAATAATAAGTTTATCATATCGTATTTGTTAAGGTTTCTTATTACATATTGTTTCCAGATCTATGCTTTTAATTTTACACGCATTCATACTAAACCCAGGTTTTGATACTCTTGACGGTGGAGGAGATGGCTGTGAAGGTCCAGCTTAGTGGTGAAGAGTGGTGAGCAGGAGTTACAGAGTAGAGTGAATGCTGGGCTAGTCGGGTCCTACTAACAGCATCGCACAGATCCTCTTCAGGTTGACAATTGTACTCAAAGGATTCGGTCCTGAGGCTCACCGCAGATGTTCCTACTTCAGGACAGCCAATTTACAGCAACAGTCTCTCAGGTCTCGGAGACGATGTTGACCTATTATTATGGATGTCTTCAACTGATTCTTGAAATATTGATATCGGTCACCGCTTAGCCTGTTACTGTGTAGCCTCAAAACAGAATGGTACTTGGAAATCGAGTCGGACACATTCCCAGATTCTCGACAAAATCTAAAGGAGAGGCAATGTAATTGATCCTGACTTGGCATCTCGTCGTCAGTTACTTTATCACCGAAGTGACCTGGCTTCCCTTTGTTTTTTCTTTCTACAAATATTTTCATGGTGACTGCTTTGATGATTTTTTTCTTCCTGAAGCCCCGAGTACGCGAATGTAAGCATGCTTCTAGACAGGCGTGCATTGTGGTGCAGTTGATATCGACTCGGAACAACAAATCGGGGAACCGAGTTCGAATTCTAGTTGAATTCCTTGTATTCTCTTACGCAAAAAAAAACCCTTGAGAAAAGTATTAATCCGTCTCTTCCCTAATGTTATGGGTTAAATAATAGGACATATTGGGTTCTATAGCCGTGGCTGGTAACCAGTCTACCACAGAAAGCAATGGCAACCTACTACGGGATAATCTTCTACCCAGTCAGTCATGTCACTTTCGAGACATGATCTCCTAAAGCGTGTATCACGTATGAGAATGAATTGACTAACTAGACAAATTGGTATATGGGGCCAACCCTTTTTACCGTGGAAATAGCTAAATGTAAAATTCAAATAAGGACATGCAATATAATCGATCCCGATCAGATATCTTAACTTCAGTTATTATCTCACCTACGCGACGTAGCTTCTCTGTCCTTTTGACAACTATTTGCACGTCAACTGTTTTAACATGCTTTCTCCCGACGACATGAATTTAAGCGTACTAGAAGATTAGCTTTCAGGTATCGCCTTTTTACCGTAGAAATAGTTAAGTAAAAGCGACAGCGACTACATCAGATCAACAAGTGCATCAACTGCAAGGAATGTTGGGTCACTGTGTTGTGCCAGATATTTTTTCTTGTCAGTCCATCTTGCACATTTGTAAATCAGCATTTAGTCCATGCATTTAATACTTCTGCCATATCTGGTCTGGTGCTCTTGATATTCATCTCGAAATATTTGAAAAAATCCAAAGAATGTAATGTAACCAACCCTGACTTGGTATATCTACTTCAGTCACTTTCTCACCGACGTGTCATGGTTTCCATCTGTCTTTTCTACAAACATTTTCAAGGTAATTGCTCTGACGAGTTTTTTTTAAAATCTGGTAACCCGACTACATGAATTTAAAATTGTGCCTTGATTGTCTTCCAGGTTCAACACTTTTACCGTTGAAATATTTAGGTGTAACCTTCACTTCTACCCCTACAGTTTATTTCCTCGCACTTCTCGCCTGTAGAACTCCCTCCTGTTTACTCGCTTCCCTGATAAGTAAAGTATTCAAAAGTTTAGAAGCAACTTCAATCATGTTAAAACGATGACGCATGAATTAAGTGTAGGCACTGGAAATGGCGCAAAACCATTATTGTTAAATGCAGCTGTTATGGTAAAACCATTATGGTTAAATGCAGCTGTTATGGTAAAACCATTATGGTTAAATGCAGCTGTTATGGTTAAATGCAGCTGTTATTTATTTCAATAATTTATCTCATCACATTTTCGGTCGGAAATAGCTGGAAGCCTCTTTGAAAGCTAATCTTGCTTAATTTTGCCGTTTTTAAGAGAATTTGATGCAACAGAAATCCAGTTTGGTAGATTACCAACGCCAGGGTGTATCATAGACGATAAATTTTTAAATTCAATGAAAATAAAAGGGACGATGATGCATATAATAAGAATGAAACAGCTGAAATTTCTTGGACGCGTAATATTTGGTAGTAATTGGTAAACTTTAGAAGAAAGGTTTAATGTTTCATTTTATTTCCACAATTATTGGTGTTATTATATTCACAATATAATATCACCTTATTTCACGGAAGAAACGAAAGTACTAAACAAAAAATGAATAACAAGCATGCTTCGTTCTCAGTGAAAGTTTTATAATGCTAAATCGTACACAGTTCTGTACGCATATTTATCCCTATCCCACACAAAGAAACTATATCACATGCATACAACAGCAAGCTGTGTATAAAAAAGAGAGCGTTAATTGAAATATTTCTCGAATAGAAAACTGGAGTTACAGCGGGTTCTCTATAAACCTGATAAGGCTATAGCTTTTTCCTGTAAGGCCTGTTGTTGGCTAGGGACATCCTTATCTGGGCTTTAGATGGCAACTTCCTTACATCACACTACAACCTGACGTCACTCACCAGCCGTCACGCAACCCTCATGTTTTTATTTCGCCTTTCGGATCCTTACAGAATGTTTCAACTATTTGACACTCTTATGACATACTTAAATATCCACATGGAAACAGCGATAAAGACCTTCCCTTTAAAATAATGAGGATAGGGAGAGAATATGGAAATTAAAATATGAATTTCCTTAGAAACCACAGCACTGCGTGCGGCATGTAACTTCCGGAAAAATGCGTTATGCTAATTTCAACCGCTGCTTGCGATAATCTCAGGTCAACACTGTAGATGGCGTCCATGACTGGGTGTTAAATTGTGTGCCAAGTCACTTCCGGCGTAATGCTACACAACATTAATCTTTCAATTTCAAGCAAATCTAGGAGGGGATAAGATTATCTTCGCTTTTGTTGAGCAACTGACACGCTTTAAAAATGCATTGAAATAAAACAAATATCTCTCTCTTTTTTTTTTTTTTGGTGGTAAAAATGCAAACGTTGATTTTCCATCATGATAATGTCACATTTTTTCTTTTACAAACGTGACTTAAATGACAATCACGGATCTCTTTTGAAAGGGTATTTTTCCTTCACACTATAGCCTGTTGCTTTGCGTCATTTGCAGTAATATGAGATCCACCTAAGATGATGGCAGAAGAAAATGTTCAAAAGAGAAGCAGATGCATCAAGCACGTGACCTGATAGACAATGTCATAATCATTGTGTGCAGTTCTGCGTTACACCCGATGTCAGTGGTTGGCTTTACAAATAAGGCGTACGTGGTCGAGCTACCAGCGCCTAAAATTATTCGCGTGGTAAAAAATCGTATGACAGACATGTCATGATACCCATTAAGAAAAAATTCCTTACAGGCTGGCGTGAATGAAATAAAATCCATGTTTAGATGACGCACAAAATCTTCACGTACGCACGCACGCACACACGCACGCACGCACGCACGCACGCATGCAAAACCTGCAATAATAGACAGAATTTGGATTCACGATGAACGCTTGAAATCTCACATCATTTGAACAACTATTTTGTATCATATTCCCTCCAGACCAGAGAAAGTCATACATTCCATGACTAAAATTTCGAGAAAAAAAATGGTCGTTTCATTTTATCCCCAACTCAAGAAGCAACTGATTTCTCCAGCCAAACTTTATCTCTGTAAAATTCATCTCAAACCAAAATATCTTTCGTATCGACTCATCCAGTGTTACAGAGCCTTACTGAGAATATTAAGGTTTCAAGGTTGTTAAGTGTGCATGGATCTTCAAGATTGTGTCATGGTTCGTAATTGCTTGTATTTGCAGTCGGAATCATCATCGGTTTCATTTCTGAAAGTTAGCTCTATAGCAAGCAGCAGCTGTTTAGAGGTGATTCAGGAAGGTCTTGAAGGGCCAGGCATCACTCTAATTAGTGGGGATGGATTCGCTAGTGTTTAGAGGAGGCGTGTCTTTAACGTTGTTCAAGTAGTTGTACTACAGAGACAGACGCTGGCTAGAAGCTTAGTAGTTCCATGGGCCGGCTGAAGTTGGAGTTGTGACTTGAGCCTCTGAGCTAAAGAGTCTCAATCTACACTTTGACACTGTTTACAGATTTTTACACCGTTTCCTCGGAGATGGCACATATTCCCCACACGAAAATTTTCTACAGACACAATGTGTCAAGTTTATCTCTACTCAATCTCTATTTTAATGACAAATGTTCAGATGGGCTCTGTTTTTTTAGTTCCACCAGTTCAAACCTTTACATCTAGCAGACTCCCAGCAACTTCTACGGAATATATTTTCTTCAGAATTCCATTATTAAGGCGGAATTCCTCTCAGACAATTCATGCTCCAAGAATCGCTACTTTGTTGAAAATACTGTCGCATCAATGCTTCCGTAAATTCTATATTAACCTCTTTATGTCAAAATCCAGTCGTTACGTATCCATTATATCATCATCATCATCTTCACTTCATATTGGCTTATCTATTATACTGCCCGCAAATACACGCTTAAAGCATCTGGTATTCCGAATGTTGTTAAACACGGTTCACACTCCACCCACGTGTATTGAACAGGTGAAGAGGCTCATCCCTTGTTTCCTGTTTAGGATGCGGTTTCCGGTTTTCTCTTTTCCAATCTTTTAACTCCTATGTAGGCCCCTGCACATCAGTGGCGTTACCGCCTTGTTTGGGGTGATATGATTAAAAAAAATCGGTACTAACCAAACTCAAAGTTTATTTTCGGTGAGCATACGAGAATATGTGCTGTAACGTGATGTGGTAAACCACCATGTAAGTAAACGGCTAATATTTTAATGGTAACCATTTACTACTATTTTGATTTATACTCAACTAGTGCAAAAAGCTACGTTTATTTTGTTTTGTTTTTATTTTTTGTTATGAATGCACTGCTTGTTCCGAATTCTTTCTTTATCTAAATGTTTATAAATAATTTGAGTTAAGCATTGCTTCTGATTGGGAATGATTAGAGAAAACAATAAGAAGCCTGTCACTTCATAAATATTTTAAAAAGCAATTTACAGGGTAAATAATAAACGTATTTTCACCTGTTTAGCGCTTGCGCTGTAGCGATCGTATCATGTGCCATCGCAACAAGATTTAAAAGAGAAAACATTAATATAAGTTCACTAAGCAAAAATAAGTTCGTCTTTCTTCTTCTTTTACTTCTTTTTTTTCTTTTTCTTCGTTTTTTCTTATTTTTGTTTTTCATATTTTTCATTTTCTTATTTTTCTTCTTCTTTTCTTTTTTCCTCTTCTTTTTTCCATCTATTTGTTCTTTTGTTTCTTTTTCTTCTTTTTCTTTTTCGTCTTCTTTTTCGTCTTCTTTTTTCCTTGTCTTTTTCTACTTGTTCTTCTTTTTCTTTTCCCTCTTCTTTTTCTCCTTTTTCTTCCTCTTTTTCATTTTCTTTTTATTATTCTTTTTCTTCTTCCTTTGCTTCTTTTTATTTTTAGTTTTTCGTTTTTCTTCTTTTTCTTCCTCTCTTTCTTTTCCTTTTTCTTCTTTTTCTACTTATTTTTATTCTTTATATTTTTTCTTTTTCTTCTTTCTTCTTCTCTTGTATTTCTTTTATCTATATCTTTTCCTTCTTTTTCTTCTTCTTCTTTTTCTTCTTTTCCTTCTTTTTTATTTTTCTTATTTTTTTCTTCTTTTACTTTTTCTTTTGTTTCTTCTTTCTCCATTTTGATATTTTCTTCTTTTTCTTCCTCTTTTTTCTTCTTTTTTCTCTGTTTTTCTTCATTTTATTCTCCTCTTTTTTGTTGTTGTTCTTCTTTTTGTTCTTCTCTTTTCTTTTGTTTATTCTTCTTTTTTCTCCTTTTTTATATTTTCTTCTTTTTCTACCTCTTTTTCTTCTTTTTCTCTTTTTGTTTTTCTTCATTTTATTCTCCTCTTTTTTGTTCTTCTTCTTTTTGTTCTTGTTCCTTTTCTTTTTCTTGTTGTTGATTTTTTTCTTCTTATTTTTTCTTCTTTTTCTTCTTCTTTTACTTCTAGTTTACGGTCACATCTCGCTTAAACACCTGGTCTTGTACGACAACACAATTGAGCACTGTCAAGCCACTTCAGTACAAAGAATTATGTGTGGTTGGGGTAATGGATAATGGGTCGGTATTGTTAATCGAAGAGACGACATCTAATTTTATGAGTGTCTGTTTTATTCACAGACATAAAAATACCCTTCGAAAAGGAATGAATTGACCTCTTCTCTCCAGCCACAGGTTAATTTGTTAAATATTTACCACGGACATATTATTATCTTTAAAAAAAAATTCACAATCTAAAAATATTTTCTAAATTTAAATAACCTGCAAAGATTAAATGAATCAATCAATCTGCTTCTTCAATATTCCATTTTCCCTTTTAGATTCGGTCGATCATGGCTCTCCACAATTTTCCGTCATTTTTTTGTTTATTAAATTTTAGCCTTTTGCTAATGTTTAAATCAATTGTACCGTTGGTTTGGCCAATGTTAAAAATGGCGATTATTATTTTTAGTCAGATTGTTTAGCCATAACAATAAAAGATGTATTATAATATTACATATGAGGGGCTGTTTAAAAATTAGGGTTACATTTACATTATATAGTAATTGCATCATACTAATAAAATATAAAATAATTTTCTTTGTTTTTTGTTTTTTGTTTTTTAATTAAACGTACCGTCTTCAATATGACAGGCTTTTCAGGATATTGGCGATCATGTCTCTTCACCACTTTGTACCACTTAACAATATTTGTTTTTTTTTATTATCCGTTTCATTTCTTTCTTTTATAGAAGCTCGTTCTGTCGGTTCATTGTTTTTGTCTCTCTTGCTTCTCACCCGCTCTCAATATCTCCTGTAGGTCAAATCATCAAAACTTATTTTTCCCGTGATCGGTCCTAGACATTTTCAGCGTCCCTTCTTGATTCTAAGCATAAGTACCCATTTTGTTTCAATTTTCCTTAAAACATCCTAGTTGGTTACATGCAAAATACATGGCATATTTATTTTCCAACTGGAGAATGTCATATTTTTTGAACAACATATCATGTCTTCTTTTCACCTCTGAAGAAATCCTTCAGCGTTTACTACTATATAAAAAAACTGATATTATATTATTTTATCCTTGGTACACCAACCACGTGTATTTACTTGAGCTACTAGATTGGCTTTAAGGTCTCACCCTTTTACCCAGCAAAGAATTAAATATACCGACTTTCCTACTCTCACAGTTTATCTTTTCACATTTCCCGTTTGTGAAACATTTCTATTCGCTTGCTTCCCTGATAGCGACAATCTACAATAGTTTAAATGCAACGCCCATTGCCGTCTTTTATCTACTTGATGCCTATCCATCTCTGATATTTTTGTCGACATTGCCTAAACCTTCTGTCAGTGTAACCCCCAGTGCACCAGTGGCATTTCTGCCCTACTCGGGTTCAAATGATTATGTAAAAGAAGAAGCTTTTCAGCGCTATTCTTGACTTCTAATAAAATGTTCATCTGTATCGACCAAACAAAGAATAATATGTCGAAAATATTTACACTACATAAAGTGTTCGGACAGTTGTGATCATCATTATAGCCATATCTTTTTAATCAATATTACTTGGTTTTTTTTTTTTAATCATATCACCCCGGGCCAGGCGGTAAGGCCACTGGTGTGCAGGGGGCTACGTAAGAGTGAAAAGTTTGAAAAAGAGAAAGCCGGAAACCACATCCTAAACTGGGAACAAGGGATGAGCCTCTACACCTATTCAATAGACATGGGTGGAGTGTGAACCGGGTGAGAGTTCAGTCTATCTACTCCAATTAAAAAAAAAAACAAAAACAAAAAGGAGTGGTAAAAAGATTGAAAAAGAGAAAGTCGGAAACCACATCCTAAACAGGGAACAAGGGATGAGCCTCTACACCTGTTCAATAGACGTGGGTAGAGTGTGAACCGGGCGATAGTTCAGTCTATCTACTCCAATTAAAAAAAACAAATAAGCAAAAAGGAAAAGTGAAAAGATTGGAAAAGAGAAAGCCGGAAACCACATCTTAAACAGGGAACAAGGGATAAGTCTTTACACATGTTCAATAGACGTGGGGGGAGTGTGAACCGGGCGATAGTTCAATCTATCTACTCCAATTGAAAAAAAAAGAAAAGTGAAAAGTGAAAAGATTGGAAAAGAGAAAGACGGAAACCACGACCAATAGCAAAATACTACCCCTGTTAAAATATTCAGACAAATTAAAGACAAAAATTAATCAGACAAAAAATAATCAGACAAAAATTCAATACAGAAAAAATTTTTGTTTGATCCAAAATTAACTTGGATTAGATAAAAAAGGAAGATCAGTCCAAAACTGAGTGTTCTTTTCATATTTTGGCTGGATCTGCCCAGTTTTTTATTCCCAGTCTTGATAAAGTCAAAAAACGTCTCCGAGTCCCTGTGGGTGAGGAATTATTTTCTAAACTCAAAGTCCCTCTCTCACAGACGGTTTATAGCGATTCCCTTACTACTCTATCGCTGCTACTGTAAAATTATCTAAACTTATTTATAAGTAGAACTTTGTCCGTGTGTGTGTGTGTATGTGTGTGTGTGTGTGTGTGTGTGTGTGTGTGTGTGTTACCTAGAGACTCCGAAATGGCCGAACCGATGTTCTTGAAAATTTACACAGTTGTACTATTATCGTCTACGAATGTTCTTAGCTAGGTTTTGTGTCGAGGTAGCCCCGATAAATATCGAAAATCAATAATCGAAAAAAAATTAGGTTATAGAAGGAGTGGTACGATTTTAATCAAATCTGTTACACTCATAGCCAAAGACATAAGAAACGATATTCAGAATTTTTAAGGTTGCAGTTCTTACAGAAGTGCAGAAAATCGATAATATATATATATATATATATATATATATATATATATATATATTTATGAAGGCAAGATGTTTGTGTGTGTGTCTATTTATCTGTCTGTATGTCTATTTTTTTCAGCCATTTTATTTTAGTTTTTGTTTCGGGTTTGGTTCTAAGTAGGTATAATGTAGTTCTTAATCTCAGCCATGATACTATTTACGCAGAGAACTTATTTAGACTTTAAAATTCAGTTTACGACGAAAAAACTTATTTGATGTTGATACCAGGAAATCAAAATTTGACTTACATCCATTCATTTTTCTTTCAGTCTACCGTTTCACTTCAACTGGAAACAACTATTGCTTTTTAGTCTTCCGTGCCAACGTCCAAAGAGTCTGAGCTTCAGGACCATGGATTAGTTTTAAAGCTTTCATTACATCCGATCAACGCCGTGCTATACTGCTAGTTAATATATAATTTATTTGTTTGAACATTATTTTACATCGATACTCGGATTTGAGTAGATATTATATTTTTAATTTAATGAAACACATTTTCGTAACCAAATTTATCGTAAATAATCAGGCCGGTAGAAATAGATATATAAATATACTGTTTGATTAAAACCAGAAGACCTACTCAATTACGAGTATCGATTAAAAATAATGTTCAGACAAATAAATCAAATATATCCATGGTTAAAAGCATTTCGGTAATCATCGCGATTTTCCGTTCCATTATATATATATATATATATATAAGCATAGGGTTGGTATGGATGAAAAATATTCTGATATCCCAAAAACAGTATTCTGAAAAGATTGCTCAATAAAGAGTACAGCAAATAATATTTTTAAAGTTTTATAACAGATGCATGTTATAATATCAATACAAAGAAGCTATTTTGTTTCAACACTTCTTGTATCTCGCTAAGTGATAAGTGATGATGCTTCAAGAAGTTTTGTAAAAAATAGCTACTTTGTAGTGATGTTATAAAATACTTAAGATATACATATTACGGATTTAAAGTTGATTTTATTGAGTAAAAATCAACTTTAAATCCGGAAATAACATATTACATTGCATTTGACGACATGGTTTTGTTGTCATTTTGCGCTATCACGCGGTGTGACGTCAAAAAACCGCATCGCAAATTTGAGAACTGCGTTTGTTATTTTTGGTAACTATTGCCGTTGCCAAGCGGAGTTTTATGTCAACACAAAATAAAATCGTCGGTGATGGTGGATGTTATAATATTTCAGTCTAAACAACCTCTCTGAAGATGGCTCATATGAGCCGAAAACTTAGAAGAAAATCAATAAATAATTCTCCAAATGTTGGAGAATTTTTGTCTTTATTTTCAACTGAAATTAAAGCAAAAATACGACGTTTCGAACGGCTCATGATTAAACATAATAGACATTCATTGTCTCTTATATTTTATATGTTTAGAAAAATATATATATATATATAGTCATCCGCCGACAGATCTGTTTCGCTGTATCACAGATCATCGGTACGGTTAGACTCCGATTGCTTTTTACCCAGGACTGAAACCCGACCCGGCTATTCTACCCCTGTGCTATGGGCGCCCGGTAGAAGAACGGAGGCCTTTTAGCGTATACATTATCATTAAACACGCCCAATAGCCAGAGTGCTCTCATTCATTTAGGAATGAGCCATGGGTACATACCAGAGTAGCTACAGATTTTCAAAGTCTTCCATTCTTCTAGAGTTCTCAATCAGGGTGTGAGAGCGTAAATAGTCATCCGCAGACAGATCCGTTTCGCTGTATCACGGCTCATCAGTACGGTTAGACTCGGATTGCTTTTTACTACCTCTGGGCTATGGGCGCCCGGTAGAAGAAGGCTGACCTTTTCGCGTATACATTATCGTTATAATGAATTTAATATACGTGCTATAGTGGGTTTAATCTGTGGTAATACTGGAACAAATAAAAAAACTATAATTCTATTACAGTTCTTATTGTACAGCTCAACTAAGTATTTAAGCCTTTATGTTCACAAGTACTGATAGAAACAACCATGCTTAGCTGTAATTATTAAACACTGTTCAGGAATTTGAAGGCATTAAATATTTAGTATGTGTTCCTTTTAATCCATCATTTGTCTTTCCTTATAACTTATTTATTCAGTTTTTAATGCTAGTTACAGTAAATCGATATTTGCGCAGTTCAAATTAGCACATATCATGACTATGAAGCTCTTTCCAGATTTGATATTCGGTAGCAGCATGCCCGTAAATTACAGTAATTCGCTTTGTCAATAATTTTATTTCATAGTTTATTCTTCTACTAATAAAAAAATAAATATTTTTCAGTTTTAGCTGACAAAGATAATTGCAACTATTCTTTTGTACAACGGAGAGAAATCTCATCTGTGAAAACAGAAAAAAAATCAGCCATACCACGGGGAATTTTCTACTATAGCAAATATTAAAAAATAGTGAAGAATTAGTTAACATTAATTTTCTTAAAATGAAAAAAACTTTTCAGAAAGGTCGATAAAAGACGATATGTGCTAACGATGGTTTTTCTAGTGACATCGCTTTCATTCACCTAATTTGACTTTTATTTTATTCGAAATGTAATATGAACTCAGTATATGAAGGTAATCAAAATCTCTACTGGCAGCAAACTGCCTGCATACGGACAGGTAACACATTCAGCAGATATACAAAGATAGAAAGGGGTGTAAGACAAGGATGTGTCTTTTCTCCGGATCTATTCAACTTGTACAGAAAAACTATTCTGAGAACCCTAGATGTTATGCCAGGATTTGTCAGCGGAGGCCACAATTTGAACAACGTAAGGTATGCACATTATACAAAGCTGACTGCAGACATGGAAAAGAAACTACAAGACCTCATACAGAAGATAGCTGAAAAGAGTGACAAAAAAGAACTACAAATAACCTGTAAGAAAACCGAATGTATGGTCATCAGCAAAAAGAGCAGCCCAAACTGCCAAATACAGTTGGAAGATACTAAAATCAAACAGGTACAAAAATTTAATTACTTGGAAAGAAGACGGAAAGTGCGACATAGAGATACGAAGGCGAATTGGCATGGCGAATAACGCATTCCAGAAGCCGAGTAAAATATTAAGAGACAGGAAACTTTCGCTAGAAATAAAGAGTACTGGATTGCTATGTGATGTCAGTTCTTCAATATGGCAGTGAATGCTGGACAATGTCATCAAAGATGAAGGAAAAACTTGAAGCGACTGAAATGTTGCTCTACAGAAGGATGATTCGGATATCATGGACCGAGCATGTGAGCAATGATGAGGTTTTAGAAAGGATGGAAACATCCAAGAAAATAATACTGAGAAATCAGGAAGAGATAACTAAAGTTCCTGGTACATGCAATGACGGCTTGGAGAACCTGATACTAATAGGCAAGATAGAAGAAAAAGGAGACAGGGGAAAGTAGCGGATAACATATTTGAAGGGCCTGAGCAGGTGGATGTCAGAACGGTGGTTGCATGGTGTTACAGGAGAAAGCGTGTTAATAGCTATCAGGGATAAAGAGACGTGGAAAGTCATGATCCCCTACGTCCTGAAAGGACAAACATATAGAAGAAGAATTGATACAGTTTATGTTTTAGCATAAAAAACATAGCTTGTCGGTTCTTGTCTCGAAACATGAATGAATACTTGCTGCCAAATACACCTATATATATATATATATATATATATATATATATATATATATATATATAGTATGCGATGGGTAAACTTTTGTCTTAGTATATTTTAATTTCGCGTATGCGCGATTTGTTTTTTTTCTCGACTCCATAGTATCATAGAGACAGCTCTACACCTTCCGTGAAAAAAAGGGCACAATGATACAATTCTCTCCGGCAAAACCTTTGAAACAGTATATTGAGATTCAGTAAGTGTCAGTCAATTAAGTGCCATACGTAATACACGCTTGGGCGATCTGACTGGGCAGAAGATTATCCCGCAGTAGGTTGCCATTGCTTTCTGCGAGAGACTGGTTGCCGACCAAGGCTATAGAACCCAATCTGTCCTGTTATTTAACCCATAACTGGAAGGAAGAGACGGACTAATACCTTTCCCAAGGGTATTTGCGCGTAAGTGAATGCAATGAATTCGGCTCCCCGATTTCTCGTTCCGAGCCGATATCATATGCACCACAACGCACATCCGTAATTATGGTATACTAAGATATATTGGAGTTAAGAAAACCAAATAAATATTGCGTGGGAGATTTATTTTAGCAAAATAATTTTAAGTAGTATTACAACATAAATTATGAAAAAGAAAAAAACAATTGTAATTAATTAAATTTTAGAGTAAAATATTTTCGACGTTTACACAAAACCGTTAATTCATCCTTATGATCTAGTAGCACTTGATTTTTAGGGAACCTTATAATCTGCAGCTTTTTATTCGGGCACACAGAGCAGATGTCGTAGAATGATTTCCAGATTCTCGTTTTTTCCCAAATGATCCATTTGTTTTTTCATTTGTATTTTTAACTCCCAGAAATACGCAGAAAAAGAATGTTTGGTTTTGGTACGTGTTATTTTTGAAGGAACAAGTAATGGTAAATTTTTGTTTTGTTCCCCGAAGGCTATTACCCCTTCAAAACTTTCCAAAACATCCCTATTTCCGTGCAAATGTATATGCTGAACTCAAATCGATAATTGTTTCTGAAGAAACCTACCATTTTTTCATGTTATTGAGCAGAAAAATATGGAACTTCTCGTCGCTGTTAATCTCACCCCGTAACCACGGTTCGAAAATGTTATTCACTGCAGACTGACTTCACGCGTAGTTTTCCGATTTTTCGGCCATTTTACTTCCGTTTTTGCAATTACTACGCGGAAAACGATTTCCGAAACCAAACGAATCGCGGATTAATTGCTCAAACGGATTAAAAAGGCCGAAATAAGTACCCTACGCCTCAATTCATTCAGCAGTGAATCAGATATGATAACGGTGGTAAGGGAGGAGATATAATCCGATTTATTTCTGCCTGATAACATGAAAAAAAGGTAGGCTTCTTGAATAAACAAATATCGATTTAAGTTCAGCATATACTTTTGCACGGAATTAAGCATGTTTTAGAAAGTTTTGACGGGGTAAAGGCCTTCGGGGAACAAAACAAAAATTTACCGAAATAATAATTACTTAATTCTAATTCTAATCTAAACAAACTAAGCTCCGTTAACAGATGAGGTAGTACAAAATCAAATTTGAAAAAAAAATCTAAGATCTAACCTACTGTTAAAAATTATTTTCTACCCATTTAGATAAAGTATGATCCCAGTATGTATCTCACCCAGACAAAATTAAATAGTGTCATGTTTTGACATTATGCTACTTTGTTTCCATTCGCCTCCCAAATTTTCAACTTCATAGTTCAAACTAATTCTCACTTTTGATTGAGCAATATTGACACACCTCCAACTATACTGTTTAACTTCCTCCAACTGTCACTTCTTAATTTTCTACATAACCATGAATTCATCTTTTATAAAAAATATAATTTTCACCATTTATTTTAAAATATCACTTGAAGAAAATAGTATTGTTCTGAAACATGAAAAACCTTTTGACTATATTTCTGAGATGATGTAGCCTTTACATTATTTACATTATTCGGACTAGCGTCCTCAATTTTTTTTTTCATTTGTACGATGTTTCGCCCGTAGTACTGGTTCCGTTCGAAATTCCTAGCATCTGAAGAAGTACGTAATGTACAACGGCCGCAACAAAGATGATGGCAATAGTCCGAAAAATGTAGAAAGTGAACCATTTTTTGTAGTGATATAACGCCATTGTAATAACAAAATTGCGATATTAAGCTCTAATTTTTATTGCGCATTCTTTATAACATATAATGCTTGAACTGTGGGTTTTAATCTATCTGTTCTTTTGCTTCATTATAGCATATAATAATATATATACATATATATATATATATATATATATATATATATATATATATACGGAAAGAGAGAGATGGCAATTATAATGGCTACAAACGCAGCAAATATATCATTAGGCCATTCATAATTTGCAGAAGAATAAACATTTATTCTTTATTCTGATCTATTGAGGCAAACTTGATTTAATATTAAAGCATGAGGTTATTGAACGCTGCATTGCATTCGCACGTATGTTCAGTCGATCGTAAAAGTCAATGAGTAGGAGCGAGCGAAGGACGAGTGATTAAAAAATTTCGAGCTCCACTTACAACGGGGTCATTAACAGCGTGAATGGAAATTCATATAACAACAAATAAAGAATCCTAAGAAAATTGATGATGGAGCGATGAGACAAGTTTTTACTTGAACAACTATTTTCACTTGATAAAATTTGGTTCATCAAATGAATTACGACCGAATAGTGAGTTTAATCTTCACATGGTGCCCTCAATATTTTTGGCCATGTGCCACATATCAGCTATGTTTAGAAAAACATCGGTGGACTTTGACAGGATGTATTATTTGTCAAAATTGTTTCACTAGGTCAGTTCCGACTGAAATATTAGTTTAATCCTCACAGGGTGCCCCTAATTTTTTTCCCTTTTTCCAGATCTCAGTTATGCTTTGAAAATCATCCGTGCACTTTGACGTAATGTAATATTAAGCAGCATTGTTTTCTAGGTCAGTTATGATTAGATAGTGAGTTCGGTCTCCACAGGGTGCTTTATATTATGGACCATGTGTCACATCTCAGCAATGATTAAAAATCATCTGCGTTTGATTCTCCAGATCAATAATATTTAGTCATTTCACCTCAAGCAAGACGAGACCGACACTAATTTACAAGGAACTCCTTGTAAATTAGTGTCGGTCTCTTCTTGCTATCATTAGGATAGAAGAGTAGGTACGGGGGCATTAAAGACGGATAAAAGAGAAATTAGGTTAAAAAGATAAAAGGTGCCGATTGAAGTTCCTTTCAGGTTTTTGGAGAATTGTAGCTACCAGGAAAGCAAGTAAAAGAAAGGGAATTCCACAGGTGGGAAATGTGCAAAAAGGCACTATTAGAGTAAAAGAGGCAGTTACATTTAACTATTTCAACGGTAAAAATGTGGGACATGCATGCCAGTCTAGTAGCACGCTTAAATTCATGTAGTCGTGGCATTAGCAAAAAAATAAAATAAATAAATAAAAGGTCGTCAGAGCAATTGCCATGAAAATATATGTAGAAAAGATAGAGAAACTCCACCTCAGCTCGGTGAGAATGCAACTGGAGTCGAGATGCCTAGTCAGAATCGATTATAATAGAAATCCTTTTTTGGGATTTGTCAAGAACCTCGAGATGAATAGCAGGAACACCCTACCTGAACGCACGATAGAATAGTAGATATATAGATGTGAAGAGAAAACTTCCCAGATACGACTGTGTAAGCCAAATTTTCGAGCGGTATAATCTATTGGTTTGATGGAGTCGTTCCACTTCAGGTCGGTCGGAAAAGTGAAACCAAGAAGGTGCAGAGTGTTTCTCTTCAGGAGACGAGCGTCAGCCATGCTGTGGCGGGCAAGAAATTTTGTCGATGGTGATTAAAGGAAAGCAATTTTGGCGGTGGAGGTGCATTCAAATTTAGAAGTCATTTCCTGTCCCAGTTATCCACTGACTAGAGTTACTTTTCAAAAGAAACAGTCAGATTTCTTTTGTCGGCTTTGGCGGATTGCGATTGGAGTAGATGGTGAAGATCAGCTATAGGACCTACGATAAAGCGATGAGAGACACCCGCGTTTCTGTGAAATGATCTGGAAGAGTGGCCATTCAAGACAAACATCATTTCACGATTTGATAGGAATGATTAGATTAAATAAAATTACGTCCAGTAATACCGTAAACCTAGTGCTTGCGTAGAAGGCATACATTCCAAACCCAGTAAAGAGATAAATAGAGCTCTAGCTATGTCATTATCAAGAATCTGGTTTGCATACACATTGGTGATAGTTGGTACATCATCTCTAGAACTGGCGAATCGAAAGATATATTGTTTGTCAGAGAGTGAATTACCATATATTGTTTGTCGTGAGAGGTGAGATGCTTAACCTCTATAGCGTTGATTAGTACCACGAATAATTTGCCGAAAGACGGTAACAGGTTAATAAGGCGATAATTAGGTCCTTCAGAGGGCTTACCTGAGTTCTTAAAAAAAGAAACTACGGATGAGGACTTCCAGACAAGCAGAGAGGCGATATTTGTAGTTTTTGGAGAGTTAATGAGCCAGGACAGGGAGCAGATTTCTGCCGTTTCCACTTCACGGCATCTTTATGGGAGTCTAATTTTGATATGATGTTCGAAAATGTTATGCAAATATCACTCAGTAGAGCGCCTGTTCTAGGTAGGAAATCCGGAGCGTTCAATGGTCAAAATCTTGTAAATATGACAAACAATATGAAGACAGCCCTCTTAACAATGTTACAATTCCACATCTCATATATATATATATTGGAGTAGATAGATTTATCTATCGCCCGGTTCACACTCCACCCACGTCTATTGAACAGGTTAAGAGGCTCATCCCTTGTTCCCTGTTTAGGATGTGGTTTTCGGCTTTATCTTTTCCAATCTTTTCACTATTATGTAGCCCCCTGCATATCAGTGGCGTCACCGCCTTGCTTGGGGTGATACGATTAATATATATATATATATATATATTAATCGTATATATATATATATATATATATTAATCGTATATATATATATATATATATATATATATATATATATATATATTGATTGTTTAATTACTTAGTTTCTATTCATAATAAGGTTAGACCAGTGCACATTAGTATTAAAAAGTGTTCAATAAAATTATATTGTAGAACTTTTGAATATTTTCCATTTCTAAACGAGTTATTAGTGTCTCCATTTCTAAACGAGATATTGGTGTCTTCAGGCGAGTTGCAAATCGCCTGAAGACACCACTCATTGTAGAAACCTAGGTCGCGTAATAACTCGTTTACAAACTGTCATGAATTTGAATCACGGGTGAAACTTAATAAGGTGCTCATCGTAGAGAAAACAGCAGTGGCTTTTTACGAATTCCAAAGGAATTAATGTATATGGTTCAGTTTTCTTGCGACCTAGAGGAAAGAATCAGACTTTTAACTAATTTGTTTTAAAAGAGATTCTTTCTTTGATAGATCTATCATGATTTACAGATTCCATGTTCGACTTTTATGTAATTCATGGTTGATTAGTTAGTTGCGTCAGCCATAAATGGCAATTGAAGTAGAGATTTGCGTTTATTTTACCACGAGCTACTAACAGCAATTACAAATAGCCAGCCCAAACCTTGTGCACGACATATAATATCGAGTTGTATTGCGCCGAGGAGACTAGATTTAACGGAATTTGCGTCGGAGTCTGATGCGAAAGGATCTGATACAGTTCCAGTTCAGTTTGCAAGACTGAATTTAATAAGATAAAAACATTGGAATATGAGGCCTGTATTCCTGGATTAATATATTGTTGTTCTATCACATTGTCTTTATTTTTTTTAGTGATTATGATTTTCCAGCCCGACAATTCCCGGGTTCCAGATTCGAAAGCAGCATCTATTGCGACTGATCCGCTGCAGTTAAGATTATCAAAGTATTTCAGTAGGCGGCTGATCAAGTAACGTTGCAAGTTTTGATATATATATATATATATATATATATATATATATATATACACACACAATGGCTGGCTATTCGTATTCGAGGATACCTGTGGTTTGTATTGCAACTATGCTGAGCGGACATTAATTACACTTTCCGGGAGTGAGCGCAGTATCTAGCGTGAACAACACTCTCAACAAGGCCAGGTCGCTCAAAACCCTCGGTCACGATGACTTGTAACTTCGAGCTTGCACAACGTGGACGACTCTTCAAAAGATGTCGTCTACCCATTTTCACTCAAAATGCTTGGATTAAATCTTGATATGGTTTTCAGGGACATTCCAGACTTTGCGCACCCAAAAACAGATAACATCAGGAGGTTACCTTCCTGAAAAATCGACTACCCTGAGATTCGAACACAGGTTTCATGGTCAGAAATCGAACGTTTTAACCACTCATCCACGCGTCTATCTTGATTGTGCTTCTCCCGATTGTCATCGTTTCAGATCATGATTTTGGAAAAAAACATTTTATTAATTACGTGATTAAAACGCATACTGAATGATTCTTTGTGTCAAACCCTGAGTATTTTTACGGCTGGAATGAAACATTTGCGAACTTGATAGAATTATATAATCAAAATATGCATACAGACATACATAGTCATCCGCAGACAGATCTGTTTCGCGGTATCACAGCTCATCAGTACGGTTAGACTCCGATTGCTTTTAACCCAGGATTGAAACCCGACCGAAGTGGCGTCAATCGGCGATTCTACCTCTGGGCTATGGGCACTCCGTAGAAGAAGGCAAACTTTTTAGCATGTATATTATCATTATATACGCCCAATAGCCAGAGTAATCTAATTCATTTCTGAATGAGCGATGCGTACATGCCCGGGTTGCTACTGATTTTCAAAGTCTAACATTCGTCCAGAGTGTTCAATCAGAGTGTGAGAGCGTATATATATATATGCAGACAGATCTGTTTCACTGTATCACAGCTCATCAGTACGATTAGACGGTTATATATATATATATATACAGACACACATATATATATATATTCATGTAATAGCTTCTGCTTTTCGGTCTTTCTCTCTGCAAATTATCCCTCTTACAATTTACGTACAAGCAAACATACACATATAAACGTATACATAAATATATATGTGATAACACTATAGCTATAAATATCCTATACTTATGGGTAAACGGGCTCAATATCAGGGATAGAGTGTTTGTAAACGCAAATACTTAGGTCAACATCGACCGGCGACAGTTTATATATGTATATATATATATATATATATATATATGGATCTCGGCAGCAATCTTTATTTTAGGCAAGTTTCATTAAATACGATTGACAAGGTACCGCAGTTAAGCTTTTTATTTATTTTCTTCTTGTATAAGTTTTTCTTTTCTGGACATAAAACGTGTATAAAAATAAATGTCCCTGAGATTTCTGCTATTTGTTCAGCCATTAATAAGGATGTATTTTAATATTTAACCTGTGTCCATTTTTTATGTATGTATCTAGAGTAACGTAATCTATTTTTTTTATTTTTCAAACACGTTCAGCACACTGTGACCATGTTCACAATTGCTATCATGGAATTTTGACTTTTTCTTTTACATTAACAATGTTTCGATGATGTAAATATTTTTAGGATATTATATGTTATTTTCTACGAGCATGTTCCTGATAAAACTTGGTGTGTTTCTTAAATATGTCCAAATTGAGTTATAGTTAATCAGATCTAACATGACTTCTCGATAGATCGTTATGTCCAATAGCCATTTGTTTATAATATAATGTTCGATGATATCTCCATATAAGAGTTTTGCGCCATTGGATTTCATTTGATGCGTAAAAAATATGCATATAAAATCAGTAATAGATATTGTTATAGAATTATTGAGCTAACAATGTATTTAAAATACCTGCAGTTTCAAAAGGGTTCAACGAATAGTGACCTTCTTATGCATTAAGAAAAAATAATATTGATTTAGTTTATGTGCAACCTACGTTTTGCCGTGCATAAGTCTCTTCTCTGGAAGCAGATAACATTATCTATCAATCTGGCACATTCTGTATAATGGTTAGCAAGCTTGTCTCGCTAGAATTTGTTACAACTAAGTCGTGATATCGATCCTCACTAGGTACCCCACACTTTCGGACTGGTGCCACATCTAAGCTATGCTTAGAGAATGATCTATCTATCTATCTATCTATCTATCTATCTATCTATCTATCTATCTATCTATCTGGCACCTTGGGCACCTCGGTGTGGTGTAATGAATAGCAAGCTTGTCTCGTTATAACTGAGTAGTGAATTCGATCTTTTCTGGGTACCCCGATACTTTCGTCATTGAGCCATATCTAAACAGGGCTTAGAAAATTTACAATCGTTTTTGGGTCCTCGACTTGGTGTAATGCTTAGCAAGCTTGTCTTTCTAGAACCTATTCCAACTGAGTAGTGAGTTCGATCCTCATTGGTTTAACCATGCTTTCTGTCTTGTGCCACACCTAAGCGCCGCTTAGAAAATCTTTTACGCTCTCATACCATGATTGAGCAAAAATGGTAGACTTTGAAAAACTGTAGCTACTCATCGTTCATTCATCAATGAATTATAACACACTCAGCTATTGGGCGTGCATGATGATAATATACACGCTAAAATGTCTGCTCCTTCTACCGAGCGCCCGTAGCTCAGAGGTAGAATCGCCGACTGACGCCAATTCGGTCGGGTTTCAATCCTGGGTAAAAAGGTAATCGGCTGTTTAACCGTACTGATGAGCTGTGATACAGCGAAACAGAGCTGTTTGTGGATATATATATATATATATATATATATATATATATATATATATTATCCCACGATTTATTCACTCCTTACCAATATATAGTTGTGTATATATAGTTTTGTTTTTAATTCACCTCGTCCTCCTTACCATTCTGACCGTGCTTCTCGTGATTGTCATTATTTCAGATCATGCTATCATTCTGGATGATAAACATTTTATTAATTACGTGATTAAAACCGAACTGAATGATTATATGTGTTGAACCGTGAATATTCTTCCGGCTGGTATTAAACGTTTGCCAACTAGATTGAATTATGTAACAGAGAATGAGATATTATTTTTAATAAATATTTTAATTAAGATCAATTTGCTCCAAGCAAGGTGGGAATGCCATTAGTACTCAGGGGTTTACTGGGACTGAAAGTGAGAGAAAAAAAAGAATACAGCAAGGATTGAGCAAAGGATAAAATATGAATGGTATTACAGCGGATACAAGAAACTTTTGGTGATTGTATTTATCAGGAAAGCGAGTAAGCGGAAGGCAGTTTCACAGGAAGAAAGGGTGAGAAAAGAAACTGTTGGAGTAGAAATCACGGATGCACGGATATTTGAGCGTAAATTGATGGAACCTATAAGCCAATCAAGGCGTAGGCATAAATTCTCCTAGTCGAGGCACCAGAGAAAAAACTATCGTCGAAGCAGTTGCCGTAAAAAGACAGACGGAAGACATGTACCGTTGGTGAGAACGTGAATGAAGTCAAGATGATGAGTCAGGATCGATTATATTACACATCATTTTTTTTTAATTTTCAAGAACGTCGAGCTGAATAGCAATAAAACCAGACCAGCTATGGTAGCAGCGTTCTATACAAAGTCAAATGATAGGTTTGTAAATGTGCAAGATAGACTGACAAGGAAAAAAATTTCTGGCGTAATACAGTGACACAACGTTCTTTGCAGTTGATGCACCAATTGATTCGATGTAGTCACTCTAGTTCAAGCCAGTTGAAAACTCGAGACTAAGACATTATCTATCTATCTATATATCTACCTATCTATCATAGTTAACCAATTTTACTTTATAAAACTTTGATTTTAACATAAATAGGACCTCATCCTTGGAGATGCTAGTGTAAATTCTTATAATACAGTCCATAAAAATAAACCTTAATTTTAAAGAGAATATTGTGGTTTTTCTCTATACTTCTGAGATGGAGTAGTATTTACACTACTTACATTGACTGAATGGACATACTAATGTAAACCTAAGGAATCAGCACATATGCAAGGCCACAAAAATCTTCTAAGCCAGACAAGCATAGAAATGAATTCAATATGGGAACCAGTAATACGGAGCGCTAGAAAAAATCATTAGCGATAAATGAGCCCGAATGCAATATGAGCCGGAATAAAAAAAATGGTAGTAAAAATTTTAGCATCAAAAGATTGCAATCTAAACACTGGTAAAAATAGTTAGTGAGACATTAAGTTTATAAGTCTCAAAAATTCACAGTCCAGTTAGTTATAGACGTTGGTTACTTTCAGTGAATTGGCCTAAAATTTTGTAATTTCATACCCGCCTACAGCAGTGGTGAACAAATAACTTTGAAATTTATGTTATAGCGAGATAACTACATGACGACCAGAAGTGGCAATGCACATGGAATGAGAAAGATATGCCCCAGTGATCGTAATAAAGGTTTTGGTCCGAAATTCTTAGCACCTGAAGAAGGCCGGAACTTACAACGACCGAAACATCGTAATAATAGCAATAAAGATAAGGACAGTGGGCCGAACGATGTAAATAGTGAGAATATCTTAGTTTTACATAGACTGCCGGCTATAATTATTAGGCATCCCCAGTTTTAAAAATAAAATGATGTATTTCATAGTATGTTTAGTATTATTTGACGAGTGGATAATTCTAAATGAAAATAGAATGGTTATTTTGTTATTACTTTGCACAATTTTACAAGCCAGCCAGGAAGCCTTTGCTTTGGCCAGCCATTAATAAGAAGAGACTAACATGGGAAAGAATTCATAAAAACTGGACACCAGAACAGTTAATTTGATGCATATATTATTGTGCAGTATTAAAAAAAGAACCATTCAATTTTCATTTGGAATTATCAACTTAGCAATAAATACTAAAAATAGTACAAAATGCATCATTTCTTTTAAAAATCTGGAGTTGTCTAATAATTACGGCCGGTAGTGTATATTTATTAAAAGTTATATTTTCACTTACGTACATTCATTTATATTGATTTCTTTGTAGTTTTATGACACTCACACTTGCGGTTAGTCTTTTAGGATTCAGAAAATCATGAAAAAATTTGCAAAATCATACTGACTTCTTTCGTAATTAAATGTTTATGCTGTCAGTATTGCTACAAACGAACAATTACTAATAAAATATTTGACTTTTATTGTGATTTTCCCAATTGAACTAAGTAGGCAGAAATTGACCCGATTGTTTTCGTGCCTGACGACCGTCATAATATTTTAGAATTTTATCATATTTTTCTTACCCATATTTATTTCTTTTTTTGTCGTTGTTGCTGTTACTAACACTTAAGATTTAAGACCTGTCTATGACCGGAATAAGGAATAGGCAATATTGATGGTCTTGTCCGAAGGTAGTAATTTATCTGGACGGTGCTAGGGTATGAAAGAATAAAAAACAATTTAAGTTCTAGCCATGTTCGCAAATAACATTCACACGCGCGCCATATTTAATCGGTAATTATGTGCAACGATTCTTTTATTACGAAACTGTTACTTTTAGTGTGTTGGAGTGGTTTTTCTTCCTGGTCGAGGTCTAGAGAAACGTTCTCAGTGAAAATTCATGACAATATTCTTTCTCATCTCTTCAGCATTTTTACTAAGTTGTAAGCTTTCTTTACTAGACATCTATAAGTCTGCCCGTCGACCAAGTTTAGAATATTGCTATCACATATGACCAGATTTCATGCTATTTATCTTCCTGTCTTTGATAAAATCCAAAGAAGACTCAGCAATATTATTGGTCTGGATTTAGCGTGTCGCCTTTAGTCACTCTCCCGCACATGTAAAGTTATCTCTCTGCGTTTTATTTATGAATACTTTTATGGTAATTGTTCAGATGAGCTGCGGGAAATATCTTCTGCCCAGTCAGCCATGTCTTTTTAAAGATATGATCAGGCAAGCGTGTATCCTTTATGCCACTTAACTGACTGACTGACTGACTAGACTGACATCAAGATCTCATCAATTTATAGTTGAGCTGGCTAGATGCCACCGTAAGTTCTATGCTAACGTTTTCTTTTTCTGGCAATTTACAGTTGTGTATCTCCCTCCCTGCATTCCAGCCATCTTTAGTCAGCACATATTTAAATGCAATGTCAATCACTTTCTTCTGTCCTCTTGTTTACTCTTTTCTCTTCCCGCTCATTATTAATGTTTATATTGTTAATTATTCCACACTTTGGAACCCCTTGTGTTTTTGTGGCCTTACTACTTTACATGGGGTGATACCGATTTAAATGAAAAGGTTAAATGCAATGTCAATCGCTATCTACTGTCTTCCTGATTACTCATTTCTCTTCCCGCTCATTATTAATGTTTCTGTTCCTAATTATTCTACACTCTGGAACCATTTGTATCTTAGTAGATTTAGTTTCTTGCATAAAATGAAACAAATTAAAAGGAAAAATCATAAAATAACGATAAGTTATCTATGTTTCGGCAGAGTGGCCTTCCCGCCATTATTTGTGGAATCTATCAACGTTATTTTTACGTTGCCGTCATCTTAACTGAAATTATTAAGCTTCCTTCTTTTAGTTTTACCGTCAATAAAATGGCACTTTCAATGCAAGTGCATTTTAATGTACCACAGAAGTAATTTTCAAATTCATGAGATTAATATTTGTATTTGTCTATAAATCTGAGATAAGGTCTCTTAATTATTTGCATTATTTACAGTGTTCGGTGAGTTGTACTTATTTTGCTGCCATCTTCACGACGTTTCAAATGTTGTACGCTCAGGCCTTCCTCAGGCGACTGGAATTTCGAACTCAACTCTACATTTCGTTCAGTGGGGTAGATTTTTCTAGTTCCATGAACCATGTCTTTGTCAAATATTTCATTATCAGTTATCATCCTTTAAAGTAACTCACGAAGTTTTTGCTCACATCTTCTTTTGCCAGGTATTGAAATAAATGCTTCGGTTAAGTCACTGTATTCACCCAACGCTTTTATCCACATCATACATGTCTTCATGAAAAAACAAAACAAAAAAAAAAAAAAGAGAAATCTTAGTAAGATTAGAGGACGAAGAGTAAGTAACCGGAAGAGGCTCCTAGAAGCGAGAATAGAAAGAGAAAGAATTATTACTATAGAACAGGCGACTATGTCAAGCTTTTTTTAACAGTAAGATGATGACACTTTACTGCCAATCCAATACTATGCTGAAATTCTTAAACTTGTGGTACTAAAACGGAAAGGTTATCACGATAGTTATCATAAATATAAGCACAGGGAAGCGATTTTACTTCAGCCGACATGCCATGACAGGACCAACAACATTGCGTATTCTTCTTTGTATTTTATAAATAATCTTTGAATAAATAGCACGCCAGATGTGGAAGCAAAAATAAATTCACTGACGAATAGTAGACTTATAAATATGTAAAATAGATCCTGGCGAGAAAAAAATGTCTATCATGATTCAGTGTATCCACATTCGTAGCAGGAGGACTAAAATTGTTTCAACATAATCTTTTCGGTTCATATGACCGACAACCTTTACCCCAGAAAGGATCGATCAGTCACTCTATGGAAGGTTATCAACAACCATACTGAGAGAAGACAATCGTTTTCTCTCAGACGATTAAAGAGTGCATTTTTTTGTGGGATGGACGTTAAAATTGACAAGTTATTTCTTGCTCCAGTTTATGGTAGAAACGAAAAGCTATCTGTGCATTTGCATTCTAATATACCGAAGATATACCGTATATTCTGGCTTACAAGACGCAGTTTTCTTTCTTAAAAATACCCTTATAAAAACCAACGCGTCTTCCAAGACAAATGTATCAATTACAACCATGGTTACCACCATAGCATAGATGGTAGTGAGGATCATTTATTGCACATGACTGACAGTAGTGATGACTCTGCAGATGATAGTTTAGATCATTTACATATATCTAGCAGTGATGAGTTATTTTTTAGAATTCGAGAATGAATAACATTTTCTTGAATGTTTTATATTTTTACATAAATATTTTTTAAATTTTTTTCTTCATTTTATGAAGATAAATCCACCTTTGGACAATGAAAGATAGGTAGGGTATTTATTAACTACCAACTAGTATGTCATTGCCCAACAAACGAAATTGGACGAGTGATTAATGTAAACTCAACGTGGCAACAGTATGTCAGAGATGCATGGTAAATGTGTTGTTGTATGAGAATGACTGTTTTTCTTAGAACTTTCTTTACAGTATTAGGGTGTGTCTTCTATGCCGGGGTATCTTGTAAGAGGGAAATACGCTACTTAAGAGAGTAATGAGATGAACTTTATTTAACAGAAAAACAAAATTTGAGAATGTCAGTTGACCTGTAAAATCTAACCTGGTTTACGAATTTGAAACAAATAAGCTCTGAGAAAAATACAATGTAACTTTATATTAAGCAAGCCCAAATAGAAAAAAAGGGATACCAACTCGTTACGTGAATACTCCCACAAAATAGTATCAGACGGACTGACTCCATTATTTAATCATTTCATCCTAAGCAGGGCTGGATCCCCAAAATGTACAAGGAGTTTCATTGTGAGAAAAAAATCGGTAAAGGACTTATTGAGATAGGATAAAAGATGAATGGCATTCAAGAAGATACAAGAAAGCAACTGAACTTGTATTCAACTTTCTTTGAGATTGTAGCTATCAGAAATTGCTATATGATGTCAATTCCTCAATATGACAGTGAATGCTAGACAATATCATCAAAGATGAAGGAAAAACTTGAAGCAATTGAAATGTGGTTCTATAGAAGGATGCTGCGGATATCATGGATTGAGCTTATCATGAGGTTTTGGAAAGGATAGCAAAGAAAAAGAAATCAATACTGAGCATCAGGAAGAGACAGCTAAAGTTCCTGGGACATGCAATGAGGAAGGAGGACTTAAAGAACCTTATACTAACAGGCCAGATAGAGGGAAGACGAGACAGGGAAAGCAGCGGATAACATATTTGAAGGGCCTGATCAGGTGAATGACAGTACGAGGGTTGTGTGGTGTAACAAGAGAAAGCGTGTTAAGAGTCGTCAGGGATAGAGAGACGTGGAAAGCCATGATCGTCTCCGTCCTGAAAAGACAGGGCACATAGAAGAAGAAACTATCAGAGAAGCAATTAATAGGCGGAATGTGCTAGAAAAGAAGTTTGAGTAATTAATCAGTAAAGTGATGTTGCCTGGTAAATTAATACTTACGAGCCTAAAATTTATAACAAAAGATCTGTAAAAAGATTTGACTATCGCTTATAGCTTTGTAGTCGCTAGAGAGAACAGTTTATTGAATATCGTTGCTACTGGCAAAAATGTTTGGAGCTTGAAGTCTGCAAGCGATGATTGGAGAGGCAACAGTTAGGGCAGCGGCCTATGGCTGGAGATGATAATCGGTGGCTGGCTAAGAGCAACAGCAGCTGGAGGCTTGAGTCGTGGCTAGATGTCGTCTCTTGGAGAAGAAAGTCCGATTTGATCATAGAACTCTGGACTGCTGTATGTTATTACGTTTTTCCGCTTTCCTTAATAATTGTGTAAGATATATCTACAATTTGAACGACCTTCAAAAATGCATCCACATTGTAAAAGTCAATAAATGATGGATTATTAACTTGCAAACAATATTAACGATTTAAATTAAATACATGTTTATAAATACTCTACCTGACTAAGAAGTCATAGTGAATACAATTTTATGACACAGACACAGATTCCCCCCCCCTCTCTCTCTCTCTCTCTGTATATATATATATATATATATATATATATATATATATATATATATATATATATTTATTCAGATACTTTAATCCAAGCGGAAAAAGCAGGAAGATAAATTCCAAAAACCCGATCCTTATTAATATTAAAATTTTATTTTAATATTAAAAAATCATACAGGAAGAGCGATCCATGTAATAAAATATTACAGAGCAAATATAAATTAGATAGGATTAATTCAAGGATGTTGAATGACCATTTCGATATGATATCCCCACAGGGGATAACACATCACCTCAGCAACAAAAAAATCCTTTCTGAAACTGGAGAAAAAATCAGTATATTTTTCCTTTTTAAATAGATTTGCCAAAAAATTAAAAAGAAAGAAAAAGAAAAAGAAAAAGATAAAGATAAAATAAAATAAAATAAAATAAACAAGAAAAGAGAAATTGGCAGCGTCTGGGTTCGCAAAAAAGGAAAGAGAATTGTAACGTGAAAGGAACAGACGGCGTGTTGAATTGATATTAAGTTAAGCAAAACGGAAAAAAGGTGGGAGGTAAGAGAGATATGTGTTATCCCCTGTGGGGATTTCACTTCGAAATGGTCATTCAACATCCTTGAATTAGTCCTATTTAATTTATATATATATATATATATATATATATATATATATATATATTCTTCATTTGAAAACAAGTTATTACGCGACCTGGGTCTTTTTCGTATATTAATTTCAATTTCCACACGTGGCTAGCCACTTTTGTACAATATTTCAGATTTTAATTTTGAATGTAGACCTGTTATTGAACCACCTTTTCTTTGGTTGATCCGAAACATATTTTGTTTTGACCATTTAAGTCCTGTAATTTTGCTTTGTAAAAGTCTTTTTTCTATTAAAAATTCCTTGAAGTGGCCATTTATTTTTACCCCTGCAGATGCATTCATTATCAGTAATTTATTTTGTACAATGCTATTTAAATTTCTTGCGTTTTGTTTCTTTATGAAATGTTCTAAATTACTAGTACAGCTATAACTTAGCTTGACTTTATTCTTATTGAATATTTTGTTTAGTTCTGAGATTTTTGCAAAGGGAGAAAGTGCGAAAAGAACTTAAAATAAATTTCCTGTACATAAAAGAGAGGCAAAAGTAGAATAACAGTCAACACATTATAGTGAGTAATAGCTTCACGTGCCAATGAAATATTCTTACCAAGAATTGAAGACCACATTGAGGTGTGAAACTGATTACCGCGATGCAAAATAGATTGCTGTAGCACACACACGATATATATATATATATATATATATATATATATATATAAACTATATTCCCTGACAATAAGCAACCTTCACAAAGAAATGCATGTATATATATATATATATATATATATATATATAATTTGCTTGAAAAATATTTTCTCATTTATTACTGAAAAGTTTCACTCAGCTCTTTCTCTGAACCAACCAATCCATCAGCTCAAATTTAAAGGTCATTTTTACTAAAAATAATGTCTGTTGGTATTTACAAAATTTGATAACAGATTCAACAAAAGAATCAATACACAAAAAAATATACTAGTGGAAAAAAAAAACAAAAACATCGACCATCTCGAGTTTTATTAATTGATTTCCTGCACAGACTTTTTTGCTTCATGTTGAGCATTTTTAACCGAAAATATCGATCTCTAAAACAATCATCGTCTTTTACGATTTGACACATTTTCGGAGACATTGACCCGCTGTAAAGGCTCAATTGATTTGAACAACAGTGGCAGAAAGATATTTCTCACTAGAGTTGTTGAAGCAAATAATTTTATGACGGTACAGATAAACTACAATAAAAAATTTGAGAGTTCAGCCTCTTAGTACAAATCAGGTTTTGTTCTGATAATATAGAAATATCGGGAATTTAAAATTCTCTATCGATGTTCTTTTTCAAAAACATTTTTACGTGATTTTTCGTCTGATTTTCTATCAATATTTGATAAGAAACACTCACACACACAGGCACATATATACTTTCTGGACACAAAGTTTGTAAAAACTGTCAACAGTTCTTCATATCCGTGTGTCATAATAAAGTACACATTTTTATGTTAGCTGGAAATTTGGTTTTTATGTATGTATTTGAAGTTATAGGGATGGTTTACTTTCCACACATAGCTAGCGGCATGTGACCCTGTTCATAATTTATGTTACTGAGATTTGTTTTTTATTTTTTATTATTTGTGCTCCCATCATTTTTAATCATTTTTTTGCGTGGGGATGAGGCTATTATACTTGTATTTTCTACAAATGTGTTGCTGATGTAAATTTGTAGGTTCCCTTGTATATTTAAATAAGTCCTAATGGAGCTATAGACTAGTGTAACGTGAGTCATCTAGATAGTTATGTCGTGGCATGACCAATATAATTATTCAGGAGTTCGATTAAGTACCTCATCATTCGGCTGTGACCAGAATGATGTTTAGAACGTCTCATGATCAAACATGAAATTCATTTTCTCTTATATTGTACAATGTATGTTTAAATAATAATAATAATAATAATAATAATAATAATAATCTGATGTTGCTTTAATCCACTATATATATATATATATATATATATATAATTATTGTTAATAAGTTTTTTTGTCATAAATAAATTACATAGTTGTATTAAAAAGTGCTCAATACAGACACTACCGGCTATAAATATTAGGCCACCGCAGGTTTTTAAAAGAAATTATGTATTTCATACTATCTTTAGTATTTATAGTTAAGTGGATAATTCTAAGGGAAAATAGAATTGTTCTTTTTTAATACTGCAAAATAATATGTGCATCAAATGAACTATTTTAGTGTCTAGTTTTTGTGCTCTCTTCCCCATCATCGTTCTGCTTTTTAATGGTTAGCCGAAGCAAAGGCTTCCTGGCTGCCTCGTCAAATTGTGCAAAATAATAATAACAAAAGAACCATTTTATTTTCATTTAGAATAATCCACATGGCAATAAATACTAAAAGTTGTATGAAATACATCATTTTAACAGAACTGGGGTTGCCTAATAATTATGATTGGTTGTGTATATATTGTTGAGGTTTTGAAGATTTTTCATTTCTGCAACTCATGTTTCAAACTTACGGTTCTTTTCCATTTTTAGTTCTGCTTTAATTTCCACACGTGGATAGCTTCTTTGGTACCCTTTTTAAGGTTTTCCGTTATGAATGTAAATTTCTGCTTGTTATGTTTGTTTTTTAAAATACATTTTGTCGATCCCAAATATGTTTTTCTTTGTCTATTTTTATTATGTAATTCCGCTTGTAAATAACCTCTTCACTTTTACAAAGTCGGTAAATTAGGTATTTGTTTTTTTCCTTACAGTTATATTCTTTATTAGTGGTATTATTCCATTGCATGTTATTTTTCATGTTTTAACGTTTTTTTTTTATTTCTGTAATTTTTTAAATTAAAAGCACAGCTATAAATTAATTTAATTGAATTTATATTAATTTTTCTAATTTACTCCGAGTTTTGGGGAAGTGTATATTAATTAATTTGAAAAAAAAACTTGCCCTATTTTGGATCTTACCTCTTAGTTAAACATTGGGTGGAACCAAATGATATTTTGATTTCTAATATTATTTTTCATTTGTTTGTTTAACTCAAATTTGTATTATAAAGTGGTTTTATAATATGAAACGGTTCTTCGAATTTCAGTAAGCCGTTCCAATTAATACGATGCAGAATAAAACGTTTCAAAATAGAAGATAGATTTTGAGAACTTTCATCTAACGGAAGCAACTAAAATATATTACTGGAATGGAACATCTTTTCATAATCAAGACATTGATATTCCACATGACTTCAAACAAAAGTTTGAGAAGAAATCTTCCATTAATAATGGCAAGAATGTTAACAGCTACTGGAGACTGTAAATTCTTTTTAGTGAAAGATTGAATGAATTTCAACTGACATTGGCACTCTGTCATTGAATGCGGAATGCTGAATAAGTAAACGGTTCTATAACGATTATCATTAAAATTTTCATTTTGTTGTTTTAGTTATCCCAAATATTTCTGGAAAGTCGCCATATTCAAGTCCATTCTCCTGTTATATATTTACAATGGATATATGTAATAAAAGTAATACTTATATTTTTCTTCCTTGCCCACTGACATATTCTCTGCTGAGAAAGATTTTGTTCTCGCTGGTAAACTATACCGTATAATTAAAATATTAATACCAACTCTCCGAGTCTGAAAAGCTCTGTGTATTATGTATAAATAATTGTTAATCGCCTCAATAATTATTGTGAGATCACCATCTTCCCAGAATTCCTCTGATCTGTTATTATCCACTTGTTTTGATAACATACTCACGGCCATGACATTGGGTATATTCTACGTACAAGTCGGTGTGTCAATATAGATGGCAAGATGGACCGAAGAAAACATCGAATAATGAGCTTGGTTGGCAGAACTGGGGTTATAAAGGAGAGTAAAAATAGAAAATTTACTAACGGCAACAGAAGACAGAACTTTCAAGAGCCATAATCTTTAACTTGAAGTGGCACGAAACGAGGAGAAATAAATAAATAAATAAAGAAAGAAAGAAAGAAAGAAAGACAGAAATAAAGGCAGAAAGAAAGACAGAAAGAAAGAAAATATTAACTTAAGAAATGTTCAGAAATACTAATGTCTGATACAAACTTTCATATAGATATCACGCATCGATTTCAACTGGTCAGATATTTTAAAACTATCAGCTGTATGGTTGCTTACTTGGATAGATGTCATGCATGATCCAGGTGTGAGTGATCATATCTTTACACCTCGGGCGAACTCTGCAGCGATTGACGATAGATTTTTTTTCCTACTTGCTTAATTCGGTGCAAATATGTTGTATTTTGCCGTACTCTCAATTTCTACCGTTCGATACAATCTGGCATTGTGACACTCAAATCCTCCTCTGCGGTTGATATAGTCAGGAAATGGAAGCTGCCTTTGCGCCATTAGCCCTCTTTTGACTTCAGCAATTCTCAAAACAAACTTGACGATATGACAGCCGCAAAATATTTTTTGGAATTCACATTCTGCTGTTTCGATATTCTTAAGGTTTAAGTTCCAGGTTTCGGGTTCGAAGTTCACCATTGAATAAATTCAACACTTGATCAGAGGGTTTCGATATTGTTAAGGTTTAAGCTCCAGGTTTCCAGTTCGAAAGTCACCATTGAATAAATTTAACACTTGATCAGAGAGTTTCGATATTCTTAAGATTTAAGCTCCAGGTTTCGAATTCGAAGATCACCATTGAATAAATTTAACACTTGATCAGAGGGTTTCGATATTCTTAAGATTTAAGCTCCAGGTTTCGGGTTCGAAGGTCACCATTGAATAAATTTAACACTTGATCAGAGGTTTCGATATTCTTAAGGTGTAAACTCCGGGTTTCGAGTTCGAAGGTCACCATTGAATAGATTTAACACTTGATCAGAGGGTTTCGATATTCTTAAGGTTTAAGCTCCAGGTTTCGAGTTCGAAGGTCACCATTGAATAAATTTAACACTTGATCAGATGAATTTTCACATTTTATTACTTCGATATTAATTTCAAAATCGAGGGTTACGTTTTGGATTATAAATTCATAGATAATGTCATGAACGAAGACATTTAACGAAGACTGTTAACGACAGTTAATAGTCAGGCAATAAGCAGTGTAATAATACCTTCGGATTATTTTTATATTACTTATTATTAACACTTCATTTGAATATCTTGTTTCTTGTTATAGTAATACACTGTTTTGAAGCTACCTACTGTGTCTCGTGTCTTACTTCCAGCACAAACCGGTCACTATAACTTTGCGGCGAAAATTCACAGCAATTCCACAACAAATTAACAACGAAGATCCTCAACAGATCAAGAATTTAGCACTTGATCATAGGAATCTTCGGCTTTTGTTACTTCTACACCCTTTTCAGTCCCAATGGTTACATTTCATGTTTCGAATCCATAGATCAAGACTGAATAAATGTAACACTTGTTCAGAAGAATGTTCAGCGTTTGTTACTTCGATATTATTCTCAAACTCAGTGGTATAAGTTTTGGCTTTCAAATCAATTAGTGAAGATTGAATACATGTAAAACTTGATCAGATGAATATTCAGTTTCATAGTCAGATTTCTTCTGACAAAAAATGGAACACATATCATGACAATTCGTTTTGGCAACGTCAATTCATTTTCTGATCTCTGTCTTGCATTTCGCCCAGTTCAAACCAGTTTTCTAACTCCTCGATACATTTATTATCAGCACATTTACTGATGACCATTAATTTCATTTTATCGCTGTTGTTTAACCCTTTGTTGCACATTGGTTACAGTTGTCATCTAAACTTTGTTGCATACTGGTTAGAATTGTAACCCATATGCAACAAAAAGTTAATCATGTCATATCTGCAATAATGAATTCTTAAACAAAAGACATTTAAAATACATAGACAGGCACGACCGATTAGTACACCTGAAAACTTGCCAAATAAATGAAACTCACTTGAAAACTTCGAGCAGCCGCAAAAACTTAAATGGATAACACGTAATGAAAATGAAAATAATGATATTATAAAGATGCACACATTTCATACTACATTAAACAAACTGATATTTAAAAAAACATGATTACAGGATGGCAGAAATCTATTTTTTAAAAGAAAAAAAAATAAATAAATAAAAGAAGGATTTTAAAAATTTCTACCGACAGTAAAATTAATTATTTTAACAATGAAAGGAAAATTGCAATAAATAGAATTCACCTGACCCATGTCACTTTATGGGGGTCGTGATGTGCATAACGATAAGAGAAGAGTTTAATGTTCATTAGATTCTCCTCTTAACATCATGTTCTAGCAAATATTGTAACGTACCCCCATGAGATTTGCTGCGAGAATTCAATAGTCATTCATTTAATTACCATACACGCTTGATTAATCTATCTCTTTTGACTAATGACTGACTAGAGTGATTTCCCTGCAGTAGGTTGCCATTTCTTTCTGTGGTAGATTGCCAACCAACACTATAGAACTTATCTGTCCTGCTATTTAACCCATGACTGGAGGAAGAAGAGATAGATTAATACGTTTCCTGAGTGTGTTTGTGCGTAAGTGAATGGAACAAATTCGACTAGAATTCGAACTCGTCTCTCTGATTTTTCATTCCGAGCACACCCACAAATTCAATAAGCTTATATTCAAAACATAGGATTCTATAATGCTGAATGAAAGCAACAAAATCTTTACTTTCTATTAATATTATACATGTCTAACCTGAACGTACTACACCTAAACTTATTTATAAATGGAACTTTGTCTGTGTGTGTCTGTGTGTGTGTGTGTCCGTTACCTATAGACTCCAAAACGGCTGAACCAATTTTCTTGAAAATTTACACAGTTGTACTATAAGCGTCTATGAGTGTTCTTAGTTAGGATTTGTGTCGATGTACCCCCAATAAATATCAAAAATCGATAATCGAAAAAATCGGGTTATACAAGGAGTGGTCCGATTTTAATCAAATTTGATACACTCATAGACAAAGACATAAGAAACGATATTCAGAAGTTTTAGGGTTGCAGTTCATACAATAGTGCAGAAAATCGATAATATATATACATTAAAGGTAAGTGTGTGTGTCTGTTTATCTGTCTGTATGTCCTTTATACAAATCCACAATTTTTATCCGATTCTCACCAAACTTCACACGAGTATTCTTTAAGCTGAGCCCGAGCTTCAGGACCATGAATTAGTTTTAAAGCTTTCATTATACCTGAGCAACGCCGGGCTATATTGCTGGTAGATAATTAATTTTATTCCACTTATTTATTTGGTCGAGCAAACTGGGACATTTATGAATCTACTATGCATCACTGTTCTGCATCAAAATCGGAATGGAATGAAGGTGGCATTATGTGTCATAACACATCTGGTCAATGTAGGTGATTGCTGGGCGATCAGCCAGTCTTTTGTTATGATTAGGTGTCCAGCACAGTAGATCACTCACGAATTCTTATTTTGCTGGCCAACCTAAAAGTCCATTCGTAAGTTTGTAGAAATATCAAGAAACACAGACATCATCTCCTTCTGTAAGCATAAAGATTTAAAGCAAAAAGAAAACAAATATGCAAAACATGACAACAAATTAAAGAAATTATTGTTTATTCAATGAAAAAGTAATTTAGTTGGATGTTTTCGCCAAGAGATGTTAAGTATAGCACTCAGCATCCAAGTGAAGGTTCGGTTAATCGTAGACACTAGGGTATGTCAGGTACAATACATTAAAATTGCCTCTCTAGAGAATATCCGTTTGAGATTGCCTGGTAGATGACACTTCCATATTACATATATTTATTCACAGTGGCCCAGGTTTCAACTATGCGGATTTTCGCATCAATTTCAGTAATTATGTAAAAATACTCATATTTTATTGATTCTATTGAGAATTTGTAATGAGCCTTGTAGCTGAGGGTTATGAATTCAGTTTTTCAGAGCCATTGCAATAGAGTCAAACATTATGTACCGAGCAGATAAGGTTGAAGGATGCGGCATTGTGTCTGAAGCAATAGCTTGCTATGCTAAATATATCAAAATATTTTTACAGAAAATTCGCTTCTTCTCGATTCAGGATTTCTTCATAAAACGATAAAGAATAAACTCTTTAAAATTATTCTAGCTTCAAGTAAGGATTTGGTTTATACACTTTTCTTTTCGTCAACAAACTATTTCTCCTTTTGATAGATTCAGGAGATAATGCGATTACGCAATTGAAGAAACGCAGATGTCATCTCTTCCTGAAAGCATAAAGGTCTAAAGCAAAAGGAAAAATTAATATGCACAAAATGACAGCAAATTAAAAAAAATTATTGTTTATTCAACAATTGATTGTTCACCAATTTTTTTCCTTAAAATGTTAGTCTTTTACACGCGTGAAAAATGATTTTTGTTTTCTTTACAGATTCTTACTAATTCGATTTTCATTTATCGGAATTCGACAAAGCCATAAAAATTTCGTTCAAGCATGAAACAAACGGTATTTACTAAAACACATAGTCGGTTTGTATTTTTATATATATATAGTATGAGAATTTTCCACAATTAATTATTGTTTTTAACTCTAAATAATCTGTGACAATTGACAGTTCATTTTCTGCCATTCATGCATGCCTGTTCAATTGGTAGTTTGTTTGTAGTTTCTCTGCATGATTCTTCCCTTCAAAATAGTATTTATTAAATTTTCCAGGCTCTCACTTATATTTATATCTTCCAGAAACTATCAATTTTTTTTGTACTTTGATTGCATCGTTTCTTTTCTCAGGTCCCCATAAAATGTCTCTTTACTCATATGTTCGGAGCGTGTTATTCTCTGTAGAACAACGTCTCTGTTGATTCTTCTGCTCTTCGTCCGTGTGAAAATCGTTCAGGCTTTGCTGACATTTTCATATTACTTAACAGTACTGAACACGTATCTTTAGCGAGACTTTTCTTTTTCTTTATGTTTTTCAGCTTCTTCAATGAAACTGTACAGAATTCATTGACATATAGGATGATTTGATAGAATTTACTTTCAAACGCAAAGTAATTTCTATTTGTTTAATTCCTTGATTCAAAAGATTATAAATGTTTGACATTTAAAAAGGCAGTCATAGGTTTAAATTTCCCATTATATCTGTATTTTGATTATTTGACGTTATTTGGTATAAGAAATTCATAGAAGAAAACCTCTTATACGAGGAACAGTACGTGATTAGCACAGTCCAATTCCCGACTGACGTCCTAACTACCATTCAGTCAGTTAAGTGCCATATGTGATACACGCTTGGGCGGTCATGTCTCGAAAGAGACATCACTGACTGGGCAGAAGATTATCCCGCAGTAGGTTGCCATTGCTTTCTGCAGTAGAAAGTTGCCGACCAAGGCTATAGAACCCAATCTGTCCTGTTATTTAACCAATAACTGGAAGGAATAGACGGATTAATACCTTTCCCAAGGGTATTTGCCCATAAGTGAATGCAAGGAATTCAACTGGAATTCGAACTCGGCCCTCCGATTTCTCGTTCCGAGCCGATATCCACTGCGCCACAACGCACATCCACAGAGAATTAATAAGGTACTTTCCGACACACCTTTCACAAGAACTATAAGATCAGATATCTCGAAAAAGGTTTAGCAAAGATATTTACTACACGATATCACTGAATGTGTTTTTTCTATTATGAATTGTTTTCCGACTGGTACATCCCTGGCAAGTCACCCGAGGCCTTGGTGGTTAACGTATGCGCCCGCAAAGTGTCATTTCTCAAAACATCCCTCTCTCTGATTTACCTAAATGATCTACCTAAGAATATATTCTAATCGTTTTTAAACATCTATGCCGATGATACGACGATACACAGACGCACCTCTAAAAACACTGAGGTTTAATGATCGGCTGTTATATAATACATCTTCTGATGTAACATATAACTTCAGAGTAACGGAAAAAAATGGCTGCTTACATTTAATGCTTCCAAAACCAAACTGGTTACATTCCATCACCTCCGATCTGATCCCTAACTACCACAAGTCACGATGAAGGGGATCGCCTTGAGAAAGCTCCGTGCCTTGAGAAGTGACCTCAAGCCCACACCCGACCTCAAGTGGAGTTTTACATACTATCCAGGTAAAATGATTAGCTTTCTGTACCGCTCCAGTAGGTTCCTGACTCCTCACTCTATCATCTAACATTATAAGAGCCAGATCAGTTGAGAATGTTCTGTTTCTATAATTGGGCGGAAGCTGTCCGGACATCACTTTCCCGTCTTGATATAATTTAAAAGCGACTTCAGTGCCTCGTTGGAGAAGAATTATTTTCCACATCCCAGACTTTCTTCACAGAGGAGATGTACCACGTCTCTCTCTACTCTATTACTACTACCATAGAAAGTGCTAGGACAAACTGCCTGATTTTACCAGGTCTGACTTTCAAGGCTAGGACCGACCAATCATATCACTTACTTAGCAGCAAACCACCCGTACCTCCTCCGTATTCCATCACCGAAAAGTAAGTTCCCCTTTAACAGCTTATCCACGGCCCTATGAAACCAACACCGAGGAGGATGCTTTCCCGGTCTTGAAGTGTAGAGCTAACAGTTATCTTCTTCTTCTATCCATATAAACTACATCTTAAATTAAAATATTACCTTGAGTCACTCTCGGGCCTTTTTAGAGGATGCACTATACTGTAAAATAAAAAATAAAATAAAAAATAATAAAATGAATAGAATGTTTGATAATATAGATTTATACATCCCGTGAGAGTATTACGCTGGGGATAAATCGCTGTAGTTTTAATCAAAACAAGAAATCGGTTAAATTGAAAATATAAAAGCAGTATTCCGAAAGCCAGAATGAACGAATAGAATCACAATTCTTCATTAATTTATCTATCAGAATAAATTATTAATTCCAAGACTTGAAAGCTACTATTGCAAACAAGATGAGACCTTACCCAACCAACAATGTATCTTCATTAAACGGAGTTTAGATCTCGCACATTGACCCGCGTACAAAGCATCCAGTGAGGATCGACGGCACTACCCAGTTGTAAGGGATCCGTGAGAAAAGTTGGCTTTTACAATGTCTCCAGGCGAAGTAATCATAATCAGTCTGATAACTTTCTTTCTTTCTTTCTTTCTTTCTTTCTTTCTTTCTTTCTAGCCCCTCCATTCCGCCCTTTCTTTCTTTCTTTCTTTCTTTCTTTCTTTCTTTCTGTTATTCATTTTTCTCCTTTTTTTTCTTTTATTTTTTTCTTTCTTTTTTTTCCTTTACTCGTTTCTTTATTTCATTCTTTCATCTTCCTTACTTCCTTCCTGTATTACTTTCTTTTTCTTTCTTTCTTTCGTTTTTTCTTTCTTTCTTTCTAGCCCCTCCATTCCGCCCTTTCTTTCTTTCTTTCATTCTTTCTTTCTTTCTGTTATTCAGTTTTCTCCTTTTTTTCTTTTATTTTTTGCTTTCTTTTTTTTCCTTTACTCGTTTCTTTATTTCATTCTTTCTTCTTCCTTACTTCCTTCCTGTATTACTTTCTTTTTCTTTCTTTCTTTCTTTCTTTCTTTCTTTCTTTCTTTCTTTCTTTCTTTGTCCCATTTTTTTAATCCTTCTTTCTTTCTTTCTTTTTTCTTTCTTTCTTTCTTTCTTTCACTCATTTTCTCTTTTCCCTCTTTCTTTCTTTCTTTCTTTCTTTCTTTCTTTATTTCTTTTGTCTATTTTTCTCTTTTCCCTCTTTTATTCATTTTTTATTTTTCTTTCTTTTTTCCTGCACTCGTTTCTTTACTTCAGTCTTTGTTTCTTCCTTACTTACTTCCTCCATTCCTTTCTTTCTTTCTTTCTTTTTTCATCCATCTTTCTTTCTTTCTTTCTTTCATTCTTTCTTTATTTTTTTATTTATTTTTCTTTTACTCATTTTCTCCTTTCTCTCTTTTCTTTCTTTCATTCTTTCTTTCTTTCTTTCTTTCTTACATTAATTTTGTTTTTGCTATTTTAATTTGTTGTTGTTGTCATTTTAGACGCTTTTTTTCGAGTGTGTTATCACTCACATGGTGGGTGACTTTGTGTGCAGCCGATTAGACCAACTGGGAAACATCACACATTTCTAGAAGTAGAGAACACGAAAATATCTTTAATGATAGCCAGTGAAAGATTGCGCATGTTACACGTTTGACAGCGTTTTCTCTCTACCGACTGGAACAATCTTGCTTCTCCGGTTTTTTACATGTAGGCACGTTGTCGACTACTTAACCATCCACAGAATCACCAGAAAATTTTGAGATTATCTCGGAAAGAATATAAAATATATTTACGTAGGCTGTCTTGTGGATCGTGTAACACTTGTACTGACCACCGACAGTTATTTCGTCGAACTCTTACTTCACCAAAGAAAACAGGTCAGGAGAACTGGTTCTCAGGCATACGGATGACGCCGGAAACAAAACGAAACTGCTTATAGACAAGCATGGGTTTCGATGCTGGGTGATTGCAAACGGTCTCCAGTTAGAATTAATGATGTTTAAATTTGTAATGAGTACATGTATAATGACCACATACACACACAAAGACATGTGTGTTTCACTCCTAAACGCAATCACATGATTATTGCATTTAAGCATGAAACAGTTACTTGAATGTCGGAGTTGATTTCAATCTCTACTTTATCTATGATCTCTTAAACATTTTACGTCATAAATATAACATAACTTAAAATAATAGTTTTATATATATATATATATATATATATATATATATATATAATAATAAATATATAATATATAATGTGTTTTCAATACACGGGCGGATGTTAAATCTTAATATGTGTAGTATGGATTCAAACGGCAAAAACTTCCTGAACCGACCTTTTTCCTAGAAGCGGATTTAGCTATGGATTCGATATAGGGAACCAACTTTTCTTGTTATCCACACACAAGCCCGTTTCGCTGTATCACAGCTCATCAGTATGATAGACATCTACTTGCTTCTAGCCGAGAAAGAAACTCGACCGATTTGGTGTCAGTTGGGGACTCTACTCCCTAAACCATAAGTGCATTAAATGAAAGAAGGAAAATTTTAGTGTGTTATATATAAGCGGTGTATACACACGCCAGTCACCAAAAGAACTCAATTTTCCTCTCCAGAGAGCTCAAACGTAATGGGAGCATAATAAATTTGTCATCCGCATGCAATCGTGTTTCGCTGTATCACAGCTCATCAGTGTGACTAGACATCTACTGGCTTCTGGCCGGGATATGTTCAGTGCCCTATTTTTATATTGCTCATTGCATTTAATTGATGTTTTGAACATTGCAATTGTTTTCTTGTTTCCTTATTCGTTTGGATATAAATGATAGCTGTATTAAAAAATGTTCATCACAATTATATTGTATAAGTTTTGAATATTTTTCATTTATAAACCAGTTATTACTTCAAGGACTTTGTAATACAGAAGAAGTCATTTACAGAGAAAAGGTACATGATTCAATGGTCAAGACAAAACCAAAGATACTTTTAAGACCAGATGTTTCAATCACAAGTCTACATTTAAAATAGAAAACTGTGGAAATTGAAATTAAGATATGGAAAAGTCAAGCTTTATAACAGTGGGAAAATATGTAGACTGTGCCAGGAAGAAAATTTAACGATTATGTTATTCCCAAACAAAAATTTATTACTGTATGAAAGAACAGAAATTATGATTAAGTGTAACTCTACCATAAAATACCTATTAGGGTCATACAACTATGGATGAACGGGTTATAATTTATTCTAATTTTAAAAGTCGCGTGTTCAAATAAATAAATAAATAAATATAAATCCCGGTTAAGTGAGCGTTCTTAAAAAAAACGGTAACAATCATTTATTGCAAATCGCCTGAAGACACCATATGGTAGAAAACTAGGTCGCGTAATAACACGTTTTCAAATGTGTAAGGATGTGTATATATGTGTGCGTCTCCCTCTCTTTCTCTCTCTCTCTCTCTCTCTCTCTCTCTCTTTATATATATATATATATTATCATTATTAATTATAGTAATAATACCAATATTAAAAGAACTAATTCTGTCACGACTAGCAATAATTAAACTACAAATGAAATCGACTTGAAACCCACCGGGAATTAACCCAGAGAGAAAAGAAGAGGAAGAAAAAAAGAAACAAACGAAGTACCAGAACAAAAAGTCAAGCATTCGTAAGAAAGAAAAAAAAAAACCAAGACGAAAATCTTAACAATAAAGAGGTCCATACGAAAGCAGAGCACACAAAGTACTCAAAGCAATTTTGTTTATATATATATATATATATATATATATATATATATATATATATATATGTTACGTAATCTTACGGTAAGTTATATGGTATTAACCGACATAATTATTAAAAATTATGTTCAAAGAAATATATATATATATGTATATATATATATATATATATATATACAGGGTATAAACGATAAATTGGCAGTTTGAGATCTCAGACTTTAAACCTTGATAAAGAAGGGACATTTAAAGACATTTAAGATTTGTGTATGTTTATTTAACTGTTTTATTAAATACAAACATTTTATTCTATGCGTCCACCTTCTGCGTCCACAACTTGCTGAATGCGAGCCCTAAAAGCACGACAGGCCTTGACAGCTGACTCTTTCTTGATATCGCGGAATGCTCGCCTTACGGAGGTCTTCAGTGAGGCCACACTGTTATGGGGGCGAGCATTAGAGACTTTCTCAACATCGCCCCATAACCAATACTCGCAGGGGTTCAAATCTGGCGAACTAGAGGGCCAGATATTTGAGGGCACAAAAAACGGCAACTTTCTCTTCAAGAAGGTCTGCACTTTTTTTGATCCATGAGCAGGTGCAAAGTCCTGGAGGAATATCACTTTGTTGGGATCATAGTTCTTCTTAATTCAGGGTAAGAGAACTTCCCCCAGAATCTTCAGATATTCCACCGTATTGATCTTTAGGCCCACTTCAATGAAGTGACAGGGCATGACTTTCCCATCGCTGGCAATAGCTCCAAACACCATGACAGAGGCAGGGTGTTTACTCTGCATGACTGGAGGAACACAAGAAGGGTCAATGGCGATAACTCTTGAGTTTCTGCAGTTGGCGACTTCGTCTACCACGAACTTTTTCTCTCCACAAAAATGCGAACGGTACCACCATGGTGTTTCAGGTGATTGAGTAGAAAAGTGACTTCTCTCTTTACGAATGGTCTTAGATTTCGCGGTAAGAATGTTACGACATCGTCTGCAATATGACTTCATCCCAAGATCTTTCCGTACTGCATTAGAAATGGTCGTTTTGGCTACATTCCGCTTTTTCGCCTGGTCAACCATTGACTGTGATTGATTTGCTGCAATGGATCATTTCAAACCTTTTGGTGGGGATTTTATCACTTCTCGGGCTGTGAACCTTCCTTTGCATGTCTTTACCTTCCCTTAAGTTTGTTACAACACGATAAACAGTCCTAGGAGCATAGCCAGTGTCTCTGATAATGTCAGATGTCTTATGCCCGGCGCGGAACAATTCAGCAATAACCATTCTATGGTTAAATTCTACACTGGCACTCATTTTGTTAGTATTTTTAGGTGGCTAATCTGGACTTCAGACTCTAAAGAGTACAGAAACTAACATGCCGCTTTAAAAAACCTAAATTGCTGATTGAAATTACTGCCAATTTATCGTTTACACCCTGTATATATGTGTGTGTGTGTGTGTGTTTGTGTGTGTGTGAATAAGTATATAGGTGTCCGAATATATTCATGTATTTTTATAAGGATCTGTACAAGGCTCTGATAGCTAATCGAGATTATGTTTTGCATTAAGCGGTAGTTTATAAGAACAGCATGGCTGGATAACGGTCAGCTCTAGTCTTAACCAGGTTAAGATTGTCGTAATCGGACAAAATTCATTTTGGGAACATATATTTGAGAATATGTGTACGCGTGTGCATGAGCAGAAATATGAGTACCTTGGAGTTATATCTTATTAGTGTATTTTTAAAAATCTTTCATGTACATAGAAATAATCGTTTATATTACAGATCACTTGACCATAAACAAGAGGAAATGAAGAGAAAAGAAAAAAATAAGTGATGTATTTATAATTTATGTCAGTCAGTTAACTTCTATACGTGATACACATTTGGGTGATCATGTCACTTTCTAGAAATGACTAGCTAGGTAGATTTTCATGCAGTAGATTGCCATTACTTTCTGTTGTAAACTGATTGCTAACCTAGGCTATCCTGCTATTTAACCCATAGCTGGACAGGTAAGAGGAGGATGCATACTTCTTCCAAGTGTATTTGTGCGTAAGTGAATGAAACGAACTCAACCGAAATTCGGAATCGGCTCTTCGATCTCTCATTTCCAGTCGATATCAATTACACCACAGTGCTTAGTTATAAATTAGTACGCTTAATTCCCGAAGTTTGATAAATTATATGATGATGGTATCTTCTGTGATTTTATAAATTGTATACGTGGTCGAATGAAACCAAAGTACGAAACTGAAATGCTCTTCCGTATTCATTGCCTAAAAAAATGAAAAGCGATAAACATTGATCAGAGTTATTCTCAAGTGCAAGACAGAAAAAAATGGAATTTCGTTTGAGTCCTCTCGATCAAATTGATTTGAGGTATATATATATATATATATATATATATATATATATATATATATTTCTTCCCCAATTTCAGTTCCCAGGTTTCTCTAACAAACATTCCAAAGAAATTGAGACTCATGGAAAAAGGATATTTTAAGGAATGCAAAACTCTCCGAATATTTCAACACAATCTTTTTAATTTGTATAAAAACATTCAGTGAACAATGCCATTATGGAATGTTTATGAGCGAAGAATTATATCTGACAAATGATGGCCATTTTCACGAGCACAAATTTGAAGCCGAATTCTGAAGTTAGCCTCCACTCTTAGCAAAGTGTCTTCGCCGATTTCTAAGACATTTTCACGTATTGTCGTCTTCAGAGATCCGAAGGCGAATTGGCATGGCAAAGGATGCATTCCAGAAGCTGAGTAAAGTACTAACACACAGGAAAATTTCACTAGAAACAAAGAAAAGAGTTCTGGATTGCTATGTGATATCACTTTTCAATACGGCAGAGAATGCTGGACAATATCATCGAAAATGAGGACAAAACTTGAAGCAGCGGAAATGTGGTTCTACAGAAGGATGCTGCGGATATCGTGGACTGATCATGCAGGCAACGAAGAGGTGTTGGAAAGAATGGCAACAAAATGGAAATTAATACTGAGCATCAGGAAGTGACAACTGAAGTTCCTGGGACATGCAATGAGGAAGGAGAGCTTGGAGAACCTGATACTGACAGGCTATATAGAAGGAAAAAGAGACAGAAGAAGGCAGCGGATAACATATTTGCAGGGCATGATCAGGTGTATGGCGGAACGGGGGTTGTGAGTTGTAACAGAAGCAAAACATACTAAGAGCCACAAGGGATAGAGAGACGTGAAGAACCATGATCGCCTACGTCCTGAAAGGAGAGGGCATATAGAAGAAGAAATCTTCAATTCTTCAAGCGTGCGGGATTTTCCTTTATAGACGAGTGATTTCAAAACATCCTCACAGATAAACATTGCACATGGAAAGATCGGGTGAGTGCGAAGTCCACGCGAGATTTCCAAAGCGTGAAATCACATGATTAGGGAAAGCAGTTCGAACAGCAGCCATAGACGCTCCCGCTGTAGTACCTTCCATGCCCCACCTAACCCCTACACAAGGAGAGTAAGGAGCGTTTCAAAAACATCCGTGACTCCCCCTGTATTTTGTTATTACTTGTAACGAAGCTTATAATACTTATAAATAAATTTATCATAATGTATTATTGCTGTTAAACTGCTTTTTTGAATATATAACATCTTTTCGGTACTGGTCATTTCGTGAGGCGCATTACAGAAAATAAAATCACTTTGAAAGACGAATGAAAGCAGAATAACTCTTAACCAAAATAAGGAACTAATATTTAATAAATGGTTAACTTTTAAGAAATGGATCGAACCCGGGAGCATTTCACTGTCTTACCATAGACAAATCACACGTTGTTTTGTATCTACTACCGACTCTTACTAATAGGAAATTATATATATTTAACCGATAAAATGCAGCCGCAACTTCTACTCCAACAGTTTCTTTCCCCGCACTTCCCGACTGTGGAATTCTCTTCCAAACGATTGCTTCCCCGACGGCTACAATCTCCAGGAGTTTAAATGTAAGGTCAATAGACACCTCCTAACACACTAACCTGCTCCCATTCTATCAAGCACTCTTCCAATCTGCCCGACACTCATCCTCGCTATCCTTACTCATCTATCACCTTTCTCCTGACATTCCCTATGTCTATCCACTCCTTCTCTTTACCTTCCCCTATGTAGCCCCATGCGCAATAGTGGCAGTGGAATGCCTTGCTTGGGGTGAGATGATTAGAAAAAAAAATATATAATATATACAACGAACCTGAGAAAATGTTGATATAAATGTTGAAATTTAACTGAAGAATTATATGCCAATAATAACTGTAGCTTTTAGAATCACTTGCTATCATATCTAACTGATAACCATGAATTATATCAAAGAATGTCTATGTAGATCCTACATATGGAAAAAGTGAAAGTTATGGACTGCACTGTTTGTATAATATGGCTTAAACAGAGTATGTCAAATGCATGCAGTAATACCTCTTAAAAAGTATCAACATGTGGTGTATGGCATTTTATTTGCTAATTGAAGAATGGAATTACGTACATATATTATATACGTGAGGACAACTAGATCCGTGTTTAGTTTGTTAACTCTATTTCAAAATACTGAATTTGTCTATTTCTTTAAATGTCTACTGCAGTTTTATTTGCATCTGAGATGCTAGTCTACATTTCTATGGCTTCTGGACAACTTGATCTAACTTATTGATACCAGCATAAGCTCGAGTAAATCTATTTTACTTATCTGTAAAACCGGACCCATTTCTACATTTTTTTCTCGTGTCTGCTTTTTCACTTTAGTAGAAAATCAGACCAGTGTAACATTTTTGGCTCTGGCGTAAGAGGAATCTATGATTGTATTTTAATAGTCTCGTATAAATTTACGCCATATTTTTTCTTATAGACTCTAGTGTAAAACAAACTTAGGATTCTATTTTCATATTCTTGTGTAAAAGCACGACAATATGTACCTTATAGTTTAAATAGAATATATGATTCTATTTTCATAATCTTATGTAAAACCTCAGTGTAAACCAAACACATGATTATATTTTCATAGTATTATGTAAGACCCACGGCAATGCGCACTTTTCAGACATTTGTATAAGCCAAACAAAACACTCTATTTTTACTGCCATGTTTTAAAGCCTCACTAATGTGTGCTTCATAGACTCCAGTGCAAACCGAACCTACTACTCTATTTTCATAGTATTCTGTAAACGCTCGACAATGTCGTATTTAAAAACACTGGTGTAATACGAAATTCTATATCTATTTTCATAGCAATGTGTAAGCTGTCGCCAAAGTCTACCTCATTGATTCTAGCGTAAACTGAACCTATTGTTTTACTTTTATAGTATTGTGTAAGAACTGTCCAATGTGTTCCTTTTAGACTCTAGCAAAACCTAAACTATGATTCAATTTTAATCAGTCAGTTAGTCTAGTGCCATGCTTGATACACGCTTGGACGATCATGTCTTGAAAGGAGACATGAATTACTAGGCAGATTGTTTTTCCTGCAGTAGGTTGCTATTACTTTCTTTGGTTGACTGGTTGCCAACCAGAGTTACAGAATTCAAACTGTCCTGTTTTTTAAGCCAATCGCTGGAGGGTAAAGAGACAGATTACTTCTTTTTCAAGTGCAACGAATTCACCTGAAATACATTGCAATTGTTTATTCTATATTGATATATTGTATAACATTTGCTAAAGTATACTTCATTAATTTCAGAGTAAACCTAGAATTTTATTTTCACTATATTATGTAAGAAGTCACAAATTAGTACCTTTTAGACCATATTATTTACGTTTGCTTCTATTTTAATAGTTTATTTAAACATCTTGGTGTATGTGTACCATATAGATTTTGTGTAAAAGGGAACTATGACATGATTTTCATTGTCTTGTGCAAACAAACCTCTTCAAAGCTTACCTTAAGGGCTCTAGTGTAAACAGAAATTATGGTTTAATTTACATGAATTTCTGTAAGACCTATCCATTGTGCATCCTTTAGATGCAAAGGGTAAACCAAAACTATGGTTCTATTTACATAGTATTGTCTAAAATCTTGCCCATTTCTATCTCAAAGATATTAGTGTAAACAAAACCTATGACTAAATTTTCATAGTATTGTTTAAAACCAAGCTAATATATTCATTATAGACTCTAGTGCAAATTTAAAATATGACGCTATTCTAATATTCTCCTGTAAATATTCGATAATGTGTATAACATAGACTTAAGGATAAATCGACATTATGGTATTATTTTCACAATCATCTGCAAAAAACTCGTTAATGTTTACTATGTCTACTATGGCAAACGAAGTTATGAGTCTATTTTTACAAACTTTTGTCAGACTATGCAAATATGTGCATTTTACACTCTAATGTAAACCATAACTATGACTGTATTTTCATAGATATTTTTTGTAAAACTTCGCCAATGTCTACCTAATAAATTATAATGTAAACCAATCCTATGATTTAATTTTCATAGTCTTGTGTAAAACAGGTGTCTACGTCATAGACGCTAATTTAAACCGAAACTTTGATTATATTTTCATAGCAGTGTAAAAAACTGGCCAATGTATGCATTGTAGGCTCTAGTGTAAAAGAAACATGACTATTTTCATAGTCTTCAGCTATACTTCGCCAATGTCTACCTCATGCTCTCTACTGTAAAGCAAAACTATGATTGTATTTCATAGACTTGTACACAACTTCAATGATGCGTGCTTTTATAGACTTTAGCGTAGGTACCTCCACTCGTTTTCGATACCTAAATTTGAAATTGAATTTTTAAAAATAATTTTTTCTTGAAGCTTTAAGTTTAGCTTAATTGAAAGCTAACTGATTAAATATACTATTTCAAGTAAACAAAATACTTTGGTATATGTTTCAAACGCACATTATATTGATTTGAATCAAAACTTCAGAATTTTTTTAAAAATTCCATTTTTGGGCCATTTTTGAGCGATTGACAAACTTGAAAACAAAATTTAATTTTTGGTCTCAAAAATATTGCAAAAATAATATATACAGCTGTAGCACATTATTTTGCAAAAGTTAGGAAATGTAAACATTAATTAATCTGATTTGAATCAAATATTACTTGTTTATGATATCTAGGAGAAAGTGTATCTTAATCACGAAGCTGTACTCTTACTGACCTTTGGAGTGGGTGATGACTTTTACACATCTGGTTAATTATGATTAACCATAATTGACATAAATGAAACCTAAGTGAAAATTTCGTAAGAGGAACAACTCTTGAAACAAGTGACACTTTAATAAGAAGTCTTTTATTACTTTACATCGATAAAAAATGTGCAACTTTTTATGAAAGTTTAAAGCCTATTTTAGCAATCTTAATGCTAAATGATTTCTATTAAGCTTTGTAATTTTTTAAGCTGTTAAAGAATGTCGGTAATAATCTCTGCACCTATTCAAATTAGTCAATGTACATTCTCTGTACCGAACAAAAAATAAAATAACCTACTACTTGTCTACTTCAAATTCGGTCTTTTATACTTATTGAATCCCGCCACTTCAAGCGGGACAATCACATTCTACTCCATTAAACCAGTTTCACTTCTGGCGTCTTTTCCTTTTTTGTCTTCAAAGTGCCGGTAGCACACCTTCTGTCTCTTTGAACTAAGTCTGTTTTTTGCGTTACTACTACAGCCTTATTTGTATAGTCTTGTATATAACCTCTCCAGTGTGTACCTGAGAGATTCTAGTGTAAACCAAACCGCTGTTTCTACAGTCTTGTGCAATAACATTCTATTGTGTACCTTTTTATCTCTATTGTAAACTAAGCATGATTCTATTTTATAGTCTCGTGTAAAACCTAACCAATATAGACTCTAGTTTAAACCAAACCGAGATTCTAATTTCACAGTATTGCGTAAACTTCGCCAAAATGTATCCTATTGATTTTGTGCAAATGGGATCTATGTATTTTCTTCACTATTGTTTTAAAATAACGGCAACGTTAAACTTATAAAAACAATTGTAAACCGATCTACGTTTACATGATTGACACGAGTTCAAATCCAGACCAATAGCCCGCTTCTTGTTATTTCATTGCAATATTTGTCATAGGACATATATGTGATTATGTTTAAATAAATAATATTGTATCGTTAAATTAACTCTTCTTGTTATTTTATTGCGATATCTGTCATGAGACATACATGTGATATTGTTTAAATAAATAATGTTGTTGTCGTTAAATTAACGCTTCTTGTTATTTCATTGTGATATCTGTCATGAGATATATATGTGATATTGTTTAAATAAATAATGTTGTTGTACTTAAAGCCTTAACAAGAAATATACTATAAAACACATATTATTACGATAGAAATATCTTTTTGCAAAATTTTCTCCTTCTCCATATTCAGTTTTTTCTACGGACAACTACATCAGATAAAAACTATGGTTGGTCAGTATTAAATTCACTAAATTTCGAAAGTTTTTTTAACGGCGTGGTATTATAAATAGCTCAGAGAGTTTGACCGTTGCATAGGCGATCCTCAATAATATAATGTATTAATATTGAATTGATGTCCTATCAGGAAGTTGGAAGCATTGTCATATGTGTGAAGATACTGATCTGATACCCGGCTCGGGGAAACATATCCATGTTACTTAAAGTACTGCCCGCATATTCGCAAATGAAGTAATGTCATTACTATGTATCTTATTCCGATACAGAACTGGATCAATTAATTCTATTATCATGATTCAACTGATGGATTCCCTCAGTGTGGTTTGTTATTCAGATATCGTATGCGGTCATTACTTCAATAATTGCTCAACATAACATCCTTATCTTTCACGCCTAAATATTCTCGCAAATGTCAGTGACCACAGATAGCCAAAAGCGAACCACGTGTTTTCATTAATAGAAAAGCTAAGCATTTTTAGAGAGGAAAATCTTATTTCTAAAGCTGATGATCTTTATTAATTAGAAAATGTCGAATTTTTTGTTTTTCTTGATAACTTAATTTGAAATATAATAATAAGTAATATTTTCCTTATAAAAATTAATGCTTGTAATATTTTTTCCTAACAAAAATGAATTATTTGTTAAATCTTTTTTCTAACATGTATTTTTGGTATTTTATTTTTCAAAAATGTATTGCTAATACATTTAAGGAGGTTCTGAGGAGCTTAAAAGTACCTCTTAAATACTGTTGTTCGCAGGTCCATCCTGATACAGACAGTTAGCACCTATAAGATATAGGCAAATAGTTAACCCACAAAGTATTACTAAAGAACAATGGAAGTGTATTTTTTTAAAGTAAAATACCAACAAAATAATTTATATCTTTTTAACAAAAACAATTGTCCGCATTACATTTTTCAAAGAATTTACTAATAGTCCTACTGGAATTAAATCTCTGCATTAACTAACATATAAGAAGTTGATATGCCGCCAAACAAAAAGAAAAAAGAAAAAATAAGTCTTCACAAAGGACTATTTTTAATAATATAGTAATGAAAAATTAATTAGACGAATAGAAATCACCAAAGAACAAATTTATTTCCATATAATAAACTCATCCGTTTGTTTGTCAAAGAATATGAGTTATACTTAAGAAAATTAAATCACTGATTAAGAAAGTATATGAAAATTAATTTAAAAATGTCGTTGGCAATTTGCATAATAAAAAATGTGTTGTTAGCAATTTGATTGTATTAAAAGAAGGAGAACTATTATGAAACGTGGTATATTTAATATGATGACGTCAAGACTGTTGTTCAATAATTAACACGTCTACAGTCAGACGGCACATACGTACCTCTTGTAGGATGGTGCCTCTAGATTTTAACATCGATGTGCATCTCATCGAGTCTTTAATTTTAAGATGATATTAATAAACACAGAACTGTAGCCATTATTTATTTCAACTCCATTTGTAAGGTTATTCATTTTTTAAAATATCGAATTAAACTGACAAATTAAATTATAAAAGAAAACAGAATCAAACTTAGAATCAAATAAGGATATTAGTATAATTCTTTATTGTTTAAGAGATTTAATTTTATTTAAAATATAAAAACATAAATGGTTTTATATAGCCATTTCATTTGGAATTTGTAAGGAAAGCAGATACGACAATTTCTGAAGGACCAATTAATCCACGATTGCCTCGAATACGTTATTTTGATATTCGTTATCAATGTAAAACGTAATACACATATATACGGGATCAACACAAAACTTATATCATGTATTCGGTATAAAAATAGTTTCATATTCTGAATTCGAAAGTAGCCCTATATTGTGGATTTGACTCAGAAGTAGACTTGTATTCTAGATTCATTATAAAAAAATGTTGTACCCTAAATATGACATGAAAGTAGACATATTTCACGCCAATTTAATCTCATATCCTTGATTTGATACGAAAGTAACCTTAAATTCTGGTTTTGCCAAATATCATCATTATATCATCGTTTCTATACAAAAATGACTCATTACCTTGAGTTTTGTAGAACAATAGCTTTATATCCTGAATTCAACTCAATTGATGTCTTAAATGCTGCATTAGATTCGAACATAGCTTAATATTTTGAATTCGTTGCATGGATTGGATACGAACATAGGCCTGGATTGCGACATGAAAGTAAACTTGTATCCTACATCTGACATACAAAACTCGATATGATAGAATCCGGCAATATATCCACTGGAAAATATGCAACTTTTATGGATAGAAAATTGCAAAAACCTGGTAGGAACACCACCTAGACCCGGTTACAGAGATAGGACCGGTAACAATTTTATGGGACTTTCCAATACACTTAGATCTGTCACAGCTGATTATCTTTGATGGTTCTGTCTGTGATCAAACACAGTGGTCAAAGACCATACAAACAAAATGTTCTTTTTATTGATATGATAAACTCTGTTGTGCCTTTGAAAATATTAAACAAACCATCAAAACACAAGCATATTAATGTAAAAATCTAAATACGTTCGGTACCCAAAGATTGTTTAGAAAAATATTGGGATAAACTCACTGTAGGGATCCATAAATAAATACAATAAATTGTCCTAACAAGTACAGCAAACACATTACAAAGAGCTTTATTTATGTAAAATTAGTGTGGTATTATATTTTGTTTTACAAAAATGATCAGTGGAAAATGTCATAACGCCATTTCTGACCTTAGGTTACTGGTTTGGACGCGGAAAGAAAATATGTCTACAAACGAGATCAAGGAAGGATAAGAAATAATAACAATAATAATATGCCACATGTGGTATGACATTCATGGTTTCTTAACTGAATAGTGGTAGAATATAAATGTTTTGTGCTGGTGTATTATATGTGGGTACAATAACTATTCTGTTCAAGAAAATATTAGCTCCTCTGTTGTCTGACGCTAACCAGTTGTGCATACAACCAAAGAGCTAACACCTCTCTACATGTGCGACATCATTTGGATAGCTTCTTGGGCAGGTCTCGAGCAGACGGCTTACTAAGTTAAAAGTCTGAGGCAAACAATCTAAATTGATAGTTTCGTCGATAATACATGGAAAAAATATTAATGTTGAATTTTCTAACAGTACTAGGTCACCCCGACCTGAAGACAATTCATTCTATGTCTTAGCTTCAATGGTATGCTTGGCGTTCATCAAAACATGTCACAATTCGGGCACATTTGATTGTAATGCTCTCGTGATATATATATATATATATTATATCATCGTTTATATATATATATATATATATATATATATATATATATATGTAAAAATAGATAAAAATAATGGGAACATGATTAATAAAAAAGCAAAAAGATAACACCTAGCAATATCAATTAAAGAGCATGACCACAACATGCTCAATGTCTTTGGAGAAAAATCTTCTAACTCAGTACATACATAAAGCAATCTATATATATTCAGTTAAAGTAGAATAGAATTCGGAATTGATAATGCCTAAAAGTATAGCCAAAATCTAGTGAATTAATAAAAGATTTATGAAAAAATTTATATGCTTTATCTACAGCAAGAAAAACCGAAGTTCTCATCAGAATTGATATAATTAATTTAATCACAGCACCTTGTCTGTCATTTTTAACGAAATACACACACACACACACACACACACACACACACACACACACACACACACACACATATATATATATATATATATATATAAATATAAGCTATGTAAAAATGTTCCATAATTTTTTTTCTGTAAAGTGGCTGAAAGTGATTGAATAGTCAAACATTGTGAAACATTTTTACATCTCCTTATTTCCAGCAAAATTAAAACATGTAAGAATACTGGAAAACTTAAATCAAATATAATATAATTTTTTTTTCGGTTTAAGAGAAAGATTGCATCCCATATATATATATATATATATATATATATATATATATATATATATATATATGTAATATAACAATCTCGCCCCACCCGAGGAAAGGCTGTTGCAAGCGGGGGTGTTTTCCGGTCGTTGAAAGGAACGGATGTTTGTTTGACCTTATTTCCGGCAGTAGCGGAAATGGCTACAAGAGGCAGACAGAACAGGTGTCTCTGAGAATTACGTGGGCGTGCGTGGGCGAGGCAAAATCCGGAAGTACCGGTTTGGAGATTATAAAAGACCTCGGCGCACGGATTAGAGGCAGACGAGAAAGCCAGACCAGACCATAGGAGCAACAGATACGACCCCCCCCGTCAACCCTTAGAAGCGCGCTCTCACTCTCTGTTCACTAGGCTACACGGTTCATCGTTCATTAATAAAAATATTACTTGATATATTTTTATATATATGCGTGTTTGTTGTATATTGCTATATAACATATATTAGCAGAATAGCTCGGCGTTGTTCGGGTGTAATGAATGCTTTAAAACTAATCCATGGTCCTGGAGCTCAGACTCAGCCTAAAGAATATTTGTGTGAAGTTTGGTGAGAATCGGATAAAAAATTGTGGATTTGTATAAAGGACATACACACAAATAAACAGACACACACACAAACATCTTGCCTTATATATATATATATATATATATATATATATATATATTATCGATTTTCTGCACGATTGTAAGAACTACAACCTTGAAACTTTTGAATACCGTTTTTTATTACTTTTTCTATGGGTGTATCAAATTTGATTAAAATCGGACCACTCCTTGTATAACCCGATTTTTTCGATTATCGATTTTCGATATTTATCGGGGGTACCTCGACACAAAACATAGCTAAGAACACTCGCAGACGCTTATAGTACAACTGTGTAAATTGTCAAGAAAATCGCTTCAGCAGTTTCGGAGTCTATAGGTAACGGACACAGACACAGACATAGACACACACACAGACAAAGTTCCATTTATAAATAAGTTTAGGTGTGTGTGTGTGTGTGTGTGTGTGTGTGTGTGTGTGTGTGCATCCACAACTTTCTGTCTTTTAATCCTCGTTCTGCTGTTAGCTCGTTATTTAGGTATTGTACGTTTTCCCTTGCTCAAATACGTAAAATGAAATATATAACTTATATCTCTTATGAGTGTTAAACTTTCAAATCCCCATTACCTCATTCACTCATTTTTCTCTTTTTGATTCTCTGTATAAACTCATTCTAACATATTCTCAAAACTTCGTCGGTTCTCACAGGTTCAGTATATAATGTCCACTGACTCTTACCATAGAACTACACTTCAGCTGCCTCAAGTTTCTTCTTTAACTAGAATACTCTCCAGTATTTACTGCCACATCACATATTGCTTCATAAACCAGTCCTCTTTTCGTTGTTTCGCGCGCAAATTTCTGATTACTTTGCTTACCATTTAAAAGTGCATCTTTAGCTGTTCTATTGGGTCTTCGGATTTCGGTGTCATTTGCTTTTCATTTTCTTCTTTCTTCCTTGTGTATTTTTGTACTTGTTTTTGTAATGGAATTTAGTGTCTCCAATTCGTACTTTCATTAATATTACTACTACTTTTTACTACTATTACTACTACTACTACTAATAATAATAGTTGGGCAATATGCAAACACTATGGAAAATATGTAAACAAATACTTGTATCAACATCACGCAGCACCGGTTAAAGAAATAAAAGATATCACCAATCTCTGGGATTACACCATTTATATAGACAGAAAAATCGAAGCAAAAAAACAAAAAAGGAAAAAAGATTGCTTATTAATTGTAATGGCTTGTCAAGCAGATTTTAACATAGCAACCAAAGAATTCTAAAACCTGTCAAAATATAAAGACCCTGAAATTGAAACAGAAAAATGTGGAAATTGAAAACGAATATCGTACCAGTGATAGTGGGTGCACTTGTAAGAATAAAAAATGAAACAACAACAAAAATAAAAACACATTCAAAAATCCCTGGAAACCCCAGCTAAAGAGTTATACAAAAAAGTATCTTGATAAGTACAACCAAAACACTAAGAAGAACTTTGTTTGTGTAACGCTATGGATTTTAGAGACATATGAAAAAACATGAAAAAGAGCCATAACAAGACACTACGACCAGCATGAGGTCTTCCTGCTGACTTGGTAGGTAGTGAGACCATAGCAGAAATCGATTTATAATGAAAAATTACATAATAATAATAGTAGCGTTACCAGTTCAATAAATATAAAACATAGCAATAATTTCAAGCCTAGCTAAAATCATGAAACTGCAAGTGACTCAAAATTCACATAAATATCCGGGGCTAATCTTTGCGCTAGCTTTTGACTCATAACCTAATATCTAACGTATATCGATTAGTTACTGGTTCGAAAATGACAGGAATCAATACCAATAATTCCTTTAGCAAAAACGAAGTATTGTTCATACGTGTGAATATGTGTAGATCGATGTGATAATTAAAAATTCTATTCGTTCTCTGGAGGTTAGCTAGAATTTTTGTAGGTGTTAATTCAAGAAACACATCATGAATAGTTAAAGGTAGGCATTCACATGTTTACGCAGTGATAGATAAAATGATGACAGTCACCAGAGACTAAAAAAAGATGTTTAAAAAAAATTCTTCTTTAGCAGCAATGATACCCGAGGTAAGTAACTTTCTTTTCTTTTATTCTTTCTTTTCTTTTATTCTGCCCTTCTGTAAAACGGAAATGTCACTGATGTGCAGGGGGCTACATAACTGTAAAAAGATTACTTAGAAAAGAGTGAGGAGGACAAACTAGTTAGAAAGGAATAATAGAAAGCTGAGAAAGGTGCGATGACAGATACATAGGTGGAAAGAAAGGGAAGGTTATAGGGGGCTGAGGAGAGAGCCAGTGGTTAGTAGATGAGTATTGACTTTGCATTTAAATTTCTGCAGGTTGTAGCCGTCAAGAAAGCAAGAATACGGGAACGAGCTCCACAGGCGGGAAGTGCGAGAGAAGAAGCTGCAGGAGTAGAATTGTCGTCTGCATTTGGTTAACCTGAGTGTGAATGGGTGGGACCCAGTTGCCAGTCTGGTTGCACGAGTAAACACCTGTTGAAGAGGCATCAGTGACTTAAGATCGTCTGAGCAGAAGCCATGAAAGTATTTATAGAACAGACAAAGGGAGGCCACATTTCGACGATGAGAAAGTGGCTGCAGTCGAGCCACCAGATCAGTACCTATCACATTACAGACTCTCCATTGGAGCCTATCAAGAACATTGAGGAGAACGGCAGGGGCACCTGACGATAAATGGCAGCAGTACTCCATGCACGGACAGATGGTTGACTTGTATATATGCAGGTTGGATTCAGGTGGAAAAAACATCCTGGATCGACATAGTGACCCAACCTTCTTAGCAGTAGATTTTTCTATTTGAGGTCTGAGGACAGGGTAATGTCGCGTAGGGTATTACTCTCCGGGAGAATCGCTTGGTCCATGCTTATGGGAGGCAGGAGAGGTTGCCTGTAATGGTTGACAGACAACAGCTTGGTCTTAGATGAATTGAAGTTGACAAGCCACTTCTTGCCCCAGTTCACCACAGAGTGTAGATCCCGTTCAAGGTCAGCAGCGAGATTATGTCTGTCCGCAACACGACAGGTTTCTTACTGGTGCGGGAGTATATTGTAGTGTCATCTACGTAGATGCCTACTTGGAACTTGATCTCATCTACGAGGTCGTTGATGAAAATAAGGAACAGCGTCGGGCCCAGGATAGAGCCCTGTGGGACACCAGCATTCGTGCTGTAGGACGAAGAGGCACGCCCATTCAGAACGACCTTCATTTTGCGGTTATTTAAGAAAGATTGGATTAGGTCAAGCAGGCGACCGGTAATACCATAACCGCGTAGTTTGCATAGGAGGCCAGAGTGCCAAACACTGTCGAAAGCCTTGGAGATGTCCAGAGCAACCGCGCGAGCCTCGTCAGACTCATCAAGGGCCTGTAGCATGTACTCCGTTACGGTTGCTAGCAGGTCGGCCGTGGACCTGGCAAAGCGGAATCCATATTGCCTGTCGGAGAACAGTTTGTGGGCGGTGAGATGATGAACAGCATTGATTATAGCCTCGAATACTTTCCCGAATATCGGTAGAATACTGATAGGGCGATAGTTGGAAGTGTCCGAGGGTTCACCACAATTCTTAAATACAGGAACAACTGAAGAGAACTTCCAGCATGCAGGAAAGCAGGAAGCAGAAAGGCAGTAGTTAAATAGTTTAGAGAGGACAGGGGAAAGTTCAGGAGCACACCTCTTAATTCTTAGTATATTGGAGAGGGCTGAAAAATGAAAATCGAGAAATTACTATAATTAAAGAAATAATTATTTCTTTTTTTTCTTTTTTGGGCAAAGTACTGTCTTCTTTTTCATGTGACGCGTCCCTTCAGGACGTAGGCCATCATGGACTTCAATATTGTTCTCCTTGGTATCTCTCCAAAACCCCGCTCCGCCATCCATCCATTTGCTCAGGCCTATCAAGTAGGTATTTTGCTGCTTTTCTCTGTCTTACTTTCCGTCTATCTGTCCTGTGAGCATTAGATTCTCTAGGCCCTCCTTCCTCATTATGTGTCCCAGTCTCTTCCTTATGTTAAATATGTTTTATTCGCGTTTGTATTCTCTCCGTCGCCTTATTGTTTCTCAAAGGCTCAATTAATGGCGTACTCAGCATTCTTCTAAAAAACACATTTCTGTTGCCTCAAGCCTCTCCTTTATAATTGATGAGATCGTCCAACATTCGCTGCTGTGCCAAAGGACATATATTTCATAGCAATCTAGCACTGCTTCCTTTGTTTCCAATGAGATTTACATGTCTCTCGGTACTCTGTTTAGCTTTTGAAATATTTCCTTTGTTATCCCAATGCGTGTTCGGATCTCAGTGTCACACTTTCAGAACATATCGTAGTTCTTTAAATTTTTTTTGCATGTTTTATTTTAGTATTTCCGACCTGTAGTTTTAACATTTTGGAGTCTTCAGGAGTCTTTAATCAATGACAATTTTGTTAAACTTCTCACTTTACACGACATTGTTTCAGATAAACAGTATGGCTTCCTTTCTCCATACCTAATTTTTAAAAATTGAAATTTACTGAAGCAAGGCATCAAATCTACTAAGACAGGAGCGGGTTACTGATTGTGGGATATTTAGTTACAGAAATATTACTAATGAGCAAGAATAAAAAGATTAATCAGACGGACAGTACATAGCGATTGACATTGTATTTAAATCAGTTTAAAGTTCGCTGCAAAACATAGAGCTGGAAGGGAATTCCACGAAAGAGAAGTGAGACAAAATAAACTGTTAGCATAGAATTCACGGTTTTCATCTGGCCAAATCAAATGAAAATTAATGAGATCTCGGTGCCAGTACTGCATTTAAACTTAAAAGTCTTGGTAACGTCGCGAAGACTTCAACCAAAATATAACGGTGAAAGTATTTGTTGAAAAAAGGAAATCTTACATTGGTGGAAAAGTGGCTGAAGCTGAGACACCAGCTCAGGACCAATAATATTGCTGATTCTTCTTTAGATTTTATCAAAGATCTCTAGATAAAAGCCAAGAGTAAAGGATAATGTGCGTCAGCAATATTGTGTAGGCCAGATTCTAAATTTTATCGCACGACTCAGTGAACCAAATTGACAGTTATTAATAAATTTTTCTCTCAGTCTTTAGATAAGAACGGTGATGTTCTGGCTTGAGGTGTATTAGAGGCTTTGAAATGTTAGCCTTCTCCAGAAGCTAAAAGACAATGGTGTCTCTGGAAAATATTTGTCTTTATTTTGTCGTTCTGAAACCGTATCACGAAGGTGGTGTTCAACATACATACTTCTGGATCATTTCTAAGTAGAGTGGGAGTTCGCCCAAAGCTTTGTTTTTTGCCAAAATGTTTTTCTCATTTCATATGAATCGTAAAGGGATGATAGTTTCTAATATGTATTGTACCATAGTAATTCCGATTCGTCCACAAATATTGGCGTTGTAAATTTATAATTCAATCTCATGTTACCTCATCCATAAACAACACTGTAGAGACAACTAATAGGAAGAGTGTGCAGAGAACTATAGGATAAAGTTATTCCGTAGTTAATGATCTCAGTACAAAACACTCTGTCCACATTGCAAAAGATACTTATAAATAATTTTACATTGCATCCGCTAGACTATGATATTGTTGGGGCCTCATATGCATAGAAATTTAATTTTGAATTTTTACATGGAATAAGCCATATCTCAAAGAACTTCCTAACTAAATTCCTGCAGTCCAACAATTATTTTACACGGCTGAAATCATTTATGAAATTAGCAAATGGAACATAGAATAAAATGGTCAGATCATTATTTGTACTTATGAAAATGTATTAACAAAAAACAAGAATTACATACTTTGTCCAGACGTTGAATATGTCTGATTAAAAATGTTATTCATTTTCTGCATAGGATTGTGTTACAGCAATTGAGGTAAGTTGTAAAGTTCTTTGTCACTGGAAGATTTATCAGTATCATATGTAAGTTGTGTTAGGAATAATATTCTTAGAAGATTGGTGAAAATTTCTGAGTCCGTTGAATAGTTCATCTTTGTAAAGTTTAGAAGAATGATTACTAAGAGAAGGTGAGTTGGTCTTACATGTTGTGCGTGTTAGAATTCTAGTGCCAACTGGAGAAATATACTCGGCAAATCGTTTAAATAGCCATTCAAAACACTCTTACGATTTGTGAATAACTTACCTTTCTTCTGATTGGATAACTTAAACCAACCATTGAACAGCTTACATTTATTCGAATCTATACAGTTAGAACAAAATTTATTACATATGCATGCATGAATGCGAATATGAGTACGTGTACGTGTCCGTATATGTGGGCATGTCACACAATATGTACAACATGCCATGCTAAGGCCACTTGACGTGTGCTGAAACCTGAATAGTTTTCGACAGTCTGTAGAAGGGGTTCTTCTTGGTCAAGTGTAAGGGCAGATCCCGGTCATTTCGATCGATAGTTTGTAGTGCCACGGACACTGTTTCAGCAACGCCATGATAAACAGCAGCAATTTATGAATGACTCGGTTGCTTTCAGTCTGAAATCACAATCTGATAAAGTCGTACAAACTTGCCTCCATTACTATTCGCGTAGCTGTATGTAAAAATTATTTGTCTATACTTTTCAGATTACATAGTATTTACACTATTTTCGTTGCTCGACGTTTTGCTCGTTGTAAGTTCTGTCCTCGTGAAAGGCCGAAACGTCTTAAACATGGCAATAAAGATGAGGACACTGGTTCGAACAATTTAAATAGAGTAAAAAGCATATCAGTTTGCTCACGAATATCCCGCTAATTTTCTGTTAATTAAGTACTACACTCGCTAATCGTTGAAGTCATACTAGCCACAATGTAGATAACTGACAAATGTAATCTAGTCTAAATGGCAACACAGCGCCACTACTACAAACATCCATTAAGTTTATAACTGAAAAACGAAAGATTTTTTGACATACGGACATTTGTATATTTTGGGATTGTGAAATACACCGCCGATTTTTGTGGAAAATTTTGACACACACACACACGCGTGCGCTCTCTCTCTCTCTCTCTCTCTCTCTATATATATATATATATATATATATATATATATGAATGTAAAAAACAATAAGAAAATCTGTAATATTTGCCGACCCGTTTCATCCAATGTGGAGTTTTCATTCTGGCAATATCTGTGTATGTTTTTGTTTTCCATGTCGACAAATATGAACAATCTCTTAGACTTAACCTGTAGAAAAAGACGATATTTATAAAAGCAAAAGACAATGTCAGAAAGAAAAGGTCCACATTAGAATAAACGCGTTGGCCTCTATTACAATGTTTCTATTCTCTTTTACATTCATAAATGTTGTCTTATTCTACAGGTAAATACTGAGAAATTTTTCATATATATATGTGTGTGTGTGTGTATGTGTGTCTATTTTCAGGTATGTGTGTGATAATCCTCAAATTATCACCCGACTCCCAAATAACCACATTTGAAATAATAATAATAATAATAATAATAATTATTATTATTATTATTATTATTATTATTATTATTATTATCATGCTATGTGCCATGTCCCTTCAAGACGTAGGTGATTCACAATTTTTTACCCTTTGTAGCTTTTCATAAATTTTGTTTTTTTGCTTTTAAAACTAGTGGCACTATCCATTTACTCAATTTCTCTAAGAATGTTATGCATTGATTTCTGCTGTCCATTTTGTCTTCAATCCGTCCTGTGTGTACCAAAATTTCAAAGCCCTCTTTCCCAATTATGTTCCGTAAACATTTTAAGTGTCTCTTTCTGATATTAAGTATAATTGGCCTTTCTGTTTCCATTTTCTGTAAAACTTCGTCTTTGTTAACATGTTCGATTCATGGTATTTTCTGCGTGCTTCTGAAGAAATAAAAATCTCAGTTGCTTTAAGTCTCTCGTTCATCTGTGAGGATATCGTCAAGATTACCAAGAGGAAAAAAGCCTCAATGCAGGAAAGGCGGGGTATACATATTTATCATAATTCTTCGTGTGATGCAGCTCGTCCTTTAGGACATAATATGACTAAAATGATATTTACGTTGACATGCGCACCAAGAAAAGGGACGCTAAAAACTTGAATATAAACTTTGGATTACCTGAAAGCCAATTTCAGATTATTTCATTTTTTGACAACTTTCCATTATTTTGTTATAAAATATTCCACATTGTGAGAACAGATCTCTTACGAATGTCAAGGACCTCGACGCAAATTTAATGTTGATTATCTCGCCATTAAAGCATTAAGTATAGACACACATTCTGTGTGTGTATGTCTATAAATTTCATCGAGCACAAATATATCAGCTAACAGGTGAGAGAAAATAGCCCCGTCTATATTATCTGAAATACTGTCTAATAAGGAACAGTTAGGAGAAGAAGAGGAGTTGCAGAGAAAGAAGAGATAGCTAACTGAGTGTAGTAGTAGTAGTACGAGGAGAGAGAGAGAGACAGAGAGAGAGTGAGACGGAGACACATGTAAGAATGGTCAGGATATTCAAGAGAAATCATCGTAGCCAGAGGAGTTGTTAGCGTGCATAAACACACAGGCCTTCTTACTGCGGTAAACAGTATTAAAACTACTTAAGACAAGTTTACTTTTTTTTCTTGAAATATGTATACATTATTTAACGGTTTCTGTATATGCAGGAAGAAATAATTATCATATTCTTTGATGAGAGTCTAAGATTGCGGTATTATCGAGTCCCCTTTTTGAAAAGCAGTAGGTTCATTTGCCGTGGAACTGTTGTTCGCATTGGTATGAAGCACTCTTTTACCACACCGTTGAATCATTTCTGGCGTTTTTTTCTCTTTTTTTTTTGTTAGTTATGATGGTTAATTTACAGCTTTTTCATATTGAACAGATAGGCATTTTTCTTCCTACATACTTTCTTAATGTTAGTTGTATGCATGATATACCCGCATTGACTACACTTTTTCCACCTTGAACTTACATAGGGCTAAAGTTCCTATTTTTGAACACAAAAGTAACTGACACTCCCTGATGTTCGTGTGAAAACGTATGAAACTGCCGGTCACTGCTCATTGGAAACGTAATTCACACACACACATGCCCGTGCACACACGCGCGTGCACACACACACACACACACATATTGAAAAATTGTCTTAATAGATCCTATAATCCTACGTAAACTTCCCACTGAGAATGGCATCATACACCGAAGGAAATAGTATAGAATTTATCTCTGGTGATCGTACGAAACTATTAAATGTTTTTCTATATGCAAACAGTCTTTAAATTCATTTCCATCGTGGTTAAAAAGGAGATCAGTCGCCTCACTGCTCTTTGATCCGTCTTTTTTTCTGAAAATGGACGCAAGGCAGACTTGATCGACAAGTGAATAAAGAAGCAAATATCTATGTCAACCGTGTCACCACAGCAAAAACACCAGATCGAATAGACCCTGTGGCCGGATTTGCTTGTCCTGTGTCGCATTGATCGTTCTGCAGCAAACCCTGAGCAGACAGCCTATTCCTAGATCTTGAGTCGCGAAAGAAAAACGTCAGTACAGTTCATCAATTGTTTTATTTTCTTGGCAAGGAAAATTTTTGTCTTTACTGTGAAATCGTAGTATTTTTTTAAATTTTCGAAAGCCTCTTTAAGAATAAAATTACGCAAAATCTAATGTCTAATACATTTGCTTTCAAAGTTGAATTATGACCATTAACTTATTTACAACCCCGGCTCAACGCTGCATTTATGACCATATACTGAGCGTTTAACTTAAGAAAAAAGAAGTTTTGCAAAGAAAGCAGATGTTAATTTTCATTTCGAAAAGATTGTATTCATAACCATTCAACCTGTCAAACAACTAGAGTTTGTCTTCGATAATGATTCTAAGAATATAATAGCCATGTAAAATTAGAAATTGATATTCCGTTGGACTGAGATATAATGGCGGCGTAACGAATTTCCCTTATGAATAAATTCTAAAGAAGACATAAAAATCGACTGTTTCCACGCCTGTTATCTCACCGTTATGTAGCAAGTGAGTTTTCAAAAGCTGCGATCAAAAACTCTTAAAAGTCGTCGAGAAAATTTTTTTCGTTGTTTTTTGAAAAAAAGACAAAAGAAATATTTTGAGACAAATTGGCATTAAAAAAATAAGTATATGATTTGAGGAGGTATTGTTATGGATGCCTGACTAAAGAGCGATTAGACTAAACAAAGTAGGAACAAGCATTCTGAAGGTAGCGATAAGTAAGAAAAAACACTGTGCCATAATGTAAAGAATAGAATTAATTAAGGTCTGCTGATTTATATCTCACGCATTTTTGTTTGCGTGCTCGTGTTTCTGTGTGCGTCTGCCTATCTGTGTGCGAATATAAATGACAGAACGTCACGCATAAAAAATATCTAACAATGAAGATAAAAGCGTAAAAATTTGTGCGTCTGAAAAATTTTATTTCTTAATTATAAAGTAAATTTAGATTTTATTTTTTAACTTTATTACACACACCCACACATATATATATAACTGTCCAAAAAAGGGGATCGAATCGTTGCAATTATGTCTCTAAAAAATGATGAGAAATTGCCGTATTTAATTGTATATATATATATATAACTGTCCGAAAAAAGGGGATAGAATCATTACAATTATGTCTCAAAAAATGATGAGAAATTGCCGTTTTTAATTTTATATATATATATATATATATATATATATATATATATATATATATATATATATACATATATATATACTGTAATGGTTGTTATGTTACAATCCTTTTAAATTCATAGAATCACTACACAAAAATTGTTCATTGATACTATGAATTTAAAAACATTGTAACAACCATTACAGTATAACACTCTACATTTGTATCGAGCACTCTTTATAAAAGTAAATGCATGAACAAAAAGGGAAATAAACCTACGAGTTCAACAACTTAGTTACACTATATATATATATATATATATATATATATATATATATATATATATATATATATATGTATGTATATATAAATTTTAATTAAATAACAAATTTATATATATATATATATATATATAAATTTGTTTTTTAATTGAAATTAATTTTAATTAAAAATAATTAAAAACAAATATAATTATATTATGCTCTACATTATTAGTCGTATTGAGCACTTTTATAAAAAATAAATGCCAGATAACTCGAAATTGTAAAACTGTTGGTTTTCTTCACCGAAATTTATAAATAATCCAATATATAATTTTGCTTATATCAACAAGTGTTTCTGTGATTTTATTTTATCTATCTATCTATCTATCTATCTATCTATCTATCTATCTATCTATCTATCGATGAGGCTTGATAATACAGCTCATCTATTTATATATATATATATATATATATATATATATATATATATGATTGATGTGGAGGGCGTTGTCACTGAACTGAGAAGGGTTTTGCCGATATGGAAATTTCGTGAATATACTAATATAATGCCTTCACTCCTCAGGGATTTTTTTCAATCAGCAGATTGAAAAATCTGCTTTCTAAATTATCTTTTGATCAGTAAATAACTGAGAAAACAACAATCTTGGCACTAAGCATCATCACAACTCAACACTCCACAAATATATAATTATAAAAATATATTTTTACGTACGCTATATTCATACTGAAGTGAGCTCATAATCGGGGACAGAATTCATGTGAATATCAAGATTTTTGTTTAAATCAATACCGATTAGTGGGAGAATATTTTATGCTTGAACGTTATCACTAATCCTATTCTACATATACAGCGAGACAATTCTGTGCGAACTAGCGGTCCTGCTAGTATTCGTCATTGGCATTTACAATCTGAACAATATATGATACGCCGATGATAGAGTGCTGACAGGAGACCCGGAATGGGAGCTAAATACCTTCTACAGAATTTAGCTAAAGCAAGCAAAAAGATTAAGCATAATCTAGAAGACATATGATTTCATGGTCCCCAGTAAAAAATGGGAGCTAAAAATACCAACTACAGACAAGAGATACGAAAATTTAACACTTACCAAAATTTAAATACCTGGGAATTGATCTAACAGGGGATGGAAAGTTCGGTATTGAGATCCGGAGGGATTTGGGATGGCAAAAATGCATTCATAAAGCTAAGCATGGAATTGAAAAATTGGAAAATTTCGTTGGAAACAAAGAAAAAATTACTTGATTGTTATATGTCCTTCAATATGGAAAAGAATGCTGGACAAACTCACAAAGATGAAAGGAAGACTTGAAGAAACAGAAATATGGTTCTACATAAAAATGATGAAGATATCATGGAACGACCATATGAGCATCAATGAGGTTTTGGAAAGGACTGATACGAAACAAAACTGATACCTAACATCAAGAAAAGACAGCTGAAGTTTATGGGACAGGTATAGAGAAAGGAGTGCACGGTCAATATGATACTCAAAAACAAATAAAAGGGAAAAAGAAACAGAATAAAGCAACGTATTGCATACTTGATGAACTTGAGCAAATGTATCACCCAGCAGGATTTTGGAGGAGTAACAAAAGAAAGGGTGTTAAGAGCTACAAGAGATAGGTTGATGTGGAAGACCATGATCGCTTATGTCCTAAAACGACACGGTACATAGAAGAACGTATATAATGTACTAAATGTTTCTCTTTTCAAAATAAAAGGGCGCGACACATCTCCTGCAGAGCTTGGAATAAGTGCTACTGCCATTCAACAGATATCCCATATCTACACCTTAAAAAACAACCATGAAAAGGTGTTAGCAACAAACTCCTCGAAAATGGCCGAAAGCGCTTGGGACAATAGAAACTACGAAGAATTTTTACACTCCCTTACTTAGCACAAACTAAAAATTTGAAGAATACTAGAACAACTCAAATAGATTTTAATTGAAGAAAGCTTACCCATATGTATATATATATATATATATATATATATATATATATATATACTATAGTCATCCGCAGACAGATCTGTTTTGCTGCATCACAGCTCATGAGTACAGTTAGACTCCGATTGCTTTTTAACTCAGGATTGAAACCCGACCAAATTGGCGTCAGTCGGTGATTCTACTTCTGGGCGACGAGCATTCGGTAGAAGACAGCAAACTTTTTAGCCTGTATATCATTATACACGCCCAATACATATAGATAGATAGATAGATAGATAGATAGATAGATAGATAGATAGATATACATACACAATCTTTACTTACCAGTGTCATGCTTAGCAACATCGCGGCCCTCCGAAACATGCGCCCTGCGGCCCTTCTATCCGCAAAATGCAAATCGCACCCCCAACCCCTAACATACTGAACCCACAATAAATGGTACTTTAAACAAAATAACATCCTCTTGGAACGGAGATGTTCCCTGATCATGAATAAACGGAAGAAATCGCGGAATTGGCGATTTGAAGTTATACATTACTTCAGGGCCTGAAGGCTTCTATCAAAGATTATATATATATATATATATATATATATATATATATATATATATATATATATATATATACAGAAAGAGAGAGAGAGAGAGAGAGAGACTGATTTTTAGGTGTCTATTTCAAGATACACATATAATAATTTTTCAGTTAATCCTAATAATTATTTTGTTAATTTTTTTCATTACAATAGATCTGCAGAACCAAGGAACCTTGCGGCTTCCCAGGGCCATGCGGTCCTCAGGGAAGTTGCGGCTTTCCACTCAATTGCAGGGTCTGCAGGGAGCCCTAAGCACGAACCTGTCACTTAATCTGTTAAAAACATTTTTTCACTCTTATATATTTATTCTATATTTATTTTCCAACGGTCTGAATGAGATGATGCAATTTACATCGTCGAAAACATCTTGATTTATGACCATTTAACCATGTGTTGAGTTCTCAATAACTTATAATACTCTGAATTATATACATCGAAATCTCTATTTTTTCTAATAATTATTTTATATTAATTTATCAAACGCTTTTGGATTATCCCCTCCGCCTTTATCGGTCTGCAATTTTCTCATATATATATATATATATATATATATATATATATATATATATATATATATGATGGTGGTCTGTTCAACCTCTGGAGGCTGCAGGTGAAAACAAAATGAAAACAGATATTGCTCGTAAATTCCTGTTTGCTGACGACTGTGCCCTAAAAGCCAGCTTGCAACTGGATATGTAAAGAAGCATGAATCTCTTTTCCACAGCTTACAAGTATTTTGACCTCAGCATCTCCACTAGGAAAACTGCGGTTCTGCACCAAAGAGCACCTACAGTGCCTTATATTGAACTCAACAAATTTGTAAATGAACAGAGGTTGACAGCCACATACGAGTTTGTGTATTTTGTTAGCACACTATCACGCTGCTCAAACATCGATGATGCGGTCAGACATAGAATAGCAAGAGCCAGCCCAGCATATGGCACACTGAGAGAGAGAGAAAGAGCGAGAGAGAGAGAGAGAGAAAGAGAGAGAGAGTGTGTCTGGCAGCACCGTGGACTGAGTATAGACACAATGCTTCAAGTGTATAGAACTGTAGTCTTTCCATCCTTGCTCTATGTTTGAGAAACATGGACAGTCTATAGCAGGCATGCAAAACAACTGAATGACTTTCATATGAGGTGTCTGCGTGCCCTCCTCAAAATCAAATGGCACCATAAAATTCCAGACTCAGATGTGCTGGAACGTGCCAAGTGGGATAGCATTCACGCCATGCTTCTGCGCCCTCAACTTTGTTGGGCTGGTCATACACACCGCATAGAGGACAGCTGACTACCGAATTTACTTAATTTTAACAGACCTAAGCTAAGGAATGATAATTTTGAATTGAAATCGAGAAAAATTCAGTTCATACTATGCACCTAACGATTGCATAACGTATTAAACTCCTGTATTAATAATGACAGACAAGGTATTATCATATATATTTATATATATATAAATATTTCCACATGTTTATTTATAAGTAAAACAAAATTAATTCTTGATAATGGCTAAAAGTATAGCTGATAGTGCACGAAATTATTAAACCTTTGGAGAATTCTTATATAAGTTGAGTTCCGTAAAGAAAAATATACAGACACATGGGAAATTATATAAAAAACTTAATGATAATACCTTGTCTGTCATTTTTAACGAAGCCTATATATATATATATATATATAGAGAGAGAGAGAGAGAGAGATAGATAGATAGATAGATAGATAGATAGATAGATAGATAGATAGATAGATAGATAGAGTTTTGCAGGTGTTTATTTGATCAACTATCAAATATTCTGCTTTAATATTTATTTTTCAGGGAAATAATTATGCTATTTAAAGCCATTTGTGCATTTTAAAGCTTACAAATTTAGAAAGGTTTTATTAAGCATTGTGTTTCATTATTTCAGCGCAGATTTTGTTATGTGCGCTACACCTGTGTTTATCAGTATGATTACTTTTATATATATATATATATATATATATATGTGTGTGTGTGTGTGTGTGTGTGTGTGTGTGTGTGTGTGTGTGTGTGTGTGCGTGTGTTTGTGTGTGTGTGTGTGTGTGTGTGTGTTTGTGTGTGTGCGTGTGTGTGTAAGCGCAGATGTATGCGAATTTATTTTTGGGTGGAGTTTAGCGAGAAATAGTGTGCAGGCTAGAAAATTCGAAAGGAAAGAAAGATCTCCGTGCATGAACTCGTTAGAGACGGAATCGGGGGTTTGTTCTAGGAGTGAATATTTTTTTTATTTCTCCTTTCCCGTTCAGCTCTTAACCCAGAGAAAATCAATGAAACGGCACACAACACCAGTGATTTGCGCAATACTGGAGAAACTATGTATTTTTATTTCATTTTATATTTTTTCTATTTGTATATTTAGTTTAATATACTTTTTGGCGTTTGTGTATTTTTTTTCGATTCCATTTAATTCCGAGATTTACACGTTAAAGAAACTTTTATAAAGCTCGATAAGTAGCATACAGTAAAACTTGACGCATACAAAATATTTAAAAATTAACTCCATGAAGTAAATAAAAAGCTGAAGCAAATAAGAATTAAGGAGGCCTTGAGAAAATAAAGAGGAAATAATTTTAAAAATAATAAAAAATATATAAGCGATGAGATAATAAAAAAAAACTAAAGGGGAAAATGGAAAAAAAATAATAATACAGACATTCAAAACTGATAATAATTGAAAAAAATAAAATAAAATAATTAAGGTCATATACATGTTTTGAGAAAAAAACGAAAGAATGAAAATTATGAAACATTTTAAGATAGGCGCAAAACCTTTAGAAAATTTGCGGAAATTTTTAAAGCTTAGATGAAAAAAGGTAGAAAAGAAATAATGACGTCATAAAAACAATATATGAATTTTGAAAACAAATTATGCGTAAATCATGAGAACAATTAATGAAATTTGTAAAAAAAGTCTAAATACCTGAGTTTGGAAAAAATCAGGAAGTATCTAAAAATGTATGGAAAGTTGTAAAATAAATAAAGAAAAAGAAGGAAGATAATGTTCTTTTTATATTCAATCCTTTCACTTCAATCAAGGCGATAATGCTACTAAAACGCAAGAGCTTATTAGAATTGAAGGAAGATGTAAGGAAATTATAAGGAAGAACAAGAAACACAATCCTAAACAGTAAAAGTAAATGCAGGTGTGTGAAGTGGACAACATAAATTAAAGTATTAATGATTAAATGCAAATGACAGCACGCAAATTTCAAATAAAGAGTTTTAATGAATTTACAATGTTCAGATCATTGTTCACATCATAGAGCGAGCATGTGAGCAGTGATGAGTTTTTGGAAACGATAGAAACGAAAAAAAATAATACTGACCATCAAGAAGAGACAGCTGAAGTTTCTGGAACATGCAATGAGGAAGGAGGGCCTGGAGAACTTGATACCCTCAAGCCAGATAGAGTGAATGAGAGACAGGTGAAAACAGCGTGTAACGTACTTGACTGGCCTGTGCTGGTGGATGGCAGAACGAGGGTTGCACGGCGAAACAGGGGAAAGCTTGCTGAGAGCCACCATGTATAGGGAGACGTGGAAGGCCATGATCGACAACGTTCTGACAGGACAATGCACGTAGAAGAAGAACTATGTTTGGTAAAAGAACGAATTATACAATAGTGAGAATGAGGAAATATATAAACCTATAAAAATAAAAAAAGTATAAAGTGAAACTTTTACCGAGAAACGAACAAAAATAATAAATAATGAAAGAAAGAAAGAACGAATGAATAAAAAAAAAATTAAGAAGAATATGTAAACAATGAAAAAAGTTAAAAATATAAATCGAAGAATGTAAGAGAAAATTATCGTTGTAAACGTTCTGAAAGACGGAAAAGAAAAAGAAAGAAAGAAACAAAGAAGGAACGAATGAATAAAAAAGAATGAGGAATATGTAAACATAGAAAACATTTTGAAAATATAAATAGAAAAATGCAAGAGAAAATTATTACTGTAAACTTTCTGAAAAAAGGAAAAGGAAAATAAATAAAGAATGAATAAAGAAGAAAGAAATCAAGAAAGAAAGAAAGAAAAAAAAAGAAGAATATGTAAACATGGAAAAACGTTAAAAAAATAAATCAAAGGATGCAAGGGATAATTATCGTAGTAAATGTTCTGAAAAAAAAGGGAAAGAAAAAGAAAGAAAGAATGAATAAAAAAGAAAGAAAGTAAGAAAGAAAGAAAGAAAGAAAGAAAAAAGAAAGAAGAATATGTAAGCATGGAAAAAGGTTAAAAATAAATCAAAGAATGCAAGAGATAATTATCGTTGTAAACGTTCTGAAAAAAAGGAAAGAAAAAGAAAGAAAGAAAGAAAAAATAAAAATGAAAGAAAGAAAGAAAGAAAGAAAGAAGAATATCTAAACATGGAAAAAGTTAAAAAAATAAATCAAAGAATGCAAGAGATAATTATCCTTGTAAACGTTCTGAAAAAGGAAAGAAAAAGAAGGAAAGAAAGAATGAATGAATAAAAAAGAAAGAAAGAAAGAAGAATATGTAATCATGGAAAAAGTTAAAAAAATAAATCAAAGAATGCAAGAGATAATTATAGTTGTAAACGTTCTGAAAAAGGGGAAAGAAAAAGAAGGAAATAATGAATGAATAAAAAGAAAGAAAGAAAGAAAGAAAGAAGAATATGTAAACATGGAAAAAGTTAAAAAAATAAAGCAAAGAATTCAAGAGATAATTATAGTTGTAAGCGTTCCGAAAGACAGAAAAGAAAAAGAAAGAAAGATAAAAAGAAAGAGAAAAAGAAATATAGTAGCAGTGTGTACATACATTTTGAAAGAAAATGCTACAAATGCAAGAAAAAATCTAAAATAAAATCTATAAACACTGAAAATAGAAAAAAAAAATGCTGGATGCTCCATCAGGAGAACAAATTTTACAGAGTTCGTTTTGTTTTTCATCCAATCAAATTTGTGTACAGAAAATAAGTCATGGGAAAAGCGAATGCTTCCTGACTTTACTACCGATGTTCCCTGATTCAAAAAGTCCTATTTCTGTTGATCCACTATATAATATGTTCAGTCTTAAACGTTAAAAACACTGCTGACGTCAAGCAATGGTGTATCACACAAACCCCACCATCTTGGATTGTTTCCTCTTTTATCCGCCGAAAAAAAAAATGTTCACCTGAAAGAACTCTTTCATCTTTTCTTTTTCCAGAATCATTTTGCAAACCGTATATATTTTCATTTATTTGTTAATCTCTTTTAATGTGGTGCGATTTCGAATTTACTTTTTTTTATAACACAAAGCGTTTCCCATCAGAATTTGTGCGAACTCGTTTTGTGTATGAGATAAATAGATTCGTACGGAGGTCACAAAATCGCGTATACAGTCGAGTTACGGGAAATATTGACCTGGAAAGAGTAAACGCTATTTAAAAATCAAATATCTGTGCTCAAAATATGCGTTACAATAGTTATAAAATCCCTTTTTTAATCAGAAATAAACGTTATGTTGAAAAATGTTCGGAAATTCTTCTTTTATGCTCCAGATATGGTCACACATGGCACTCCACAAATTCCATCTTTGTTTGCTCTTAGTAATAACGTTTCATACTTATATTTTTTGTCTTTATTTTGCCATTTATTCACTCGTTAAACTCGTTATCTAGGTTATTTGCTTGGTTTTCTTTGAGATCACCGAAGTTAATCAATATGCAGTTATAGTACTTTGACTTCCGGTGGCCCCTTCCGTTTTGGGAATATTACCATCTTACTTATGATGGTGCTTCTTATTATGTAGACTTCTACTTCGTTCTTTGTTTAGTCTTTTCTTTCTCCTTCACTTCCGATAAGATTTTCTGTAATTCCCTACTTTCAGTGGCTCTTGGGTCTTTTACTGGCTGAATATCATTGTAAAAAAGTCAGAAAATTGTACAACGAAGCAAATATATAGTTCCTACTTCCTGTTTGATGTCAGACAAATAATGCGAAATTAATATTAGTAAAACTTCATAAATTAATTAAATCATAAACACGCTCTTCGGAATTATGGCCCTTAAGGGTAAAGATATTGAAGGAATTTGCAATGTCAGTTGCGATGTAAAAAAAAATAAGAATATGTAGAAATATAGTCTGGAGACTTTCCGTCACATCACATTGAAACACTGGTTCCATTACGATCACTGGGGTTAAGCAACGCCGAAATTTGACAGCACTTAGATGGGGATGACTGCTTGGGAATACAAGGTGCTGTAAGCTTGGAGGTGTTGCAATGACTTGCAATAGTTAATGGGAGAGCTGAGTTCCAATTCTAGCTGGTTTCTTTATATTCCCTTTGGTGCAAATAGACTTGGGAAACATAAGAATCCATTTATTCGCAAGACAGATATGGATGAATTAATAAGACATGTATGATTGAAAAAATATTATCTAAAATAAATATTTGAATTCTTGCAATGTAAACATATATTCTGGTCTTATATAACCTGAAAAGAATTAACAAACCGTAGAAAAGAAATCAATCAATCTATTAATTACTTGGTTATTTGCCTTTTCTGTTTATTTCTAGTCTTTCCATGGGATGTCTTATATGTATTACATTCTCCTGTAACTCTTTCCTGGTTATATGTTCTACAATTTGCAACTGTCACTTTTCGATTGTTGACTGAATGATTGGTTTTTCAGTTTAACGTCATATCGACACTTATACGAAGGAAATGCGTCTGAAAATAAACCAAATTTGATTCTAAATTCCTTTGCCATCTCGGGCTGATGCAGCAAAAACCCTAACACTTTTTTTGTTTTAAACTGGGTCCCACGTATTCACAATCAGGTTAGCCAAATGCAGACGACAATTCTACTCCTGCAGCTTCTTCTCTCGCACTTCCCGCCTGTGGAACTCGCTCCGGTATTCTTGCTTTCCTGACGGCTACAACCTCCAGAAATTTAAATGCAAAGTCAATACTCATCTACTACCCACCGGACTCTAGCTCTCTCACCACCCCTGTATAACCTTCCCTTTCTCTCCACCTATGTATCTGTCATCGCACCTGCTTTCTATTGTTCCTTTCTAACTAGTCTGTACTCCTCACTCTTTTCTAATTAATCTTTTTACATTTATGTAACCCCTGCACATCAGTGGCATTTCCACCTTGCTCGGGGTGAAATAATTAAAAAAAAACAAAGAAACACACACATTTTTATGTGAGTGCATTCTAAATATTGATGCTTACTTTCTACCATAGGATGGGCAAGAGAGAAGTTTGATGCTTGATTTGTTTGTCTCTTTAACGGCATATCAACTTTAATGCCAACATTTAATTTTTTTATTAAGTGGTTAGGAGTAATAGATTGAAATGTTATTCAACTTTCACATTTGAATATATGAGAGTTGATATTTTGTCCATATACATATTGATTTCGGCATAATTACTTGAGGTAGTGCTATGAGTATTTTGTGTTTTGATATTGTTGAATTTTGATTTTAGAAATTGAAGGATATTATATGGCTTAATACATGAACGTTATTTTAATTTGGTTAGATGGCATTAAACAAAACAGAAGGAAACTGGTCATTAGCAAAAAGAAACCCCAAAATGCCAACTACCGGTTGAAGACACTAAAATGAAACAAGTAAAGAAATTTAAATAACTGGGAAGCGTTCTGACAGAGCATAGAAAGTGCGATATATATATATATATATATATATATATATATATATATATATATCTTAGACTATATTCCTACTTTCTTGAGATATTTTTTAATTCGGTGTGTTTCTTCGCAAAGATTACTTGCCAAACGGAGGTAGAAAGATCCGTTATAACAGGATCTATCTATCTATCTTTCTACATCTGTTCATTATCTATCTATCTACATCTGTTCATTATCTATCTATCTATCTATCTATCTATCTATCTATCTATCTATCTATATCTGTTCATTATCTATCTATCTGTGTGTTTATGTTTGTGTGTGTGTGTGTGTGTGTGTGTGTGGTTACGTGAGTGCGCGATATGCTCAAAGTGGAACATCAACAGTATGGCATAAACATAAACAACGATTTCAGTGTACACGAACATAATTGCCGATGTTATCCCTTTTCAAGTATTAGAATGACTACATTTTTCTTTGAATATTTCGCGTCTATATTTTTAAGCAGTGAAATTTAAGTGTTTTTAACTATGAACACTTGCAAATAGGCAATAAAAGTTAGTTTTATTTCTTAGATCTGTTTAACAAATTCCACCACAGAAATACTAATAACTGATAAGGAACTCTAAAAAAATGATTAAATATCTGAAACCAAATTTAGTTTTCATTCTTTTAAGAAATGAATTTTAAGCCAACTGCAGTGGATTAGTGATGTGATCCCAATTACATGCGTTAGTGTATTTCTAGAATAAAGATTGGAAAGATTTTTGTTTGATATTTTTATGAATCTATCCCTAGATTACACAGCCGTTAATCAATTTTTATTATAGGTTTACAATTTGCAAATATATATATTTACCATGAAATGACGTGTCTGCATTAATTCTACTTATATTTGCTCTCTATATATTTATATACATATATATTGAAAACTCTCTTAGAGAGTTATCCTACCACTGTATGTACAGGATACTCCTTTGTATTCTTCTATACCCAGACTGCATGCTGATATATATATATATATATATATATATATATATATATATATAAGAGTAAAACAAATAGAATAAACATTTGCAGTTCATAGCATCTACTCTAAAAAGTGCTCAATACAACGTAGAGTAATATCATAGTATTTATAATAAAATATTAAAACATCGCTACAAAAATATTTCATGTTTCAATACTATTAAATGTACTTCGTGATGCAATGGTTGATCAGTGGTCATATATATATATATATATATATATATATATATATAATAAAATATGATTTTATGATATGCAACAAATATGAGTTAAAATGCTCAATATTAGGAGTATCAGACCTAATTTAATTATATTACAGATTAGCTTCCTGTGTTTTTAATTTTATTCCTGATGTTTGTCTTTAACGGAAATTGTTTTGATCTTTACATGATTCAGGACCTGTTTTAGATCAAAACGGAAGAAAAAGTGAAAAAAAAAATTGAAAAAGCCGGTGAAGCTGTGTAATTTCTTTTATATATAGATAATATTAATCCTTTTATTATGTATTCAACTCGACTTCCCCCTCCTTTATTTGCCAGCGTTCCCTTTCCGTCTGCCAATCTGATACACTTTTTCCTTCCTCTTACTTTCTTTTCTCTTCTCCTTTTTTCCTTTTTTCATTTTCTTTCATCTTCTACTTACTTTTCCATCTTCTTTTTCCAATTCTTTTCGCTACGCTTACATACGCTGTCTTTAATTAAACACTCCAACAAATAATTATATTTTACCATAAGGTCACCGATGATGAAGGTTTCACTCGTTGAAACGGCTATACATTCCTGTAGAATTTGAATATATATATATATATATAGAATATGTAGAATTTGAATATATATATATTTTAATATATATATATAGAATATATAGAATATATGTAGAATTTGAATATATATATATATATATATATATATATATATATATATTACATTCTCACCCTAAACCATTTATTCCTTGCAAATTCTACACACGCTTGCATTCTAGGAGAGAAATCTAAACGTAGCTAGAAACGTCAGAACGGTCATTCGTTTCTTTCCAACCCATACGTAAGACAAAATACTGCACACGTACAGGATATCCGAGTTCAGAAACCTTTCATTGTTGTTAGTGGAAAACTTGTAAGCGCAATCACAGAACGTGCAACTGCCGTTAACAGGGAACGTGTGTAGCACAATCTCCTAAGCATTCACCGCAACGAATCAAATTCTGACAAATTATTCAAGTCCGCTCAAAGAAATACAACATTTGTATGCGAGCGTTACCTTCCATCCTCGCCTCCGAACCATTCGCCAAAATTTCCATTAATCTACAGATATAAAAGAAATCATTCCTATCTTAACTTTCAATAAATTGCCTTCTTTTTAAAATTACCTTCTTTTTAGAAAAATACAAATTTCATGGAAACACATAATGAATAGTAAGACCGAAAAATGTGTCGCCCTCAGGGCATATGTAATGCTGGAGAGAAAAGACAAAATAGGGATTTAACTATCTAATGTGGTTATAAAAAATGGCAGGAGAGGTAAAAGGAGAAATAGTGTAAAAAATGATATGTCAAAGAACTATAGTAAGCTGTAGTGAATAATATTTGCCCATTTAGTGAATGGTAACAAAACGAGAAGAAGAAGGAATAGAAAGAGAAGGAGGAGAAATACGAGGAAGGCAATGTGAAAAAGAAAGAAAAGAGGAAGAGGAGGACGGCGATGAAAACAAGAAGAAGAAGAAAGAAGGGATGAAGTGGAGGAAGAAAATGTAAAGAAGAAGAAGGTAAAGGAAGAAGAGGACGATGATAAAAAAAAGAAGGGGGATGATTACGTGGACGAGATAAAAAGTTGAAGAAAAAGAAGAAGAAGAGGAGGAGGAGGAGAAGAAGGAGAAAGTGACCGAGAAGTAGAAGAAGAAGAAGGAAAATGAAGAAGAAGAAAAACAAAAGAAAGAAGACGTAAACGACAAGAAGCAGATAGAATAAAAAAACAATGCAATGCAATAGAATGAAAGAAAGAGAAGGAAGAAAAGCGGTTAAGAAGAAGATGGACAGGGATAACGTTGATGAGATGAAGAGCCAGAAGGAAGAAGAAGAAGAAGGAGAAGAATACGAAAAAGAAGAAGAGGAATAATGAGAAGAACCAGACTGACGAAGAAGAAAAAGATGAAGAAGAACAAGTACAAGAAGAAAAACCAGAAAGTAGAAGAAGAACCAAAAGAAATAAGAAAATGAAGAAGAAGGAAGAAGAAAAACCAGAAGAAGAAGAAGAAGAACAACAACAACAACAACAACAACAAGAATCGGAAAGAAGAAGAAGAAGAAGAACCAGAAGGGAGAAGATAAATAAGAAGAAGGAATAAGAAGAAGATGAAGAAGAAGAACCAGAAGATACTAGAAAGAGAACAACAACAACAAAAAAAAAACAGCAACAACCAAATGAAAGAAGAAGAAGAAGAAGGAAGAAAAAGAAAAATAATATGAAGAAAGAACCAGACGGATGACGAAAAGGAAGAAGATGAGGGAACCAGGTATACGATGCCAAGAAGAGGACGAAGAAGCCATAAATGACCATATTCTTCAATGAGCTTCGAATCACCATTCATTGGAAAGATAAAGGTTTTATTACGGGTTGCCTTTCCTGTATCTATAATAAATATTTAACATGTGATTTTAGTAAATACCAAACACTGCAAATACTTTGGGGTATTGATCAGTCATAACTACTTTAACATTGGAGAAAAAGTAATTGAACATAGGGTAGGTTATGCTGGTTTTAATTGATGCTACCAAACCGAAAAATCTTAACAAGAAAACTTCTGTTTTTAATAGCATCGTAAGACTGAGCCTTCCATATTTATGTACCGCATGGATCCAGGTACCGCCACTGATGAGTAAACGTTTAGTAAGGGGGAGAGTGAAGAGAAATACGAACTAGTTACAGGGGGTGCCAGAGAAATGGCAAGAGAAGGATGGGAACACAGGTGTGATAACAATTGCGAAAGTAAAGAGAAAGGAAAGAACAAGATATAAGGGGTGATGTAGAAAGGATAAGTGATGGGAATTGACATTGCATTTAAATTGCTGGAGGTGGTAGCCGTTCGGAAAGTAAGTATATGAAAGGAAGTGCCACAGGCGGAAAGTGCAAGTAGTTGCTGGAGTAGAATTGTCGGCTGCATTTGATTGCTCTAACTGTAAATGGGTGGGGCCTTGTTGCCAGTCTGGTTGCACGAGTAAATTCTTGTGGTGGGGGTACCAGTGACTGAGGCCGTTCAGAAATATATAATCTGTTAGCTGTATACAATCTGTTAGCTTTCTTAGATCAATGCATAAGAGCAGCTTTCAGAGAGTGAAGACCTCTGCATCTTGCTGAAGTTCATTATTTTATGAATATGATGAACTGGCGCTATATAATCACAATTAAAGCACTTAAAGAAACGATATCACCTGATTAATTGCCTCAGACAGTTTATATGCATGTCGCCTGTAACTCTAGGATAATAACAGAATTAAGATAGGAAAGTCTCATACTACTGCGAAAAAATAAAAATAAACCTTACAACGGAAGGACTCATCAACACTAGCATGTGTCAGGAATGTATTTTCCAGAAAGAAATGAAGTAATTTATGAAGACATTCATATATAGAATCAGAAAGAAATAGCTGAAATATCTTAAAGACAGGATGGAGAAAATTGGATCGGAGACTTTGTCCCTCATATGGCTTATTGAAGGTAAGGAGGCCAGAGTTAAGCAGCAGTTTACCTACCAAAAGAGATTGGGTTTAGAGATCCAAGAATAAGGAATGAGAATTACAGTGAAATGAGAAACCTCACTCGGGACGGAAAAGGATAAGATGCATTAGATTGCCATCCTCGGCCACGTTCTAAAGTTTAGCGACACATAAGAAAAATCACGTATCAATTAGAATCCTGAATGACTTAATATTATTATGTGAATTTCTGGTCCTGGGCATGACAGTAAACTGCGTGCGGGAGCAATGCCTCTGATTGGAAGGTTGTGAAGAGCATGAGACCACCTCTTAACTGCTAATGTCCTCAGGTCTACCCTGACCTGGAGTGGTAGCACCTGTCTGAGTCCTAGCTATGGGCAAATAGCTAACCTGCAAACTGGGGTCGAAACACTACAAAAGTATAAAACTACACTTTTATAGAAATATATACATAAAAATAGACTTTTATAGAAAAATATTATTGAAGAAAGGATTATTACCATAAAACATTTTTGAAGGAAAAATATTCTCAAAAAAACGTTTTTGAATGCAAAACTAAGAAGACATTTTCAGTTTTTTAAATAAAAAAGAATAAAAACATGTTCATTAACATCGGACTAAATCAAACTTCTCACTATAAACTAACATTAAAAATACCTTAAAACTCCACATTTTTGGCATTAAATAACCCACAGAGTTGTTGATATGCTGTTAAACAAAACTCATACTCATACACATACTCATATCGATTTCACATAATTTCAAGTAAGAATAAATATAACTATTCAAAAACTATTAAAAAGAAAAGTATCCGCCTAAATTCTAACAATTTTATTTGCTGTTTAAAGTAGTTGCACACTCCCACCGGTTTTCTTAACAGCAGTTAAGGTTTGTCTACTGTTTCTTGTTAGGATCTGGTTTCCGATTCCTTCTAAAGTCTATTAAAAATCTATAGTTCTAATGTATACACCTAGACATTGAAATTGTATTTATTATTTATTTACATCCTGTTGACACTGCCTCAGGATCTTTTAAATATGAGTAGACGTTTATCTCTTGTTTTCTGTTTCAGATTGGTTTTCTCGTTCTTTCTGAAGACTACTTAAAATATCCTTATAATATACCTGCTTCAAATCTTAAATATCATTTATTGTTTATTTATTTTACCCAATGGTAGATCGTTTCTCATACTGTTCGGATCACACACTTACCTGGTTATTTAAACAGTGGTAGAGGTTTATCATCTATTTCCTGTTCAGAATTAACTTTCTTGTTCATTCTAAAGTTTTTTTTCTGTCAATTTTGTTTCAAGTAACCCCTTGTGTCATAGTAGCATTAATGCCGTGTTTGTAGTAACGTTTTTTTTTTCTGAGAACGTTAAATCTTCCTGAAATTTAATTCATAATTGTATAACTTAAAATATTAATCAACTACTAAAAATCAAATGTTGTTTAAATAACAAATCCTGGGATGAGCATATTACAATTTAGATAAGAATGGTAAAAATATAGGTCATATTTGTTAATTGTAAACCCAAAGTGTGTCTGTTTGATAGTAATTTGATTAAACTTCACATTCTTGGTAAGAAGAGATTAATGAATAAAGACTGCATATATGACACAAGACAATCATTAACATATTTGAGACTTAATGTTCTAAAACGTGATATTACTGGAAAATATAAAGGTTCAAATCAATGTTACTTTTGATCTGATAAGATTCATGAACAGTGAATAGTAAGTAGTATACTACGATGGAAATGAATACTGAAAGAGCCTTCAGTGTGTCCTACGAGCGTCCAAGTGTCCAACTCCTCTTTCCCCATTAAGAAACTATTCTTCTTCTATGTGCCTTTCAGAACGTAGGCAATCATGGCCTTCTACGTCTCCTTATTTCTGGTGGCTCTGAGCACACTTTCACTTGCAACACCACGCAACCCCTATTCTGTCATACACCTGCTCAGGCTTTTCAAATATGTTATCCACTTTTTCGTTTGTCTCGTTTTCCCTCTCTCTGGCCTCTTAGTACCAGGTTCTCCAAGCCCTCCTTCCTCATTGCCTGTCTCAGGAACTTCAATTGTCTCTTCCTGATGCTTAATATTAATTCCTTTTTCGTTTCTGTCCTTTCCAAAATCTCATCATTGCTCACATACTCGGTCCACGATATCCGCATCATCTTTCTGCTGAACCACATTTCAGATTTTCTTTCCAGAAGTGTGTGTTTAGGGCTCTCCATATATCTTCTTTTGTTTCCTTCAGTAAGTTTTGCACACTTACAATAGCTCTTTCTCTTTATATTATAATCCATGTATTGAAACCAGTTAAGCATATTATTAGTGTTTTTCGATAAAATAACACTAAATGTCCAAAAGAGTGGGGTTTAGGAGAGATATCAAGAGAAAAAATTAGAACTCCATGATCGTCGACGTTTTGAAGATACACGGCAAATGAAGAAGAAGAAATTCAACTGATTGTTAATTATTCATAGAAGATTAAGGAGGATGAGGACAATTTCTATATTTAATGACTTAATTATTTTTAAATAAACTGGACAATATGTGATCTTGCAACCTCACAGAAGAGAGACTTTTGCGCTAAACCAAAGATAGGTGGTTTTTCTCAGCAACATTTTAATGCAATAATTGCAACTGAAAAGCACATTTCTCCGTTATGTTTCGTTTAACTTCAACATGTACCGTTCTATTTTGATTTTCTGGCTCTGTTATGGGTTCTAAGTGACCTAACTGAAGATAGAAAGTGCGACACGGAGATCCGATGGCGAATTGGCATGGCAAAGGACGCGTACCAGAAGCTGAGCAAAATACTAACATACAGGAAAATCTCACTGGAAACAAAGAAAAAAGTGCTGGACTGCTACGTGATGTCAGTTCTTCAATACGGCAGTAAATGCTGGACAATATTATCGAAAATGAGGACAAAACTGGAAGCAGCGGAAATGTGGTTCTACAGAAGAATGCTGCGGATATCATGGACTGAGCATGCAAGCAACGATGAGGTGTTGGAAAGAATGGCAACAAAGAGGAAATTGATACTGAGCATCAGGAAGAGACAACTGAAGTTCCTGGGACACGCAATGAGAAAGGAGAGCCTGGAGAACCTGATACTGACTGGCCAGATAGAAGGAAAGAGAGACAGAGGAAGGCAGGTGGTTGACGGAACGGGGTTGACAGGAGTAACGGGAACAAGCATACTAGGAGCCACAAGGGATAGGGAAACGTGGAGAACCAGGATCGCTTACGTCCTGAAAGGACAGGGCACATAGAAGAAGAAATATGCGTTCTAGATATTCGGTCGATTTATGGTATTCATACGTATTTCTTGTACGCCTATATCAATTGTTCGTTAGAACAAAAACAGTATAACAAAAACATTACCAAATGTAAATATTGGCAGTATATTATTCTTCTTTATTGTGCCCTGCCCCTTCATGACGTAGGCGATCATGGCTTTCCATGTCTCTCTATCCCTGATGGGTCTTAACACGCCTTCTTTGTTACACCATGCAACCCTCGTTCCATCATCCACTCGATTAGGTCCTTCAAATATGTTATCCACTGCTTTCCCGTCTCTTTTTCTCTGTATCTTGCCTTTTAGTATCAGGTTCTCTAAGCCTTCCTTCCTCATTGCATGCTCCAGAAACTTCAGCTGTCTCTTCCCGAGGCTCAGTATTAGTTTCTTTTTCGTTTCCGTCATTTCTAGGACCTCATCATTGCTCACATGCTCGATCCATGATATTCGCAGCATCCTTTGGTAGAACCACATTTTGGTTGCTTCCTGTTTTTAACTCATCTTTGATGATATTGTCCAGCATTCACTGACATATTGAAGAACTGACAACACATAGTAATCCAGTACTCTCTTCCTTGTTTCTAGTGAAATTTTCCTGTTTCTTAATACTTTACTTAACTTCTGGAATGCTTCCTTCGCCATGTCTATTCGCCTTCGGATTTCTGTGTCGCACTTTCTGTCTTCTGTTATAACACTTTACAGATTCGTTCGTTTTATGGTATTCATACAGATTCCTTATATGCATATATTAGCTAAATGGTTTGTTGTTACAAAAACAGTAGAGTCAATTTTACAAAACATTACCAAATGTAAATATTGACAGTATAATCTTATTTTTGGTCCCTGTCCTTACAGGACGTAGGCGATCATGGCTTTCCACGTCTCCCTATCCCTGGTTGCTCTTAGCAGGCCTTCTCCTGTAACACTATGCAACATTCTTTCCATCATCCAACTGATTAGGTTCTTCAAATATGTTATCCGTTGCTTTCCGCTGTCGTTTTTACCCTCTATCTGGTCTGTTACCATCTGGTTCTTGAAGCCCTCCTTCCTCATTGTGTGCCCCAGGAACTTCAGCTGTCTCTTTAATGTTCAGTATTAATTTCTTTTGTGTTTCCATTATTTCTAAGACCTCATCATTGCTCTATCCATGATATTCGCAGCATCCTTCTGTAGATAGTATATTATACTCATTGAATTACAGTTACATTATTTGCTGGGACCTGGCTGGAATTTGAATCTGTGTTAGTTATCATCTTGCGTTAGCAAAGCAAATGCATATTCTTAAGAAATATTGAAAAAGAAAAAGATTTAAAGAGTAGAAAAAATTATGGAATATAGCGTAACGCACTGGAGTTTTCGTTATTCATTGGCTTCATTGAAGAAATTTAAAAAACCTTGACGTTTCTGTTTCTTTCGACCAGTGATTGAAAATCTACGCTCTGTGATTTGGTGTGTTGGCTTCAGCTAAGATTCTGATCCTTTTAGAGCCGCTTGCATGAATACGTAATTATCATCATAGAAAGCCTTCCTTTACCTATGTAATACAGATTCTACAACTGGTTTTACTAAATATTTCTAAAAGAAAATGCAATATTGAGATATTGCCAAATAAAATATCCAAGATATTTCCGTTTTGTTAGAATATTCAAAGTCAGAAATAAGTTGATACAAATGTGTAGTTGAAATGTTATGTGTAGAAAATATCTGAGGGATATACAATGTAATATTTGATGTGCGGATAAATAATAGTAAATTACGGCTAGGAATGAGGAATTCTACTGTTCAAATTCATATCGTGTTAGTTATACGTTACACCCACTTACGCAAAGATGCCCTTCAGAAAGATATGAATCCGTCATTTCTCTCTCTCTCTCTCTCTCTCTCTCTCTCTCTCTCTCTCTCTCTCTCTCTCTCTCTCTCTCTCTCTCTCTCTCTCAGCTATGAATTAACTAGTGACTTTTGTATCACTGAATTATTATAATCCCTATAATAAACCATAAAATCCAAAAGTTTTATCTGCCATTAAATAGCCTGCAAAAGGTGGACAAAACGTAGAAAAATAATCAATCAATCGGTGAAAAGAAATAAGATAAGTCCAACACTTTCAAAATTTTGAATCAGTTCATTTGCACCATCTTACTGGTTAAAGTAAGTACTGTTTAATTTTTTTAAGTTGGTAAGCTCCAAAATACTTATTAGGCTGAAATAAAGAATATTCGGATGTTTTTAGTGATGGAGCGAAAAGGAACTTATTTAAAGTTACTTAAAGAATTATACTTTAAGAGAAAATTAAAGTTCGTGAACAATATTTGCCAGCTACTTCTAGTATATTTTTTAATCATTTAATCCCAACAAAGGCTTTACCACCACGAATGCAATGTGGGTTACAACGATAGAAATGACAGGGTACAGAGTATTTAAGAAAGGATAAAATATAAACGGGTTTCTAGAAGATAGAAACTGGTAACTGACGTTGTATTTAAATATTTCAAGATTGTAACTATCAGGGAAGCAAGTAAGTAGAAGGAAGTTCTACAGGCCGGAATTGCGAAAAAAAGAAACTCTTGGAGTAGAAGTGACGGTTAAATTTAATCATTTCAACGGTAAAAGGGTGAGACCAAGATGATAATCTACTAGGGTGCATCAATTCACGTGAAAAAGAACCAGGTGAACAAGATTGCTTGGGCAGTTGCCATAAAAAATATTTGTAGAAAAGACAGAACGAAGCCACGTCGGTGAGAAAGTGACTAAGACGATATGCCAAATCAGGTTAGATTTCTTTGAAGATCCGTCTTTGGATATTTTTCGAGCAATTAAAGATTAATATTAGGAACACCTGACAGATATGGCAACAACATTCAATGCATAGACTATTGGTATATTCATAAATATGGATACTGACGAGAAAAAACATCTTGGCCCGACACAGTGACTCAAACTTCCTAGCAGTAGATGCAGCCATAGATTCGATGAAGTTGTTTCACTTCAGGTCAATTGAAAAAACGAGGCCATGAAGGAGCAGTGATACTCTCTAGGAGACTAGCATCAGCCATTCTGGTGTCGGGCAGGAAAGCTTCTTGTGGTGGTTAAAGTAGAGCAGTCTTCTTTTGGAGGCATTTAAATTTTGAAGTCATTTCTTGCCCTAGTTAACCATTGATTGGCGGTTCATTTCAAGAGCAGCAACTAGCTTTACTTTTTCAGCCTTGGTAGATTTCCTATGTCGGTTACTTTCAGACGTAAAGTATTTTACAGAAGTTTATTTCGGAATTCGTTTTTCGTTCCTAGCATTGCTGAAAATCGAACATCACAAAAATATGTAGATCCGAAAGGGAGACGTTCTCGCAAAGCTTTAGTAGAAAGGGTTGTATTTAGTTTTCGAACAGACAACCTAAAATGTATCAATTTTCTGCTGTTAAAATTCATTTAAAAAAAGCGTTCTCAGATAAATATATAAAAATTATTCCACAGATTTTGTCAATATCCTACTCGTTATGTCAGGTAAAAATTCTGCAATCAACTGACAAAACCGGTACGATAGGTAAATTTCTGTACGAATAGGTGGAAATCGATTTCCTATTTACGATGATGAATGATTAAATCAAGAGCATGACCAAGACTGACTTGTTAAGCTCGTCAAAACAACAAACTCTTTGATACAACACCCTGGCAATGAAAGCCAGAGTCTTGAACTCTCTCAACAGATAGCGTTTAATCGAAGCTAATGCGTAATTCTAGTATAATTTTACGACGCATTAACATTTCGCTTGCGACCTGCTAGTGGATTAAAGACGTGAAAGTTCTTTTATGATGGCTGTTTGTTTTGTATTATTAAATGTTTTCATTTGAATCTTTTACATAAATTATTAATCCATTTTTGTCTTATTTTATTACTTCCAGAATTACTTGGTTCTAATCTTTTCTAAATTATTTTTTAATCTTCCACATAAAGATTATATTTTCCAACTTTAAGCGATTTTTAGCGCCGACCTTTATTAGGACCCCTGCATTTTGACTAAAAGTCTGACCTCAAATTATTATGATACCTTTTTTTACATTAAACGTATGCAAAAGTTGAAATTTGTTGTATTCTAATCACAAATTATTTTAATTATAATAGATCGGCTGCTTAGAGGAATAACTTCTACCAACTGTAACGGAGTGACACGTCTGATTAAAATTGATGTCTCATTGTCACTGCTCGTGATGAATGCAATGATGTCTTAAATATTGCAAAGTTATTGTTTGTTCAGAGAATAAAACAAAGTATAGAATCTCAAATGTTCGGTTCTAGAGATTACTGGCGGATCTGCAAGAATATACTGAAGAAGAGAAAAGAAAACAGTATCTGTTTTCTATTAAACCAAATCGAGGTCTTCCCATTTACAGCATCAGCATTGAGTTTGAGTCGTCTGGAACACACTGACCAGACATTTCTGAATACAAACTAGAAGACATTTTCAGTTTTCTAAAATAAAAAAGAATAAAAACATAAAAATTCATTAAAATCCGACTAAATCAACCTTCTCACTATAACGAAATATTAAAAAAATAACTTAACTCCCCAAAATTTTGCCTTTAAATAAGGCACAGAGGTTGATATGTCATTAAACAAAACTCGAAATTTATCCCATAGTTGCTATCAGTTCGTGAAATGTATGTCATTCTGAACGGCCATTTTCCAGATTTTTTCAAGTGAACGGTGCTTTCTGTCAATGTTCTATCCTAGATCCTGCGATGTTTCTGTGTTTCATCAATGATCTTACTGGTGTCATCAGTTGCCGAGTAGGCATCTACGCAGATGACACCACATTTTACAACTTATACTCTACTTTAACCCATATACGTATCATTAAGATATCCAGAAAAGGTCAAGAATTGTTACTTTCAAATTCATATGTGAATTCAATGTTAGATTCTACCTTATTAATTTTAGTTAAGTTTAATACGTTGGTGTCAATGGGGAATATAATTTCATTAACATTTAAATAATAATATTATAAATGTGTATCTCTTCATATATATAGTTATTAGTTCACGTAAATTTATATATATATATATATATATATATAGAGAGAGAGAGAGAGAGAGCCAGGAATAATTGGAATTTGATGGCATACTAAAAACTAAAGAAAAAAAACCAACCGGTTTTGCCCTGAGCTTTATCAAGTTTTTATTTCTGAGATCTTTTTAACGTGAATTAAAAAAAATGAAATGAGAATCGAGTGAGAGAAAAAATAAGGAAAAGTAGAGCTCAGTCACACTCAGACCCAAAAGGCATTTTTCTGTTTACAGAGAGAAGGCCTTCGGAATCTGAATATGATATGCTATATATATATATATATATATATATATATATATATATGCAAAAGAATATGATATGTTATATATATATATATATATATATATATGCAAAAGAATATATGTTATATATATATATATATATATATATATATATATGCAAAAGAATCAGAGAAAAAGGTACATATACATATGTTTGTGTGTGTGTGTGTGTGTGTGTGTGATTTTAATTCCATGCTTGCCTATATACAATCATCTCTTTATGTAATATATTTCGTCCCCTGATATGTATTTAAATCTCTCTGTATATATAAATAGTATATTGTCCCACTTGTGTGTGTGTGTGTGTATGTGTGTGTGTGTGTGTGTACCTTATGTCAATAATAGCCGAGGAGAGATCGCAAATCAGATTTGCTCTTATGAAACTATTCAAAAATAGAATTTCTCATTATTTGGCTCCAACATCCTTTACAAATTACCCGAACTGTCTAGTGACTTCTCTAATTAGATCTGGAAGTTTATTCAGATAAAAATCAAAATTACTCCATTTGGCCAATCGATCTCCGTTTCGAAGCAGTTTGAAAAACAAAAAGGTCAAAGCCATTGCACTGAGAGAGAGAGAGAGAGAGAGAGAAAGAGAGAGAGAAGGTGGGGAGAGGAGCATAAAATTTGAAACGAAACGATATGAGAGTTTAACTATATCCGTAATGGATCGTTAACACTAGCATTCGTGGTAGCTTCCTTGTCAATCAGGCTACAAAGTGGTAACAAACAGCAGTAACACACGAGACTGGGGAGAACGATTCATAGGCTCACCATAAAGAATTGACGCAGCAGGTGTGAAATTTTAATTTTATCTCTTCTTATTAATAACTGCATTGTTTATTTGCTGGTAAACTGATACCTGGTTGTTTAAGGAAGACTTTAAATGTACAGTCAGTGGACAAAATAATGGAAACATTTAGTATTATAACAGCTTAATTTGATTAAACTTTAAAATCTTGTCTATTCTTATGTTTGTTGATTTAATATTAGCTGTAGTTTATTTTTTGTTGCTAAAAGTGTTATTGTGTTTTAAAGGGATTATTAAAATCAACAGTCAGGACTTAAAGAATTTTAATGATCAATACAGGGTGGGAATGCTAGAATCAAGCAGGTAGAAAATTTAAATACCTGGGAAGTGTTATAACAGACGACGGAAAGTGCGGTACAGAGATCTGAAGGCTATTTGGCATGGCGAAGGAAGCATTCCAGAAGTTAAGTAAAGTATTAAGAAACAGGAAAATTTCGATAGAAACAAGGAAGAGAGTACTGGATTGCTATGTGTTGTCAGTTCTTCAATATGTCAGTGAATGCTGGACAATATCATCAGAGATGAAGAAAAACTTGAAGCAACAGAAGGATGGTTCTACAGAAGGATGCTGCGAATATCATAGATCAATTATGAGGTCCTAGACATAATGGAAACACAAAAGAAATTAATACTGAGCATCAGGAAGAGACACTTGAAGTTCCTGGGACATGTAATGAGGAGGAGGGCATGAAGAACGTGATACTAACAGGCTAGATAGAGGGAAAAGAGACAGGGGAAAGCAACGGATAACATATTTGAAGGACCTAATCAGATGGATGATTGAACGAGGGTTGCATGGTGTAACAAGAGAAGGTGTGCTAAGAGCCACCAGGGATAGGGAGACTTGGAAAGCCATGATCGCCTACGTCCTGAAGGGACAAGGCACATAGAAGAAGAATGATCAACATCATATTATGGTTTAGGGACTGTTTCTGGAGCGAAACACCATCTTTCAGAATGATGATGCACACATTCATACGGCTAAACCTTTAGGTGAATGGCATTCTAGTGAAATAAAATATATTATCTTGCCACCATATCCTCAAGTATGAATACTGAAAGAGTTGAAGATTGTTTAAGCTGAAAAATAGATAAAATTCATCTGGAAACAATTCAAACTTGGTACAAGTCGATTTCACGCATAATTCAAGCTCTAATTATTGCCAAAGGCGGTCTTAGGTAATACCGAAATAAATTTGCTTGAAATTGTAATGTACTTCCATTATTTTGTGTACCAAATACTAGTGACTTGTATTGAAAATAGACAAATCGTAGTTTTATTAAGTTTCTGTAGAAAATAGGGTATAGCCCCGAAGGATATTCATGCTGATATAATTGGTTCATTAGCAGATGGCCCTCCAGGCTAATCAACTGTGCAAATGTGTGCACCTGTACTTATGGGGGAAAAGGAGAGTTTTAAATATAAGCCAAGATCTGGAGTTTCTACAACTGCCACCACCGAAGTAAACATTGATATTTTTTCACCAAATATTTATGGACGGCACGCTATAAAGACAAATAAATAAATTAAATATAAACAAATAAATATAAATATGTATCAAACGACTAATGCTCTTAGCATATCTCCTGATAGAATTGCTTATATTCCGCACAATGAAATTGGCATGGCGATGTTTTCACCTCTTCTGACACCTGAACCAAAATGCACAAGCTGCTCGCATCATAGGAACATCTGATTTAATCGAGACAAAGCCGGATAGTTTTCATGCACGTATCCTAAACCGTGATGGGTACTGAGTTCATAACTTTCTGCCAGAAACAAAAAAAGAATGCATTCGGTGGGAAGCTCTACAACTATTCAAAAGAAAGACAAGGTCGTTTCATGTGCAGGGAAGATCATAGCCTCAGATTTACTGCGATGTAAAAAGCATTGCTTTTTATTAACTGTCTTGAAAAAGGGCACACTATCATTTGAGAGTATTGTTTTAAATTACTGAATTACGAATGACAAAACGCAAAGGTAAAAATAGAAAAAGTGTCTTGATTTATAAGTGCGGATGTGCATTGTGGTGCAGTAGATATAGGCTCGAGAAATTGGGGAACCGAGTTCGAATACCAGTTGAATTCCTTGCACTCAAATACTCTAGGGAAAATATTAATCCGTCTATTGCTTCCAATTATAGGTTAAATAACAAAACAGACTGGATTCTTTAGCCTTGGTTGGCAGCCAGTCTACTGCAGAATGTAATGGCTACTTACTGCAGGAAAACCTACCCAGTTACTTATGTTTCTTTTGACACATGATCACCCAAGACCGTATCACGTATGGCACTTAACTGACTGACTTTGATTTTCAAATGCATCTGTTCTTCATTGTGGCTTTCAATTGCTTCATCCCTATTCCTCTGATTTGTTTAACATCTGTTCCCCAACATGAAAAATCAACTTAGCTAATTATAACGCCATATCCACTGCTGATTATATTTTTTGATCAACAGGAAGAACAATAATCCTCGAACAAGCAGATGATAGTTTACCTAGAACGAAGCAATACAGATATTAATTTGGAGAGTTGCAATTAATGCATGCAGGAATTCACACTTTTAGCATCATATCTTTATACTCAATCTAAGAACTGTTCAGCTCATCTTCGTTCCAGTTAATTGCTATATGTGATACACGCTTGAGAGAATATTTTCCCGCAGTAGGTTGTCATTACTTTCTGCGCTCGACAAAGTGTTAAGTTTACAAAACCTGAACTGTCATGCTACGTAACCCATAACTGAAGGAAGAATAGACAGATTATTACAATTTTCCAAGGATATTTCAGCTTGAATTCTACCTCGTATCTTCGATTTCTCGTTCCGAGCTGATATCCCCTGGACCACAACGTACATCTTCGTATACAGAACCATAAACACATTTTTTTCAGATCTGGGCCTTCTACTTTGATGAAGCTTTTCCTTTGAGGATAAGAGAAAACATGGCTTTCCACGGCATCCTACTCTCTGTAGCTCTTAAAAATATTTCGTGTTTTACTATAATTTCCAGTCACTTTGCTGTCATCCGTTTGCACAGAATCGTTAAGCAACTTGCTTGTAATATTCTTCAGAGGCTTTGCCTCCAATAGCAGTCAATTTTTAAAATAAATTCAATATGATATATGATTCTTAAATGTTGATTTAAATGTTGATTCTTAAATGTTAATTTTGTTTTTCAAAACGCTTTTTTATCTTAAAACTTCCACGTTGCTCACCTTTTCCGTTCTCTGCAGTCTTCTCTATAACGACATCATTATTGCATCAAGTCTCTTATGTGAAGAAACTGTCCTGCATTCTCTGCTGTACAGGGGCTGATATCGAGTAACAATTTACACTTCTCCCAGGTTTTTCGAACAAGAGTAGATGTTTATCCACTCTATCCTATTTAGAATTGCATTCCCAGCTCTTTTAAAATCTTCCCAATTTTCTTTTACTCACAATAGCCTTCTAATTCCTAGTGACGTTATCTCCTTGCTTGGGGTTAATTGATTAGAAAAGATGTGACACTTCTGTTTCTTAATCCATTGAATAGCTTTTAGAAAATAATTAATATATTTTAATACGAGGTCATTCTGCATTTGTATTGCTCGTTCAGATAGCATTCTGAACGAACCCACATTATTTTGTCCTATCTCTGGGCCAATTCTGCTCTGTGCTCTGTTCATGGATGTTCTGGGTGACGAGTTTTGTTATGTGGCTCATCGAACTGATTGTTTGATGGTGCTCATATTCCTTTGCACCTAGCTTCTAGGTAGTGTTATGAAAATTGATCTGAGTACGTCCTCCGGCATGTTGCCACTGTTGTAGAGTTCATTTATTATTTCTACCAGTATGTCTCCGCCAAAGCTTTCTAGGGACAACATCTCTATTACAATTCCGTCTGATCTCGGTGCTTTGCTTCTCTTCAATTTGGCCATTAACGATTCCACTTCAGTTTTTTTATTATTTCTGGTTCATCCGTAGTTTTGTGCATTGCTGATTGCTCTCTCTTGTCGTGGAAAAGATCTCCGATGTACTCGCCCCATCTCTGAATTATTTTAAATATTAGCGTGCCATTCTTTGCCGCTGTTGTAAATTACATTTATTATTTATGTTAGTCTGTCTACGCCAAAGATTTCTAGGGTTCCAATGCTTTGTTTCTCTTCAATTTGGCTATTGCCGATCCCACTTTGTTTTTTTTTTTATATTTCTGGTCCGTCTGTAATTTTTATGCGTTGCTGGTTGTGCTCTCTTCTCGTGGAAGATATCTCGGATGTACTCGACCAATATCTGAAGTATTTTTCTTTTTCTAATATTAGTCTGCCATCCTTTGCTTTAACTGAAACATCAAAAAGAATCTAGAGCAATCTACACCAGTTAACAAAATATCTGGATCAGTTCAAAATTACACTGAATATGGCAACAAAAAGAGAACAATGTAAATGTATAGCAAGTGTTCCGAGAAATAGGATTCAATATATACTTTTCTAAAACAGAAACAATTTTCTGTAATAGAAAAAAAGCAGACATGGAACGTAATCCGAATTCGTTTTAAAAAAATCATGATGTAGATTTAGGAATTACACAACACCGCAAAAACCTTGGTTGTTTACAGAATCTCAAATATTTCCGCATAAGGAAACCAAATATTTTCATTAATTTCAGCGTGAAAGTAGAGTATCCAGTTTAAATTGCGTAGACTCTTATACGTTGAAATACACATTTTTACTATTTACAGTGAATTAATTTGCATTTAATATACATTGAACCATCTAGAGGCTAAATTCTATAGAAGAGCCGTATTCACAACAGTTATTGTGAAAGTCGTGTTAAGAAAGATAATAAAGCTGATAGTAATTATAATCAATGTAAAAATATATAACATTTAAAATATATAAAGTTTATTTTAATCATCTTCGTGATTTTCTCTCAATATATTTTTTCTTACAATTCTTCTTGTGATTCCTAATATGCAGACTCGATTATTGTAAGCGATAACGCCGAGGATTTAATCAATCAGATAACGGAAAGGTGAGAAAATCGATTTGCCCCAAACGGTGTCTCTTTCTTTTGAAAGCGCTTTATTTCACACCATTTATGTTATCAATCGATTTATTGATCATAGTCAAAAATTTATATTTACATAGGTTAGTCGTGTCTGGTATCAGCCCAGGCACTTGGGATGAGTTTTATTTAACTAGGTAATTGCAAAACTACATTATTTGCAGCCTGAATAATGCCTTCATCTTTATTGTTACTGTCATAAAAAAGATAAATTGTGTTCAAGTGGAGCCAAGCTTGACAGCAAGGCTACAGTTGCAGCAAGGGAGATAATTAAACCATTTGTTGCTACTCCCCACTTTTTAGCCTCAGTATGTTCACCAGGCATTAGTGTTAACTGGTCGATGAATTTGAAGGCGTATTAATGAGTTCATTTCTTATGCCTTCTATACAGAAAGAGAAGGATGTGATGTGCATAGGATAAGAGCAATAGCAAAATGAACGATATGCTCCTGTAGATTCAATAAAGTTTTCAGTTCGAAATTTTCTGAAGATTGCCCGTATTAACAGATATTTTAATAAAGCCGAAAACCCAACAACTGAGGCATTGTGTTAGAAACATCCAAGATAAGGACATTAGTTCTACTCTGCAGCTGGTACAGAATAATAACTCTACATTTTAGCAATTCAGAGTGAAGGATAATTGCGGTATTCCTCTTTTTACTTTATTTATGTTTCCCTGTTGTATACATCTCAACCGATACCTACACTCCTGATCAAAAATTTAAGACCACTTACAAAATCTTTAAAAATATTTTTTTTTACAGATAGATTTTATACGCCTGCCACTTAAGGTTACCAATACTACAATCTAAAAGGTTATGGAAACAAAAAGCTACATTCCAAACATTTTATTTAGAAATTTACATTTTTATAAAATGAGGCGATTTACGCATGATCAAAATTATAAGACCAGAGGTATAAATTGTTAGATCTATGGTAGTTCCAATGTTTTTAGTTCAGTTAGAAATTAGCAATCACTGCGTAAAGGTGTTACCATGCCTAAAGCAAGCAAATTTACCAGAGTTAGGCGTTCTCGAATTCTAGATTTCCATAAGCAAGGTTTGTCACAGCGGGCGATCGCAGCTAAGGTAAATCGCAGTAAAACTGTGATTTGCAACTTTCTAAAGAACAGTGAGAATTATGGAAAAGCAAAATCCTCTGGTAGGCCCTCAAAATTTCTCCTGAATTGAGTAAGAGAATAAAACGGGTTGTTATGAGAGAGGCGGAACTTTTTCCTAGTCAAATTAAGGCAGTCACAGATGCTGATTGCAGTCCCGTAACCATCAGACGACACTTATGACAACAAGGCATGGTAACTAAAAAGCGTAAACAAATTCCTCAGCTGCTTCCACGTCACAAGGTGGACTACTTAAAGTTTGGTTGTGAATACCAAACATGGGACGTTGAGAAGTGGAAGAAAGTCCTGTTTTCTGATGAGAAAAAATTCAATCTAGATGGTCCTGATGGCTTCCAACGATATTGGCAAAACAAGAACATGCCTCCTGAAATTTTCTCCACACGGCATAGTGGTAGAGAGTCCCTAATGGTATGGGGTACACTTTCTTACTCCGGGTGGTGCAGGGTTGTCAAAGAGCGGCTAGTTATGTTAGCATACTACAAAAAGCATCATTGATGATGGTGGACTATCGTTCGTGTGTAGATGGATGGATATTCCAACAGGATAATGCTGCAATCCATGCTGCAAGACGGACCTTGACCTTTCTACAAGAAAATGGGGTCCATCTCTTGGGACATCCTGCATGCTTACCAGACTTGAACCCAATTGAAAATGTTTGAGGATGACAAGAGATGTTTATCGAAATGGCAAACAATATTCAACAAAAAATGAACTTCGTGAAGCCATCTTCAGAAGCTGGAGCAACATCCGCTGCACCTTAATGGAAACGCTTATTTCTAGCATGCCCGACAGAATTTTTGAAGAATACAGTGGAGATAGAACTCATTATTAAATTTAGTTGTTGAATGTTTTCATACACTTTTTGTACAATTTCGTAGAATTTTTATCTCTGGTCTTATAATTTTGATCATGTGTAAATCGCCTCATTTTATAAAAATGTAAATTTCTAAATAAAATGTTTGGAATGTAGCTTTTTGTTTCGATAACCTTTTAGATTGTAGTATTGGTAACCTTAAGTGGGAGGAGTTTAAAATCTATCCGTAAAAAAGATATTTCTTTTTAAACATTTTTAAGTTGTCTTAAAATTTTGATCAGGAGTGTATCTACCCATGAAAACTTGTTAATGTTTCTTGTGATGTTGATATGAAATAACTTTCACATACCTGAACAGTATTCGTAATTTCGATTCCCCCTTTGCGCTCGTCAGGTGTTCCTTTCCGTCAAATCAAACAAAACTTAAAATTCTTCACAAATATTTATGTATCCCTAGAAGTGTGAGTTAAATATGAATTGCAGATAAAATCTGAATCTGAATCGGAGAGATCAATAAAATAAAGATTAAATAAAAAATATCAATCTAACATATTTCACTTTAATTAAAGCTTCGTCAAAGATTGAAAAAGAAGTGACAAAAAGATAGAAATTCATTTTAGTTTTGCTTGGTTTGATTTTCATTTGTCAGTTATGTATCTCGCGCGTTAAAACTGTATATTCTTCTATATGTATGTAATTTTTGTGAAAGTTCTAATTTGTCTTTGTGGGTATTGGATGAAAATGTGTATTCATAATTGTGTATGTTTACTATCTAGTATGTTTTAGTAAATTGATGATGGCGTGTGGTTTATTATAGATAACATAAAAAGACAATTTATTTAGAACTACCTGTTAATTTAGAAAAATAATGCTCTTTTGAACACAAAATTACGAAGTATCAAATTTGAACAATAGTGCTATTTTGAGTGCAAAATTAGGAAGTGTCAAATTTGGCAAATTGTGGTATATTAAAATCAGCGAAAGTTGACACGAAAATACAAGAGTAAGAAAGAGGTTAAGGGAGCTCCAATTTTAGGATTTCTAGCTTCACATAGGTGAGTAGAAAGGACAAAATTTTTATCAACCTTTTAGATGTGGTTCATTAGATAATTTTAATTACCCATCAGGTTTATTAATCTATAATAGTTATCTCCCTTGAAAAAAGTTTACCCTTTCCATGCGATTAAAGTGAATTACTTTTGCCTCATTTAATTACATTTTAGCTGTTCCATAATGCAATACGACGTCTAACTACTTAGAAATTGCATCTGAGATTCGAGCATTTAATATTATATAGATTTTATGCACTGATATAATATTTAGTTTGATTGCATCAGTGTACATTTCAATGACTGTATTGAATAAACTGATGTAATAGATTCCACACGATTTGCATTGGCTTTGTAGTTGTATAAAAATGGTTGATATAAATAAATAAATACTATAATACTGAAATGAAAATAATTTGTCTTCAGTGTAAAAAAAAACAGAATCATACATTTTATGTCTGGACTTATAAAAATCATGGGAAATAAAGATCGCGTGGTGAAAATTTCGTTGGGAACTTATTTGTTATACAGACATATTTTCCAATTAATGGTATTCATTGTTGCATGCATGGACAACAAAATGAAAGATATACAGATAAACAATAGGGTGAAATAAGGAGAAAGTATATTGAATATGTTGCACAAACACTAAATTTTTTAAAAAAGTAGTTAAAATATGTTTACAGTGTCACTTACAATAGGATACTGACTATGAAAAAAGGTCAGCATTTTTGGTGTTGATTTTCTGCCAAAGATATATTCCTAATTTTAATAATAATAATAATAATAATAATAATAATAATAATAACAGGTTCTGATAAATTCATTAAAAAGAACCCTGGTAGTCCATACCTTAATGTACAGCTCATAGCATAGAAATGATTTTATTGATGTATACTGTATGTGATCTTAGAGTGTCTGTCTTTATTTTTTTTACTTATTTTTGTCACAAAAATGCCTAGTAGAAAATGTTATGAAGTTATATCTACCTATGGCTTAGACCCAGAAAGAAATGAGTAGACAACAGAAATGAAACGTAATAATAATAATAATAATAATAATAATAATAATAATAATAATAACAAGAACAAGAACAAGAACAAGAACAAGAAGCAGAGGAAGAAGCATATTTAATACAGCCAGCACAATGAGAAGAATATTGTCCATGTAACGTTAGTTACGGGAGATAGAGAAACAAATTATGAAATGTAATCAAAGTAAAATACCACTACATATCTCAGGTCTTCTTGCAGACCATGGGTAATGTAACCATAGCCGAAAACAAATTTATAATAATAATGATGATAATAATAATAATAGGACGAAGAAGCAAAAAAGAAGTGGAAGAAAATTTATTCAGTCGCAAAAGAAGTCAACAAATTCAAGATTTCAAGTGAGGGAATAAGTGCAAATAATCCATAATACAATTGCGAGGAGTTACCCACTTAATAATGGGCTCTTCTTTGACTATATTAACCGAGAGTTAATTACTATCGAGGAGAGAGCCGAGGTGACAGAGACACTGGTTTCCAGTACGACTTCAGTTCAGCTCAGTCTTGTCTGTCTGTCTGTGGGTCACTTGTAGCCAATTTATTATTACTCTTTCACTTTGTATCTCTTTGTATCTCTTGTTGACGTAATATATGTTCTTGACCTACCACCGGGTTGATTCATTATTTTATGGTCCCATACCTGGTCCATATCAAATTCACATAGAGAAGCACAAAAACTCCATAAATGAGAGCAATAACAAATGTAGTGTAACAAATACAAAAACAATGGCAAGATAAACTTCATCAATACGCTGGCCGTAAAAGAAAATTTGATGTAGAAAAAACACCATAGCCACCTGTTTTTAAGTCAGTTAAGACCATGCGTGATAAACGTTTGGGTGATCATGTCTCGAAAGAGACATGCCAGACTGGGAAGAACATTATCTTTCAGTAGGTTGCATTATTTTCTGCGGTAGATTGGTTGCCAGCCAAGGCTACAGCACCCAGTCTGGCCTGTTATTTAACCCATAACTGAAGGGAAGAGATACATTAATACAATTTCCAAGGGTATTTGCTCGTAAGTAAATGCAAGGAATTCAACCGGAATTCTAACTCGGCTCGCCAATTTCTCATTCCTAGCCGATATAAACTGCATCACAACGCACATCCAGGTTGTTAAGTAGTGGAGGGCAAAAAATTGAAAAGGAATATTTTATTCTTGCTGCACATGAAAAATGCTTGCTTAATAGAAATTATCAAATACATATACTTAAAACTTGTGTTAGCCTAAATTGCAGATTTAGCGATGAATAACCAGAAACAATTAACCATCTTTTATCAGGATGCAAATTTTAAGAAAAGAAAACTGCAATAAACTGTTATGAACCTTTCTAAGATCCGGTTCTTTATCTTCTATGTGCCTTGTCCATTCAGAACGTAGGCGATCATAACCTTATATGTCTTCCTATCCATGGTGGTTATTAGCACGCTTTCTCCTGTTACACAACGCAACCAACGTTCTGCCATCGACCCTCTCAGGCCAGTCATGTACGTTAACGCTGTTTTCCCCTGTCTCTCCATCACTTTATCTAGCCTGTTAGTATCAGGTTGTCCAAGACCTCTTCCTTATTGATTGTCCTAGAAAATTTTGCTATTTCTTCCTGATGCTAAGTATTAGGACCAGTAAAATTTTACGACAATTTGCAATATACGTCGACAGAGAAATCCAAGTTAATCTTCCAGACATCGTGATCAGAGTGCAAAAATCAGTATTTGGAGTCCATGCTAACGGTACAGTTTTTTTAGATAAAAAACACAATAAACTTAAGTGAAAATCTAAAAGATGTGGTATATAAAGATCATTAAAGCCATGTGAAAACATACAAGGGTCATTAAATCTATTTAAAGAAATACAAAAAAAAAATGTACTCACGAATACAGCTTAAGAATACCTTAAAGAAAATTTCATAGTTACAGCTGACACATTACAAAGAGCTATCTATGTAAAATGTTTGTGATCTTACACTGTTGTTTTTTTTTATTTATGACAGTTTGTAGTGGAAAATGTCATAATGCCATTTTTGATCTTGGGCCTCTGATTGGGACCCAAAAAGAAAATGAGTATGCAATAGAAATTTAATAATAATAATAATAATAATAATAATAATGACACCATTCTATATTACTCTATTTACACAGACAGACCAATTGAAGCAAATAGACCTGAAATTATTGTTCAAAATCAAAAAGAAAAAAATTGCTTATTAATTGATATATATTGTCCAGCGGAATGTAACATAGCAACCAAAGAATTCGAAAAACTGTCAAAATATAAAGACCTGGAAATTGAAATAAGAAAAATGTGGAAATTGATGACAAGTATCATACCAGTGATGGTGGGTGCAGTTGGAATGATAAAAATGGAACAAAACAACACATAAAAATATCCCTGGATACCCCAGCTTAAGAGATATACAAAACATTGTCATGTTAAGTACAGCGCACACATTAAGGAGAACTTTCTTAACGTAACTCTTGGGATGTTAGAGGAGATAGAAAAATATGAAATGGAGCCATAACAACACACCACTACCTGGCTTAGGTCTTCCTGCAGACTTGGTAGGTAGTGTGACTATAGCAGAAATAGAAATATGATAAAAAATGAAATAATCATGAATATATAGGGTAAAAATATAGAGGTACAAAGACCTGGCAGGTCTCATTTTTTGTTGTTTCTTTACCAAGGATACATTCCTAAATCGAATTGTAATGGTAACTCCAGTGTCACTTGTATTTGGAGCCCTAGTATTGATTGGAAAAGGTTTCTCTAGAAAAAAAAATTGGAAATGAGATTCCTTAAAAGGATGCTTAGTTGTCGATGCCTTAAAGATCTACGGAAACATTGTACTAGCAAGTACTGCTTGCACGTTACGAACTACTTAATCTATATAAAATGCGTTTGATTTGTTGAAATAATTAATTGAAAATATCATGAAGCCATATCAGATCTTAGGTCTCTAGATGGTACACGGAAGGATATCTGTATATAACAGAAATCAAAGGAAATAATAATAATAATAATAATAATAATAATAATAATAATAATAATAATAATTGTAAGAATCGAAATATTTAAGGAGTTAAGAAAGGTACAATCATAAAGAGGAAAAAGTGTTTCATTTCAAAACACGCACGATTTTGTGAAACCAAAACCCGGATATATTGGCGGAAGAAATAGGAAAAAAAAAGGAAGGGGTAAACTTTGATCCGTCGAGCTCTTTTGATATACGGATTAAGCAAAAGGAATACGAGAATATAACCAAATATCATCCATTGAACTCGCACCAATTTAGATGTTTTAAAATCCTTTAATCGTAACAAACTTCATTGGGGCATTTAGTAAAGTGACTGACAGAATAGAGAAATGGATAAAAGAAATTGGCATTGATTTCCCAATAGATTCCTTACAGAATAAAAGCATCTACTACGACAGGTAAATTCCGAAGATAGTGAACACTTATAGCAGTCTTTCTCATCCTCGACGATTTCAATCGTTGCAAGAGCGATACGCAACTGAACAGAAAAGGGCAAGCGATTGGAGACTTTGCCTGGTTATACAGTATTTTGTGAATTAAAAAAGCATTTTAGTATATGCCACACCAAAACAGATATATTCCGAGAAGATATAAAATGGATATATATATATATATATATATATATATATATATATATATATATATAAACAGTAGTTTAATAGAAATAAGTGTGATACATTGTGAGTGTATAAACATATCAGGAAAACAACGAATATTTTTTTATTATATGATTTTTTTTAATATAAGATTTTCTAACGATAATTACCCTTATAAAATTCAAATAGTTCTTTAGACGAAATAACTTTTTTCCGATATAAATCAGGTAGAGAAAATCAAGAACAAAATGCTTACTGAATTTTGATTGTCCGCTAGTATATAATTTTAATTATATTATTTTTACAAAAGGCCACTAAACTTGGGTATAAAACTAATTTATGCATATAGTTTTTAATGATCATGTTTGCTTTTAATTGATCTTAATACAATAGTATAAGGTAGCGTTATTTGTAACATGTTTTTTTTTCCTTTTTCTTACTACATCATAAACCAATTTATGAACCAGTAACAAATTTCTATCAAACAATTTTTCTAAGGTTTGAATATTTATTATACAGGTTATCGGTTAATATTTTTTTTTGAAAGTGTGCGATGATACAAAAATAGAACACCTGATTCAAATTCAGAGGAAAATTTGACGATACTTAATGCAGCTGATTGTCACTATTATTTGTTAAATCGCTTAATGATAATAACTACTAATTCTTCTTTTATGTGCCGTGTGCTTTTAGGTGTAGATGATCATGGCCCTCCACATCTTCATATACGTTATAACTCTAAATACCTTTTGTATTTCACCAAAGCCCTGCCCTTCCATCCGTTCTCTTAAGCACACCAAGTATGTCACACGCTGTTTTGCCCTGTCTCTCTTTCCGTCTATCCGTCCTGTGAGTACCAGATACTCATAGACCTACTTCCTTATTGTGTGCTCCAGAAACTTCAGCTGTCTCTCCCTTATTTTAAACATATGTTTCCTTTTCGTTTACGTTCTCTCGAAAACTTCAGCATTGCTCACATGTTCTGTCTATGGTATTCTCATGAGCCTTTTTTTAGAACTAAGCTTCTGTTGCTTGGAGTCTTCCCATTATCTTGGACGAGGTCGTCTAGCATTTGCTGCCATTTAGGAAGACATACATCACCTAACAGTTCAGTACTCTTTTCTTTTTTTCCAATGAAATCTTTCTGTCTCTCAGTATTTTACATAGTTTTGGAATGCCTTTCTTGCCATCTTAAATACACCTTCAGATCTCGGCGTTACACTTTACGCTCTTTTTAGAACGCTTATTACTACGATTAAAAGTAATGAAAAATAATTTACCTAAAATTTCTGAAACTAAAACAAAAGTATTCCGTATTTATTGCTGAAAATTACATAATATTTTCTCTCAGATAATGCTTCTGGCTATATTTTAAAGACATTTGTTTAATGTGACATTGAGTCCTGTAAACCATTAAGAGCGTAGGGACACCACAGGTACTGCGACCCTAGCAGCAATTATGTTTTATGGAAAAAGATCAGACAGTTAGGTGCCATACGTGATACACGCTTTGGGCGATCATGTCTCGAATGAGACATGAGTGACGGGGCAGAAGTTTAGCCCGCAGTAGGTTGCCATTGCTTTCTGCGGTAGACTGGTTGCCAACCAAGACGTTAGAACCCAATCTCTCCTATTATTTAACACATAACTGGAAGGAAGACACGGATTAATACCTTTCCCAAGAAAATAATATGTAATTTTCAGCAATAAATACGGAATACTTTTTTTTAGTTTCAGAAATTTTAGGTAAATTATTTTTTCATTATTTTATTAGTAGTAATAAAATAATGAAAAAAAAAAGCGTGTATCACGTATGGCACCTAACTGTCGCTTTGGGCGATCATGTCTCGAATGAGACATGACTGACGGGGCAGAAGTTTAGCCCGCAGTAGGTTGCCATTCTAAAAAGGGCGCAAAATGTAACGCGGACATCTGAAGGCGTATTTAAGATGGCCAAAAAGGCATTCCAAAACTATGTAAAATACTGAGAGACAGAAAAATTTCAACGGTATTTGTGCGTAAGTGAATTCAAAGAATTCAACTAGAATTCGAAGTCAGCTTCCAGAGTTGTCGTTCCGAGTCGATATCCACTAAAAAGATAGCCTGCCGAAACTCAGACATATTAAAGCTACATCGAATTCAAATTTTTCCTTCTTCTATGATGGTTGCCACTCATGACTATGAAACCCAGTCTCTCTTACCATATGCTCATTGATGGAACGAGGACAAAGGAATACATTCCGTTACTAAGCGTGTTTAACGAGCCCGTCTGTTATTCGAACCGATTTCTCATTTAAAGCCGTCATAATTTACACGACCACGCATTCAAATGCTTGCGTAAACGAAATTTTAAATGCATATTTTTTGGGTGTGTTTGCCCTTCAAATAGAAATATTGAGTAGTTGATATTTCTTTACATATAAGAGTATAGAAAGACTAAATAAATACTTTATATTAAGAAAATCTATCCTCAATGAAAAAAAAAAATAAACATATATTTACCGCCTTCTTTTTTGTATTTTCAGGTGAGTCGATTTTTGGTGGCATGAGTTTGTTTTCTACAAAATGGTAAGTAAGATATTTAGCTCGTATTTGTTTTCAAGCTGAATTTTTTAGTGCCCTAATAGTCTCATAAATTGCTGGATACTTAACCTGAGAACACTAACCATAGGTATATAGTACCCAGCGCAAATGACGCAATTTTAATTACAATTTAATTAAATTTTCAGTACCTGATTTTCTTACCTAAATAATGTTTTCCAGTTCCTATTAATGTTAACTCAAAGTACAAATTTTGAAGTGCCTGCATGTAAATTATTTCAAATAAAGTTTTATATTTAATACTTTTTTGATATTTTCAAAATCGGGTATAATATACCCATGAAATGGTTTAAATGTAATTGAAAGTTAGTGTTTCAGGGTTAAAAAGAAATCACATCATCCTTCACAAAAGAATATTATTTAAAATAAAAAAAAGACTTAAGATAATATCAGCAGTGAAAAAACATGCCTTTTGAAATAATTTTAAAAAATATTGCAGATTTCGTTTGTTGAATAAAAGAATTAATAATAAAAAAATAGGAAATTCATATAGACAGTGACCAATGAAAATCTGAAGGGTTTTGAGATTGATTTAGAATTTTTTTCTCCCGGATTGAACATTTATAAGACAGATCTCTTTCTCACAACTTGACAAAATGAAGTAAATTCAGAATTTGCTTTCTTTCAAAAGGTGTTCTGATTTCAGCCGTAATTTTTAGTCGGCCATTGCACAAACCACATTTCAATCCCAGGTATCAGGTCTGTGCCATTCTTTGAATCGCTTTATGAGCGGCCTTGAACTTTACAGTAATAACGCAATCGAAAGGTATGGGACGAGAAATGAAAAGACTCAAGACCGCCAAGATTTTGAAAGAGAACTTCACACACACACACACACACACACACACACACATATATATATATATATATTCTTCATTTGTAAACAGGTTAATAAGTAAACTAGGTTTATACAATGAGTGGTGTCTTACACCACTCATGGTAGAAGCCTTGGTCGCGTAATAACGCGTTTACAAATGAAAAATATTAAAAAATTCTACAATATAATTGTATTGAACACATTTTTATACAAATGTGTACTGGGCTTATTTTATTATGATCAATAAATAAGTAATTAAACAATATATATATATATATATATATATATATATATATATATAGTTAAATTTGCTTTGTATTTAACATTAATATAGTATAGATAACGGTACGGATATTTATATATATATATATATATATATATATATATATATATATACACACACACACACACAAACAAACTCATACACATACTCAGACACATACACGTATATATATACATATATATGTATATATATGTGTGTGTGTGTGTGTATATATACTGAGCACGATTCATAAATTGTCGCTAGTTCATATTTTGATTTCGCGCATGCTCGTAGTTCTTTTTATTTTAGGGACTGCACGTTATAGTAGTGTTAATTGGGCATCCTCTGTGAGAAAAGTGCATCATGCAATTCCTGCGACCAGATCATCTCTTGCATCTAACTTGCTAAACTACAACTAGCTTCATTATTATGTGTGGGGACTGAATTTAGCGAGAGGCTAACAAAACTCTTTGTAATACCAAACATGAACTGTAGGCAAGGATTATGGCAGCATTCCGAATCACAAACAAGGAAATCATCCTGAAGAGTTGCATGAGATCTGGAAGTGTCTGGGGACAGTAGTTGAAGACAATGGTGATTTTATTAAAGAAATGAACTCTTTAGTATTTTAAGATGTTTTGAGGTAATTTGTAGAAGTATAGCCGTTACAATGAGATGTCAGAGTTATTTTAAGTTTTGCATAATTTAAACTGCAATTTATTAATCGCACTCTCTATCTCTCTCTCTCTCTCTCTCTATATATATATATATATATATATATATATATATATATATATGTCATCCACGTATGAGTGTCTGACTTAGTTGGACTACCACACAAATAATTGTTTAGAGTGGTGAAGGCTTGTGTAGCACCATCCACACTTTTTGGAACTGTTGATAACAAACAATCGGTGCAGAAGTTTGCCACAGATCGCATGAACAGCAGACTTCAATTATTTAACCCATAACTAGAGATAAAGGGAGGATTAGAACCTTTCTCAAGTGTGCAAGTGAATGCAGAATGTTCGACTGGAATTGGAACTTGGCTCACCGATTTCCCTTTGCAAGCCGACATCCAACGCAACACAACGCACATCCATCAATAAACGCTTACAGCACCTGGTATTACCAAGTAGTCAGTACTGACCAGGCTCAACGTTGCTTAACTTCGGTGATCGAGCGGGAACTGGTGTATTCAACGTGACATGACTGTAATATATATATGTATGTATGTGTGTGTGTGTCTGTAAATAATAAAAACCCATTTAGTTCAAATATTCCCACGATGTAAATATATTGTTTGAAATTTTCTCCCTTAATAAAGGTACAAGGATTAGAATCCCAAATATATTGTGCACCCACCTTCTTTAATACAGAAGATTTTAAGGCAAATAAAAATATATTTATATATATATATTTATATATTGTGCACACACTTCCTTTAATACAGAAGATTTTTAGGTAAATAAAAATATGTTTCAGAAATCATAAGATATATGACCCTCTCCATTACACAGATTTTAGAATTTAAAATATTTATATATATATATCTAAACGAATTCATTTGGGACTATTCATTTTCTTTCAATCACTTTTGTTATTAAGTATCATACATTGTCCCACACTCTAGGTATCCCGCGCTTTAAGATCTGCCAGGACTTCTGAAATATTGTAAAAGCAAGGGTGAAGTTTTGCTGTATTCGTCTATTTAACATTGGATTATATTTTTCAGTATATGAATTCAATGTAAATCGGAATTGAAATGATGCATAAACCGTATAAATTCTATGTTCAAACCATTCATTTTTATAGCTATTTTACTTTCCATATTGACCACAACGAGGGCATTATTATTAGCTTGAATGTACTTGAAAAAAAAAGAAAAAACTAAAGACACTTTATTCACAATATCAGTTTCATTTTGCAACATCACATACATAAAAGTCAATAATACAATAAAATATTAAACAGACGAACTTTGGTAGATAAATTTAATAATTTTTTTAATATACACAGAAGCACATACATATGCGCGCACACACACATATATGTGCGTGTGTACATATGCCTGTGTGTGGGGTTTATGTATGTGTGTGTGGGCTATATGTATGCGTGTTTATCTGTCAATTGCATACCAAATTCATAAACATTCCTTCGGACATTTTCATTTATTTAAAATTTTTACCCTTGAAGAAGTCTGCAAAAGCACTTACATTGCGACGACATTCAATTAGATATTGTTGAACCTTCGGCAAAAATATTTCGTTCATTCTTCATCTTTTTCTTCTTTGTTATTATTATTGCTCTTCTGAACAACCATAGCAATAAAAATAATAATAACAAGAAGAAGAAGAAGCAGAAGAAGAAGAGGGGGTAGACAGAGAGAGTGTGTGTGTTGAGAGAAAGAGAAAGAGATCGAGAAAGAGATATAAGATTGAAGAGAAAGTAAATGCTTAATTTTAATTCTTTTGTTTATATATTTGATTTGCATATTTCATTTTATCTGTATTCACCATAACCGTACGTAAATAAAATGCTATTTAATTTTGTTAGAAATGGCTTGAATTAAATTTAGAAAGGATTTTCTAGTGTTTGTTTGGACATTTGGTGGATTAAAACATATAATGTTACATTAACGTAGTTTACTGCTTATTTATACCTGTTTTTCTTTTACAAGTGTATTCTAAACCAATGTTTTCTAACGCATTAATGTATTTAATTTTCAAGTTGTCAAAATCTTCCTTATTATTAGAGTTATCAAATAAACGAAAGTGAATTGGTTTGTGCAAGTTATTAATGATATTATGATGGTGATTTGATTCCCTGTTGATGTATTTGTGATGGTGTTAGGCGGCATATCAATATAAATATTTTGACATCATTTTTCACGACACGAGCATATTAGTAATTAATAAATTCCCATAGCAATTTACATCGTAATGAAAATGATACAGTATGACCTTTTGAAATATAATTTGTTACAGTCGGCATATCGCAATGGTCAACATCTAGAACGCCGTTCATCTTAATGCAACTTTATTTAAATGTATGATTAATTTTTATATTTATATATTGATTTTACTTATGATACTTTTTATAAAGTATAATTTCGTTAGGAAAATATATCGTCTATGATTTCGAAAGTAAATATACTTACAGAATTCCTAAATTGCTGCACATTCAATACATTTCTCTTTAACAAATTTAATTAAATTTAAGAAATGTCTATATGTGTGAATATATATATATATATATATATATATATATATATATATAGAGAGAGAGAGAGAGAGAGAGAGAGAGAGGAGTGAGTGAGTGAGTGAGTGAGAAGATAAGTATAAACTTTTCTAAGAATGTTGTTTGATAATACTGGCACGAGTTAATTGTTTTCGAAGTTATTTCTGATCAAAAATGAATAACTGATAGCTAATATCGTTTTCTCCTAGTGTTGTCCCAATTGGCTAAAAAGTTAGCTTGTCGCTCAAAAGTGGAATTTAATTTCTGTCAGGTATTTTACCTAAAACACGACTCTGTCTATAGCAACTTCGGTAATAATTGCCAATATTCACATTCTCTTTTAAATTCAATTCATCAAATGAAAGGCAATAAAGCCACTAAGAAAAGGGCTTGCTGAATGTGAAGAAATAGTAAAAAGTGACTCATTATTAAGGGGCGAGAAAAATAGAAAAACAATTAAGAGAAGAGTTTTTAACGATTGACATTGTAATTAAATTTTTGAACATCAAAGTTTAGTGGAAAGCAACGATCAGGAAAAAGTTCTTCTACAAACGAAACTTTTAGCATAGAACTCAGGTCTTTATGTAATCTACTGAACTGTAAAGCAATGAGACCTTATTTTCAATCTAGTACTCGGTTTTTATTCATAAAGTCTAGGTACCCTAGCGAAGGACATCATTTGAACAAGTACTATAAAAGATATTTATAGAGAAGTCACAGGGAAGCAAAGTTACGGCAGTGAGAGTTGCTTAAAGCCAAGACGCAAAATCAGGACACTGATTTTCTTTGTATTTTATGAAGGATGTTTTGATGAATAGCATAAGCACTGTACCATATATGGTTGAAATATTGTAACCATGCACGAATAGTAGATTTATAGATAAAGAGGTTAACATTACCCAAAATCATGGAAGCCAAACGGATTAGAAACATACAAATAATCGGTTAAGAACAATAATTCAGACATGAATATATATATATATATATATATATATATATATATATATATATATATATATAAACTGGCTTATATCACCCTCATTCATTGCGTAAAGCCTCGATTGGAAGTCATGAGGTATTTCTCTTTAACATTGCAGGTTACTTGTTCACCACTGCTGTAGCTTGGTATTTAAGGACCCATGGCCCAGTGGATATAGACGTTGGTTAGTTCGATATGACTCTTAGAGTTGTGAGTTGAATACCAGGATAACGCAGGGGTGAACAAATAACTTGCGTTGTTAGAGTGAGATAACTCATGATTTCCAACCGTGGCGTTACGGAAGGAATGAGGATAAGATACCCCAGTGATTGTAATAAATTGTTCGGTTCGAAATTCCTAGCACCTGAAGAAAGCAGGAGCGTACAACGGCAACAAATGGCAACAAAGATTTCAACCACATATGATACGGTACTTATGAAACAAAGATGAGGACAATAGTCCGAACAATGTAAATACTGTAAATACTACCTCATCTCAGAAGTATAGATAAATACTAAAGCATTTTAGGTTGATATGGAAAACATTGTTAGATGAGTCTAATCGCGATTACGAAGATGTTTCAAGAGATTATTAGTGGTATCGACGTTATTCCTTCCATTCATCTTCTCACAGGTCTTCAGACTCAAAATGTCTTCAGGTGATAAGGCTGGGTTACGAGGATATCTGTGTGGCAACAGAAGTCTGCACAAGGACATACAAGAAGAAGAACCTAGTTATAGTGGTCAGACTATTTCTGAGATCAAATCCCCACTTACATATGTCCACCTAACTCCCCAAACTGCAACCCACTTGATTATTACATGTGAGCGCAGTTAATGGAGAGACCAAGAAAACTCCTTGTAACAGTAATGTTGAACCAGGATTAAGGCAGCGTTCAACAACTTAACCCTCTAGGGCCATTCGTATCATATTTGATACATTATTTCCCTATAAGGAAACATTTGGTATTCATTGACTGAGCAGTCAGTACTGCTTTCATTTGAAATTTATAAAATATTTCTCTTAAAAATTTTTTCAGGAAAATATTTCTTTCAAGTCTTGTTTTCATACTGTATCAAATATGATACGAATGGCCCTAGAGGGTTGAACAAGGACACCGTGCTGAATAGATAAAAATGATTCCGAAGTCGTCTGGGGGCCATAGTTGAAGCTAATGGCGATTGTATTAAATAATTCTTTTTATATTTTTTAGTATTTCAAAATATTTTTGTGCAGTTTTGCTGAAAATATCTGTTAAAATGAAATATCAGGGTTATTTTGAATTGTGCGTAATTTAGACGAACATTTATCCATCGTTCATATTATATATATTTAGTGTGTGTGCGTGTATGATAGATAGATAGATAGATAGATAGATAGATAGAGAGAGAGAGAGAGAGTGAGAGAGAGAGAGAGAGAGAGAGAGAGAGAGAGAGAGAGAGAAAGGGTTAGTGCATGAGCGTGTGAGTTTGCAGCATGAAAGAACAGAATTTGATTAAACTAGAAATAAACTTTCTTCGTTGCTTGGTTTGTTAAATAGCACACTAATCTGTTCAAAATAGGTTTCTTGATTCAATTCTCTGCAAATCGTCACAAAAATTTCATTTGAATCCTGAGATCCAGATCAGGGAGTTAGTTTATTATGTTTCTACTTAAAGGACTCTTTTTGTTTTTTTTTACAGAGAACATTGATTTTTCTGTATCCAAATCAGGAAAAAGTTTTTGTTTTAGTTTTTTTTTTGTTTTTTTTTTGTTTTTTGCTTTAATATACATTTTTTTAAAATGCCGATTTAGAACACGGAGCGTTTACAGAGTAGGATTAATGATGTCTTCTTCTTAGAGACCGAAAACAATTTATTTTTGTCATCTATGTGTATGAACCCTTTTATCTAGAAAGAATGAAACATATTTATAGAAAAAACCTACTTATTTCTGTATAAATGGAACTCATGTTGCATTTAATATTCTCAACTAGCAAAGATAATCTGACTTGCTCGGTAATTAAATGTATTTAAATAAGAATACAAATAAAGCGACTCTTTCTTTATTTGTGTAGATTATGAAATTGATTAAAGGAAGTAACGATACAGCAATTAACTATCAACTTTTGATTCCTATCTTTCCCGTAAACAAAGTGCAATTCTGTCGCCAGTTTACTTTTATTTCGCGTGTAAATAGCACCATAACGTAATTCATTCCTCCAGAAATCTGGGAACAGAATATTGTACTGCTTTATATGTGCACTGGAAGCCTCCCTACGAACATTTCAGAGTGCTTGGGTGTCAATCTGAGGATGTTCAGAAGATTTGAGTCTAATGGTGATTACAAACAGATCCAAGTCCGGAAACTCACTCTGATTGTTCTGAGAAAAAAAGGATTGCCAAATTTGTTGGTGAAGGACAAAAATCAATACAGAGCCCTACATCAAATATCTTGAGCAGGTAGTGCTGCTCTGGGCAAGAGGGTGGCTGCTGGAATAATTTATGTCTGGCAGCAGAACTCAACATAATGCCAAACAAGCTGGAGAACCGAATCATAGCTGTCAGACATAGATGCCTACCTCCCCAGACATGATTGTTATATGTGGGGCGCAGTTGAGTGAGAGACTGAAATTACATTAGAACATTGAAAATTGTTTTTACTAGAGGATGCTAAGAATGGACTGAGCAGGTAATCAGTGAAAAAGTTTTACGAAAATTCAAAACAAAATATATTTATAATCAGAAAGTAGCAGTTATAATTTAGGGGATGCATAATGGAAAAAGAAGGCTTGTCGTATTTGACACTCACAAAACATATCGAAGAGAAGAGAAGTAGATATAAAAATCAGGTCATCTATATAAAAGAAAACTTGTCTAAATTGATACAACATACAGATTAGCAGGCATAGTGAAAAGATAAACTCAAAAAAGAGACTCTTATATGGTAGTTAATGATGGACAATCTCATTAACGATAAAGAAGGTACTTGAAGTAACAGACATGTGGTCCTAAGACGGAGGTTGTTTTTTTTTTTAATCATCTCACCCCAAGCAAGGCATTCCACTGCCACTATTGCGCATGGGGCTACAGAGGGGAAGGTAAAGAGAAGGAGTGGATAGACATAGGGAATGTCAGGAGAAAGGTGATAGATGAGTAAGGATAGCGAGGATGAGTGTCGGGCAGATGGGAAGAGTGTTTGATAGAATGGGAGCAGGTTAGTGTGTTAGGAGGTGTCTATTGACCTTACATTTAAACTCCTGGAGATTGTAGCCGTCGGGGAAGCAATCGTTTGGAAGAGAATTCCACAGTCGGGAAGTGCGAGGAAAGAAACTGTTGGAGTAGAAGTTACGGCTGCATTTTATCGGTTTCACTGTAAAAGGGTGGGATCTAGTTGCTAATCTAGTATCTCGTGCAAATTCGTATTTAGGGGGCACCAGTGATCTAAGTTCATCGGAGCAGAAGCCGTGAAAGTATTTATAGAAGAGACACAGCGAAGCCACGTCTCGCCGGTGGGAGAGAGACTGCAGGCGGTCTGCCAAGTCGGTATCTATCACATTACAGACCCTCCTCTGAACCTTATCGAGAAGCCCGAGGAGAACAGCAGGGGCACCCGACCAGATATGGCAGCAGTATTCAATGCACGGGCGGATGGTAGATTTGTAAATGTGCAGGATAGATTTAGACGGAAAAAACTTCCGGGCCCTATACAGAGAACCGACTTTCATAGCAGCGGATTTAGCAATGGATTCGATATAGTCATTCCATTTGAGGTCCGCTGAAAGTGTGAGACCAAGGAGGCGTAGTGGTTTAGGATATCAAGGTTTAGGATATCAAATAATATTATTGAATAAATGCGTAAAGACGAAAGTTTTATATTAAATCTTCTGTAACTAGAGTATATATTTACTTTTAGACGTGTATTCACATTGAGCAAGATTTATTAAACAGCGAAAATGCAGGCTAACAAAATAAAATGAAAGTAAATATAGTTTTTAAAAGTCAATAATGCAAATATTAAGTGACAAACAAAATTGCATTTCCCAAAGGTCAGGAGATATAAAAATAAAAATAAAAGTTTATTAACATTAGAATAAATATTATATTGGGAAAATTAAGAAAATATGGATTGAGCATATGAGCAATGATGAGGTTTTGGAAAGGATTGAAACGAAAAGGGAATAAATATTGAGCATCAGTAAGAGACAACTAAAGTTCCTGGGACATGCAATGAGGAAGGCAGGCTTGGAAAACCTGATACGAACTGGCCAGATAGAAAGAAAAAGGGACAGGGGTAAGCAGCGGATAACATATTTGAAGAGCCTGATCGGGTAGATAACAGAACGATGGTTGTGTGGTGTAACAGAAGAAAGCATGCTAAGTGCCACCAGAGATAGGAAGACATGGAAAGGCATGATCGCCTTCGTCCTGAAAAGTCAAAGCACACAGAAGAAGAAGAAGAAGAAGAAGAATGCAAGACAAGCTTTGCATTGAAGGAATGTATTTGTGTTTTAGTAAACAGCCATATTCAAGGTCTGAGAATATAAACAATGGAAAGGCAATTACCAAGGCAATAATAATAATTCCAAAGTAATAAATAATATGCATGTCAAAAAGATGACACAATCGGGATATTCGGCTATATATGAGCGACGTTCCAAAGCCGACAGATGAGAAAGTGAGTCAACCAAGAAGGTGGATAAAACGGCCAAAAGATTAAACATCCAGCCTGCTGCCCACGTATGCGTGTGAGATATCACTCCGACCACTCCCCTATTCCACACCATGTCACCGAAGAAGAAGAAGAAAAATATAAGTGTATACTTTTGTATATCCATGTCTGTCGTTTATCAGGAAAGGTTTTTGTTTGCAGTTTATATATACGTGATGAGTATATAACACAAAGACACACATTTTACGTCACAAAGTCGAATTAGTTTAATGGCGATTACGATATACACTACCTGCCATAATTATTAGGCAACCCCAGTGTTTTAAAAAATGTGTATTTCATATTATTTTTTAGTATTTATTGCAAAGTGAATAATTGTAGATGAAAATAGAATGGCTCTTTCGTTAATATTTCACAATAACATGTGACTCAAATGAATTTATAAATATTTAATAATTACCTATATTGCAGTTTCATCAATGAAAGAATAAAAATTTAGTGTGATTCGTACGATTTAATCTTTGCTTCTATGGCTTGTAAAATTTTGCTGGGTAATAATAACAAAAGAAAGATTCCATTTTCATTTGGCAATAAATACTAAAAATAGTATGAAATACATCATTTCTTTTTAAAAAAATTAGGGTAAACTAATAATTATGGCCGGTAGTGTACGTCAGCTCCCAAAAGTCTTTGTTTTGTTCTGAGAAAAAATGATCTCTTTAATTTATTGGTGACAGCCACTGACTCAATACGGAGATTGACATTATGAAGATACTTGAAGTAACAGAGATGCGTTTCTACAGAAGTATTATGAGGTTATCAACGAACGAACGTATGCGTAAATCTAAAGTTTAGGGAAAACAGATAAACAAAGACAGGAATTTTAATGAGGAAAGGAGGATCGGAAAATCTGCTACGCACAGAACCAATTGACGGCAAGAGAGACAGAGAAAAACAACGAATAATCTACTTACTGAGATTGAATGAATGGATGCCGGAACATGGTTTAGGAGAAATAACAAATGATAGACTTTATTAAAAGCTGCAAGGTTCAGAAAATAGTGGAGAGCCATGATCTCTTACATCCTGAAGGAACATGGGATACAGAGAAGATGAAAATTCACTTGATTTAGTTTCAGCGTTGGGACACGAAACAGAAAACATACCAATTTAGTTGCAATGTTTTTTTCTTGCTTTGAATAACGAGCAGTAATTAAATTGGCTATTTACCATAGCAACACTAATCCCTCCAGACATTCAATTATCCCAAATCACGAAGACACAAACTCCTATACAGACATTGATCAATGTGTAATGCATTATTCTGCGAGTGATTTCTCATTCCCTGTGATAGCCAATAAAAAGCAACGGAAAACAGTATTGCCAGAGAGGCTACAAGCGACGTGTCAGTTACTGGCCAAAGGCATAATGAGGCCAGGGTTGACAATTCCCAAGTAATGGACTGCATTGACAGTGATAATGGTCCGTATTCAAATTCAAATTCGAGTAGGAAACCTTCCCGGCGAGATGATATGCCCAGGGAGAATAGAAAAGAGTAAAACAACCAATTGGTCACGTGGAATTAAGCAGTGAAGAAACAAAAAGAAAAAGTGCTAATACCAAAAATACAAGTTGGTGTTGTTCTTCTTTCGTAAAATAAAATTAATTTTATTTTTTAATACCATTTAAAAAATACTATTCTTTACACTAAGCAAGGCGACAATGCTACTACGATGCAAAGAGACTACCGTTAGTTAACTGGGAATGAAAAGGTATTAGAATGAACTGGTTGCTCAATTTTAAACAATAAAAAGGGATCAACCTATATTAAAGTTAAAAAAACAGGGGAGGATTTTGAACGGGATGATATTCAAAACTAACTACTATTATTGAGAAAAAATATTAAATAGTATTTACAGTGCAATTCTATAAATACATATTTTCTAATTATTGCATTAATCAGTAGCAGGTGTAGGAAACTACGCTCGGAGTCCGCGTGCGTCTCGCCAAAGGATTTAACATCGCCCTAAATTGTTAGTAAATTCGAAAGAGAATTTTTTGTTATTTAAATTCAGTTATTTTATAAATGTTTAATATGTTAAAAAATTTTAAAAATTTCTTTAAACAGTTATTTGATTTTCAAAAAAATATGCTTTATGCTTTGTAATATTAATTAATTAAAATAATGTTTTTTTTTTAAAGAAGGTTATTTTGTCTTTCAAATGTGTTTCATCTGAAGATCCTACTAAAAAACCAGTCAGTCAGTTAAACGCCATACGTAATACACGCTTGGGCGATCATGCCTCGAAAGAGATATGACTGACTGACTGGAGAGAAGATTATCCCGCAGTACGTTGCCATTACTTTCTGCGGTGGACTATTTAACCAATAGCTGGAGGGAAGAGATGGATAAATACCTTTCCAAAGGGTACATGAATGCAAAACATTCAACTAGAATTCGAACTCGGCTCAGCTGCCGATATCCACTTCACCACAGCGGACATCCTACTAAAAAAATACTTTTAATAAAAATTGTTTTCCATTAAAGTTAAAACTGAATTACATTGTCATAAAAATAAATGAGTTTCATATGAATCATCGACAGTTCTTTAAAATATGAATTAATAAAAATTAATTTTTTTACGAGCCTTTTAGTTTTTTATCTTAAATATGAATTATTTTGCTTAAACTAGTATGCGGCCCTATAGAATTGTGATTTTTTTTAAAATGGTCATTGCACTGAAAATTCGTTCACCCCTGAATATAGATAAATAGATAGATAGATATATAGTTGATGGATAAAACGATAAATATAAAGAAAACTATATGTAATTTTTTTCTTTGTCTCAAGTTTCTAAAAGAATAGGTTTACATTGAATTTAAAATATATTTTTTTCTTTCTTCTTTAATGCAAATATATTTAAAGAGTTCTTGTTTCTCCTCCCCCTTCCGTTACCAAAAAAAAAAAAAAAAAATTACGTGCTGCCATCCCTAGATCCGTGTCGGTAAATTAAACATTTTCTGGAACTAGGGAATTGATATTTTGTTTATTTTACAGGACTACTTCTTTGAACTTAGTATAAGTATATGCTTAATACTTGCTCTTTCTTCCACCCATCCTTTCTTTTTTATATATGGGATGTTAGCAATACGGTAGGAAAACAAAATTAACCTGGAAAGGGCGGAGGAACTTTAAGGAGGTACTTCTTCAATTTGCAATGAATTTGGAAAAGACATTCTTTAATGCTTGGCATTCGCGCCGGAAGCTATAATGAACATTTGTGTTTGAGTGTCAATATGAGGACAGAGAAGAGGATTCGGAAAGAGTTGGATGATATATCTAATGAACATAATAATATTTGGTGTGATCAGACTCAACACAAACACCTACTTCATGTGCCTTGAGGAGATAGCGTCGCTCTGAGCCAAAGTATTAGAAGAGTCTAGGTTTGACAATAGTAATTTGCACTATGACACATAGGTAGAAAATCCTAGTCATAGCTGTCAGACAACTTCTTTGACCACATAATCCCTGGGCTCCTAACTTCTAAGTTTACGACCCCATTTGATTATTATGTGTAGGGATCAGTTGACCGAGAGACTAAAAATATTCTTTAAAAGACCAAATAGAAAGTGAAGGTAAGGGTTCTAGGAGCATTCTCTAAGTTAAATAATGAAACAATGCAGAAGAGCTAGATGAGATTCTAAAATCTCCTGGAGGATTTGGTTGAAAGAAATTGCGATTTTATGGAAGAAATTCATTTTTTCTTATATTTTGCATAATAAACGTTTTATTATTATTGTATTATTGGTAGTAGTAACATTATTATTATGTCATTTTTTTTTTATAAATGATTTCTGCTATGGTCGCCCTACGTAGCAACGTGGTTTATTGTTATGACTCCATTTCATGTTTTTTCATATCTCCCTAACATCCCTAACGTTACATAGACAAATTCCTCTTTAGTGTGTGGGTTGTACTTCACAAAATAATTTTTGTATATCTCCTAAGCTGGGGTTTCCAGGAATTCTTCCAATGTGTTGTTCCATTTTTTGAACATTCTAAGTGCACCCACTATCACTGGTACGATACTTGTTTTCAATTTCCACATTTTCTCTATTGTCTGATCTATTGTTTCTTGGTGTTTATCACAAAACCTGCATTTTGGATCCATATTATTATGCATAATATTTGCCAGAAAATTTCTAGTGAAAAGGCTTTGGTCTTGTGCTGCAAGATTAAAGCCTTCAGTTTATTATTATTATTATTGTTATTATTGATTCTGGTGTATACTTATTTTTTTCTGGCTCCTAACTAGGTACCAAAGGTAAAAAATTGCATCCTGACATTTTCTTCTGAGCATACAGTTTTTTTTCTTTTGTTTTACGCAGATAAAATAAAAATCACTAAGATTATACATATTTTAAATAAATAAATCTTTTGGAAGCTTTTTTTAAATTAATCCGAGTATTCCAATTACAAATAGGGATGTTGATGTTACTATGTGGCACATTTGAGATTTAGTTTTCAAAGTCATTGTATATCGATAGTTTTTGAAGATCTTCTGAAATACATTACAATCTACGAGGATTGCCATATCAATAAGAAAGAATTGTTTTTATTTTTTTTGTGATCTCTGATCACAATGTCTAGGCAGTTAATTTGTTTGTTCTGCACTAATGTCATTACATTTTAATTTCATTTTTTCGCTCACTTGAAAATCAATTCTGAACTTGTTACCCTCCTTAAATACTAAATAAATCGCTTCTTTCTTATTCTGAGACACTTATCATAATTCAGTCTTTTTTAGTTCCCTGCTAACTTTGAAGGCCGACTGTTGTAGAATTGTAAGAATGTTATAGTTGAAATAATCCTCTACTTCATGCAGATCTTGGCATATACAGATGGTCAACATCAGCCTTAGGACGACTCATGCTGTAGCAGGTGAGAAACTTTCTTGTTTTGGCGTACAATAGCCTAAAGTCATTTATGGTCAAGTTAATGATATTGAAACTGTATTGTACCACTGGAACTACCAAGTTGTTTATGGCCGATATTATGTTTTATCTTTATCTCATTCTACTCGGAATTCAATGCCAGACGCACACATTGGTAGTATTTTTTTCTTACTTTCTGTTTCATTTGAGTATATTGTATTCAAACTCCCTCGCTATTTCCTAGGTATTTATAAATTTATTCTTGTTCCAATTTTTAATCTTTGTCATAAACTCTAGATCTATTGAGTATATATCTGTAATTCTTTCTCTCACTTCACGATTACTTTTGCACATTTTTCTAATCTGAAATCTATACATATGTCGAAATATTTTCCATTACATAAGAAACCTTTCAATTTATTGCCGTCTTTGGCGAAGAGTTTGAAATCATTCATGTTGAGAAGTTGATTAAATACTTTCCTGTTTACTTTGCATTCATAGCTTTTAATTTGTAGTTCATGCGTAAGGGAGTTGCATTAAAACAAATTATAATGTGCAGCGGGGGGGCCTGTATAAGATCCCTGGTCGGATATTCAGGCGGTTGGGAGTGGTTGCGCTTTTGGTCGGGTTTATACATAATGTGGTTTTCCACTTTTTCTACATTCTCAAGTTGCATTTATGGAATTTTTTTAATCGATGAGGAAATGTGCACATTTTCAAAGCCTTAAGGATGCAAGAACGTGGTATCCAAACATTGGCTTCATGGTAGTCTATCCATGCTGTAGTGAGGTTTCTTCCTCTTTTCTAGCAGTTTTTCAGGATCATTCTTTTTATCAATAACTGATCTTTGCAACCGAATGAAACTTTCCAAAATCAGTTCTGTTCCAGGGGAAGAATGTTGTTTTCTTCGAGAAAAGAATTAAGTACGGTTGGTCAGGACAATCAATTTACACGTGGTGGATATACGAGCTATTGGCCGATACTTTTTAGCAGAAGATATCTAATACCTTCAGTTATCCATTGTAGCACTTCATTGGTATTATTAACATTTATTAATAAATTTTGTGTATGAGTTTTATAAATTGATTACGAATGATAGCGCCAAAATTAGGCACTTTATCACTTCCTGGGATTTTTATTAGAGTCTATTTCTCATTATACTTGATTATATTTTGCCATTCTTGTTGATGTTTTCAAATTCCAGTTGAAAACCTTGCATACACTTACGCGCAAATACCCTTGGGAAAGGTATTAATCCATCTCTTCCCTCTAGTTATGGGTTAAATAATAGGACAGATTGGGTTCTATAACCTTGGTCGGCAACCAGTCTACCGCAGAAAGCAATGGCAACCTACTGCGGGATAATCTTCTGCCCAGTCAGTCATGTCTCTTTCGAGACATGATCGCCCAGGCGTGTATCGCGCATGGCACTTAACTGACTGACTGTTGATGTTTATTGATCATTTGTTGTTTTGGTTGGATCCATTCTGCATTGAAGTGCATTGGTCTGCTCCAAATATTTTCCCAAAATTTTTGTACATTTTAAATCGATGATTATATATATATATATATATATATATATATATATGGTGCATGACTGTTTTTCTAATTTTCACATAAAAATACTTAATATCTGTTTGAAAATTTGGTGATGGAACCTACATTGTTTTAATATTGTCATATTTATTTTACCTTTAACTGTAGTTTCTTTCGTTGTTATTTCCGTGATTGGGAAATTTTATTTAGCCGTTTAATTTTGTCTCAGTTTTATTTTCCTGTATTTTCGTGTTGATACATTTGGGTTTCTTCACATTTCATCTACTATCGATAACTGAAATCTGACTTTCTCCATTTCTCACTTCACATTTGCCTTTGAGTCCGCTGTTTGGTATTTTCATTGTTTTGAGACCAAGCTTCTCAGTAGCTTCTAAAGCTGTTGTGTATATGACATTATCTACTTCAATGATGTCTGCTAGTGTTTTGTCCGTTAATATTGTTTATAGTGCAGCGTTGTATATTTGCACTGTATGCGTATTAGACTTTTTCAGGTTAATTTTTGGTAAGCTGGTCTCTGTCTGACATTTGTGTGCGAATAACTGTTGAATATTTCGGCGATGTAGTTTTTCACTTCGGTGATTTCACCTCTTATTTTCAAGGAATTCTGTCCTGATGTCGTTTGACTCATCTTCATTGACATATTCTGAACAAGTGTGGTTTATATCGCAGTTCAGGTTTATTTTCTGGCGTGTTATTATTATTTCGTATCGCATTTATTTTATTTGTTCCCCCATCATCCTCCCTGATATGATTCATTTCTACTCTCACTTTATTGCTTGAGTGATAAATGTATTCTGTCTGATATTAAGTTTTAGTTGATTTGTTTTTGCGTTTGAGAGTCTTGTTTTTGCACGATGCTCCTCTGGACAAGGGCAAGCATGTTTGGGTTGGAATATGGTTTTATTCCTTTTTCTACCATAGTTCTCCGTATTTGGTGTGTCTGATACATGATGTTCTTTTGTGGATTTTCTAGTCCGCTTAAAAAGGATGTTGATGCGCTTCGTTTATCCATCGATTGATTTGACATTGAGTCCTGAGGTTCAAAGTTGGAAATCCATGTGTCTCATCCTTCTTGAAGGAATTTTTTCCAGTGTTAGATTCTTTTAACCTCAGACTTGTTCCTCACTGAGTGACGCATCCCTTGCTGACCTGGGTGGCATCCGATCAGGTATAATTATTTGTTTGTAAGCATTGAGATCCTTGATTTTTTTGTTTTTTGCGTTTTATATTTGCTCGACAATAGGTAATTCCGTTCAAGCTACGATTCTAAGACGACTATTAACCTAGACTAATCTAACCATTAAATAATTAAGTAATATTTAAATGTCCAAAGAATCGAGAGTTCATCATCTAGTACCTGAATTCTGGTAGGTAACACAAAGATATGGGAGAAGTATTGATGATGTGTTTATTTAATATAAATTGCAAAAATCACTATCAGATGAAGAAGCAGGAAATGAACATACATTGTGGGTTATCACAAAAATATTTTTAAAAAATTAAAGTAAATTAAAGTTAAAGAGATTGAAATAAAATAACATTAAGAAAGAATGGAAAGAAATTAATTCAAATTAATTGTATCAAAATTCACTTAAAATAATTGCAAATCTAAAGTGGTAACGGCGAAAGAATAAAATGTTCAACCAAAGAGAGTGATAGTAATGAGACGGTGAAGGGCAAGTCAGCCCTCTCGCTTTCAGGTTAGTGGAAGCGTCACTCAAGAATTCGTTTAACAAGTTATGGCAAAGAAAAAACAAAAAAATCAAAGACAGTGAATAAAATAGGATAGATGTTACATTTGGGGTCATTTTAACCATCACCTCATCTTTCAGATTCAGTTAAGTGTTATACGGGATACACGCTCTTTCGACTGTCTGTGCGAAAATTTTCCCGCAGTAGGTTGTCGTTACATTTTACTGTAGACTGAATGCCAAACAAGGCTATAGAATCCAATCTGTCCTGATATTTTCCCCAAAGAGGGAGGAAAGAGACGGATTAATATTTTCTCGGTGGTATTTCATCGTAAGTGAATGCAACTGGAATTGGAACTCGGCTTTCCGATTTTTCGTCACAAGTCGGTATCCACTGCATCACAACGCTCATCCGGGAACCCTAAACAGCAAAGTTTCCATTAAGAAAAAAATTTATCAAAGTGAATATGGTCATGTTTCGTACACTAAGATTCCACAAGATTATTATTATGTCATTTTTCATCATATTTCGATTTCTGCTTTGGTCTCACTACCAACCAAGTCTGCGGGGAGACCTAAGGCAGGTAGTGGCGTGTTGTTATGGCTCCATTTCATGTTTTTCTATCTTCCCTATCACCCCCAGCATTACATAGATAAAGTTTTCCTTAGTGTGTGGGCTGTACTTAATAAGACAATTTTTTGTATATCTCTTAAGCTGGGGTTTCCAGGGATTCTTTCAATGTGTTGTTTTGTTCCATTTTTTATTATTCCAAGTGCACCTACTATCACTGGCACAACTCTTGTTTTCAATTTCCACATTTTTTCTATTTCAATTTCCAGGTCTTTATATTTTGACAGTTTTTCAAATTCCTTGATTGCTATGTTACAATCCGCTGGACAAGCCATATCAATTAATAGACAAGTTTTCTCCTTCTGGTTTTTAACAGTAATGTCTGGCCTGTTTGCTTCAATTTTTCTGTCTGTGTAGATGGTGTAATCCCATAGAATGGTTACATCTTATTATTATTATTATTATTATTTATACAGGCAAAAGAAGTATCGCTAAAACTATTGACGATGGTCTATTTTAATAGTGGAAACGTACAGTGCATTTCACTATTTCAACTGCTTGTTTGATATTAGGGGCATATCTTGCTTGCATTTTATATACGGTAATCTTTTGGATACAGCCTTATTGCTTTTGTAATAATTGACAATGTAGTGATATCACCCTTCAAATATTACGTATATATGAACGTATTTTTTCTATACTTCTGAGATTAGGTATTTTAATTATTTACACTATTTACATTGTTCGGACTGTTTTTCTTCATCTTAGTTGCTATATACACGGCGTTTCGACCGTTTATCATCAGATTATTCTGATCACATGAATAATGTTGGCGCGAACAATGGCCAAAACCTAGTGAATATGGGATAAAAGATGCGGACAGCAATTCCAACAATTTAAATAATATATATTTATATGTATATATAGAAACATGTCAAATATGTTTGTTTTAAAGTTGTTTCTATCAATTTTTTAATTAACTTTTTCAAATTTCTGAATTAGTTTTTTATGATACCAGTACGGTTGTGGAATAACAGACTTCCGATTACATTAATGAACTAGTCTAGACGCTTATATAAAGAGCCATTGGTTTCAATATATATATATATATATATATATATATATATTTTGAGTGACAAGCGTTCGACCATAAAAATGACATTTTGGAGGACAATTTAGTGATAAGTTTTATTTCTGGTTTGACTAAGTGTCTTTCATTATTTTTTATTTTTTCAGTGAAATTTTCTTTTTAATTTTGAACATTTTAGCTTTTGTTGAATTTTTTTTTAATACTTGTTGGTTTACACAGATTTTTCGGCGCGGTGTTTTTTTACGCTTACATTCGCTGTCGGATTTTATTTGACAGCGAACTTGTTTTTCACTTTAAAACTTTGTTTCAATTTTTGTATTCGGTTCTGCATCTTATGTTTAGGTTTGATTTGTTTTATTAAATGTAATTATTTTGGCTGTAAGAAAAAAAACATTAACTGTTCATGAAAAAAATCTTTGAGATGGCCGACCAAATTCGATCCATCAAAAAATATTACTTGGGTCTGCTACTAAAGCAGACGCACCGGAAAAAAAATCAATGAGGTTGCCCCCCTCACAAAAGAAAAAGATCAACGAAAAAAATAGATCCCTGAAAGTTGAACTCTATAAGGTGAAAAAATATTGATTCATTCCCCATTGTAGAGAGAAGTAAAGAAAATAATGAAAATGAGAAAGACCCGGCGCAATTCTGGCGGTTGACGAATAAAACGGGGTCGCAGCTGAAGAATTATTTATTTGGAGTACCCCGTCTAAATGCATTGTCAGAGTGATGGAATTCACCGAGCAAGCCAAAAAGTACGATCATCTTGTTACCGATGGTGAACTTTTGGTAGAGCTCGTTATACAAGATCTTATTACGAAAAGGACAATGTCAGTATTTGTGCACGACAGGCTAACCGGGAAAAATGTTGGTGCATAAAAGGTATGGTAAAGAAATCATTGATTTCCTGAGTATCTAAACCTCACTAAATAAAAAAAAATTGGATAAGCATTGAGAGTCATTACAAAATATTTTTTTAAAATAAAGTGACATCAAGTCAAAAAGACTGAATGAAATAACATGAAAATTAAAAAGAAAAGAAAATTCATTTGAAAGATTTGTAAATTCAAAATGGTAACGGCCAAAGAATAAAATGTTCAACCAATGACAACGATAGTAATGAGATGTTATAGAATAGGAAAGCCCTCACCCACACACTACAGGTTTGTAGAACCGTCCCTAAAGAATTTAGTTAACAAAAAGAAATCAAATACAAAAACAAAATAGTTGTTATATTTGAGGTCATTTTCCCCCTTTACTCATAATTCAGATTCAGTTAAGTGCCATACGTAATCCACGCTCTTATATAACATGGCTAACTGAATGGAATTTTTTCCACAGTAGGTTATTTTATTTGAGAGAGACTGTTATCCACGCCAGAATTTTATGAGGATATGTCATTATTTAGCAACAAAAGATTATATCAGCGGCACAAAATACTGAGGATAGTATAGTACCACGGTGATAGTCTAAAGGATTCCTGACTACATATTCAGAGAGTACTTAGGGATTATCTTATGACCAATTAGTCAGTGTTGCTACAGTATATAAAATAAGTGAGTCGGGACTGAAGTTGATGTTAGATTGTGAAGATTTCACCTTCATTCCTAACAATTTGGAGATAAGCAGGAAGAATTAACCCATCATTGCGATGAGAACCCCAAAATATTGGAAATATAGTGGGACTGCTCACGAAGCCGCTTCCTACTCAGAGAAGGCGGCCTCTGGTGGCCCAACTACATCTGAGCCAAATTCCCTTTGAGCTAAAATTACTTGTTCCGCGGTTAACCTGTAATGAGCCCGCTTACGGCTGGCACCGGTGATTAAAAAAAACTATGTTTCTCTTTCAGAGACCACATTGTCTGTGATAAAGAATGCGAATGATACATAGGAATGGAAGGTTATGGTTAGAATGATAATGAAACCCAAAGATACGAGATATTGATCCCTGATGCTCCAAAGTGTCAAAACAGTAATAGTTCCATTCTCATGTCTGAGACTCAAGCTAGCTTCTCCGAAAAGATTCATCGTCAAAAATCCGGCCTAGGATACGACAGGATTGAAAAGATTAAGTAATTAGAAAGGGAGATGTAGGCTAAAAAGCAACATTCACCAGTGGGGTTACCCCACCCTGCAGCCTCTGCCCTATCTACCTCAAACCGATCAGACCATACTTCAGTAACCATTTCACTGACCTTACCCACTTTGAAGATGTCCTCGCTTAAATTGGTCCCTATTTCCAGTATAAACCAATCTTTCACTCCTGCCTAAACTTTTTCTCCAACACCACAAATCTAACAAAAGAGTTAAAGAAGACTTTCTGTGGAACTAAAGAAAAAAAAGTGAAATTGTCATACAACGACGGAGGAAATATCTGCTGTATGTTTCTGATCCAAATAGGGAAAATACTGAAACATGAGAAGTAAATAAAGGCTCTGAAGAACTTGTTGCTAATCCATAATTTGCTGAAAAAGCTATCGATGACTCCCGGGGTTTTTCGAAAGCATTTCGCGTACTTACTCTCATCAGGGCTGGCTCGGGGTTCCAGCAGACTTAGAGCACGGACGAAGAGGCTGTTTAAAGTTTCAAAGTTATGGCCCCATTACCAATCATCGAAAATGAGCCAGAAACGGAAACAATTTTGATTTTGTTTGACCGTTCATATATGCAAGACATAAATTAACTTTTTAGTGGGTGTCTCGCAATTGACAATCACATTTCGACTGAAATGTGACAGGTGTCAGTTTCTGCTTATCTAGCCCAATATGATCAGTGCTTCCTGCAACAATCTAAAGAGGGATGGAAATTCGAGATTATGCCAGATCACAAATCCTTCGTCTCCGTTCCAAACTTTCTGAATGTAGAGGGCTAGAAATGCCGTCTATTGTGACCGGCTATAGCCCAAAATGCTGAAATTATGGAGAGACTGGTCATCTCTACTCTTTCCACACAGAAAAGAGGGCCTCTGGTGTTTTGGCTAATGTTAATCGAATTTCCCTTTTGACCGAGTCTGTTATTTCCGTCACGGCTGTAATGGGCATGACAGCTGCCAGGACTGATGTAGAAAATCCCCGGTTAGGTTCATTTCGCAGCCTAAATTTCCTGAAAATCTGTCTCCGCTTGTATAGCAAAAATGAGGAATGATACATTGTTGGTAAGAACAAAGGAAGCTTCAGAAAGCGAGACCTGTATCGGCGCAAGTCTTTTCTAAAAAAAAAAAAATTACAAACACGACTACTACCTCTACCAGCTCTAAGAACGATGACCTGGACATAGACACGTGGTTCTACAGAAGGATGCGGAGAATTTCATGTATGAAGAGCGTAAGCAATAAAGAAACGATGAAAAAAAAACAGAAGTTAAAATGATGCATACTCAGAGATAGCCGAAATTTTTGTACGTATAATAAGGAAGGAGGACTTTGAGAATTTGGCAATCAAACGGCTTATTGAGGTCAAGAAGAACAAAGGAATGCAGGAGGCCACGTACCTTATCTTTATGTAGGTAAATCTGGAAAATGTATTTGTTTCGTATTATATGATTGGACAAGACTAACAAGCTGTTTAAAAACTTGTCTAGTTAATAACACGAAATCCGTTTATATTGCCAATATAGATTTTTTTTTGTTACTCTTCAACAATTACTATTATTCATTACCCTTAAAATTTAGCCGGGGCATTCTATCTTTGCATTAATTTCCTCTTTTTGCTCGGCATCAGGTACATAGGATTGAACGCCTTACTGCAGCTTAATAGTGAGCGAAGTCTGTCTCGTGGGCCATTGCTACTAGTTAAATCTGTCTTTACTGATTGCTCCTTACTTGTGGCTTTGTATTAAACTAACTTTAGAAAATTGTGACTAATCCTAACATCCCTTATATAGCGATGGTTTTTTGTGATAAAGTTGATCTGATTAATCATAACTACTGAAAAATGAGATCAATCCTTACTGGGTACCCCATCACTGGGACATTTTGTCCAAACTAAAGTAAGTTTAGTAACAACAATTACCTCAGCTTCGGGTAATCGTGATTGAGGCTACTTTGATTGACTATTACTTGTTAGAAAGCGATTAAAAATTTGAGACAAAATGCAACTGAATCAAAACTATATGAACCAATCTCAAATATTTCTACACTCTTACGCGAAGCAGAATGTACTTTGCAGGACATTGTAAAACAAGACCTCGTGAGTGATCTACACTTCTGGACACCTGGGCATGACACATGACGGTGCTGATCGCCTATTATCCACATACATATACCAGCCATGTTAGGATAGATAATATTACCATGATGAACTTCTGAACCTGATGCAAGACCGAGATGGCTCGCAAGATACTCATGAATGTCCGAGCTTCTAAAACAGCAATTCAAAAAAGCATCTTAAATGAACAAGGCTACTCGCTGGATATTGAGTTTTGTTATACTTTCCTGCGGCGGTGGTTCACCAAGAATTTTCTTAATTTTTTCTTCAGCTTCTTATTTTAATAAAACCAATTTCCAACCACAAAAAACAGCAGTTTTTATTTTTAACTACCGCATTTTCATTTTGCCATCTCCCTGTCATTGTATTTGCTTAGGCTTTTAGGAAACTTTAGAGTTTGAGTTTTTTTTAACGGCATATCAACTTCTGTGGGTTATCTAATGCCCAAAAGTTTGGGTTTTAAGATATTTTTTTAATGTTCGGTTATAGTGAGAAGTTTGATTTAGTCAGATTTTAATGAAAATCTTTTGTATTCATTTTTTTTATTTTAGAAAACTGAAGACGTCTTCTAGTTTTGTATTTAAAACTTCGAAAATGTGTTATAGAAATAATTTTTTCTTCAAAAATGTATAGTTGGTAATATTTTTTCTTCAAAAATGTATATTTTTCTATAAAAGTTTATTTTTATGTATATGTCTATAAAAATAGCGGATGTGCGTTGTGGTACAGTGGATATCGGCTCAGAACGAGAAATCAGAGAGCCGAGTTCGAATTCCAGTTGAATCCATTGTATTCACTTACGCGCAAATACCCTTGGGAAAGGTATTAATCCGTCTCTTCCTTCCAGTTATGGGTTAAATAACAGGACAGATTGGGTTCTATAGCCTTGGTCGGCAACCAGTCTACCGCAGAAAGCAATGGCAACCTACTGCGGGATAATCTTCTGCCCACTCAGTCATGCCTCTTTCGAGACATAATCGCCCACGCGTGTATCACGTATGGCACTTAACTGACTGACTATAAAAATATATTTTTATACTTTCATAGTGTTTTGACCCCAGTTTGGAGGTTAACTTTTTTCCCATAGTTGGGACCCTAACAGTTGCTACCACTCCGGATCAGGGTGAATTTGGCAACAGCAGCATTTAAGAGGTGGTTCCCTGCTCTTCACCACCTCTTAATGAGAGGCCGTGCTTCTGGATGTGAAAACTTGCAGAGATTTTCTCACGTGGTACACTTATGTCAATCAGAGCTGCGAGTATGTCTTGAGTTTTTATCTTTAGTAATAATGTTTGTGTGGTTTCATCGAATTGTTAGATCAGTTTTAATAGAAAATTCCTTGAGAATGGTAACATGTTCTCCCGTAATTACAGGTTCTTGATGATGTCAATATACGTTTGCTGCAGTTTTTATCTCGTAGCGATGACAAAGCTTTCGGCGAAGATATTGACCTAACCCTGTCAAGACAGCTTTTGTACTCATTTGATACGAGTTATTATTATTATTATTATTATTTACTTTGATTTCTGTTGTATACATATTTCCTTCCAACCAGCGACCAAATGGCTTCATGACATTTTCCACCTATTATTAATATTGTTATTATTACTACTACTACCACTATTACTACTACTACCTGATTTTGTTTTTTTAATACAATCCCTCGCTCAGAGGAAACAGAGGTCATATATATATATATATATATATATATATATATATTCTATAAGTGGGCAGCAAACTTTCTTTTATGGAGGTTACATTAAAAATTAGAGACAATGTGTGATGGTTAATTTTTATATAATTTTTCATGTTATTTTAAGATTTATTTTTTATTTTTTAGGATATAAATTACATAAAAACATGTTGGTAACGTCCGTCATAGTTTATGATTCTAGACTATCCTCTTGGCATCCGTTGACCATGTCCGTCATAGCTTATGATTATACAGTATATTCTTGGCATCTGTTGACCATGTCCGTCATAGTTTATAATTATAGACATCATCTTGGCATCCGTTGACCATGTCCGCCATAGTTTATGATTATAAAGCACAGCGAAACACATTTTATACACGTCACATTGAATGATTGTGAGCTTCCTATTGGTTAAGCCTTTTATTAGTGGAATATAAAATGGGTTAGCCCATGGCTGTTCACCAGTATATATATATATATAAGTACCAAAAGGTTCAACACAACGGTCAGAAGTTTTTTTGTTTATCCGAGCGCTTTCGGCTATACTTTTAGCCATATTCGAGGATGAATGTTATTTTACGTGTAACAGAATGTACAATGTAGAGTAGTGGTATGTGTTATATATAGAACACGGTAAATATGTTGTTGACGTGTTTGTAGTGGATGTTACTGAGTGTTGGTTGTTTTACTGTTTGCACAACATCTGATGTTAAGTGATAGTCAAATTATTAATTTTTTAGTATATTTTTTAAAATTAATACTATTCTGAGCATAGGAAATCTTGTAGCCGCTACATTTTTTATCATCGTTTTTAGACTTGGTCTAAGGTGAGTTTGTTAATATTATTTGTACGCTTTTTATCGGATAATCTTTAGTTATAACAGACATTTTAATATGTCATATTATGTCATATTATGTCTGTTATTTTGTCATTCGTAACAGATATTTTTATTTAATACCACTGCTATATCTATAAGAACATATTTTTGTTTGCATTCTTTAATTATATTGCCTAATCTGCAAAGATACAACCCAAAATGCCAAATACAGGTGGGGGATAACAGAATCAAACAAGTCCAAGTACCTAGGAAGGGTTCTAACAGGAGATGGAAAGTGCGACACGGACATCCGAAGGCGAATTGGCATGGCAAACGACGCGTTACAGAAGATGAGCAAAATGCTAACACACAGGAAGATATCAATAGAAACGAAGAAAAGAGTGCTAGACTGCTACGTGATGTCAGTTCTTCAGTACGGCTGTGAATGCTGGACAATATCATCGAAAATGAGGACAAAACTGGAAGCGGCCGAAATGTGGTTCTACAGAAGGATGCTACGGATATCGTGGACTGAGCATATAAGCAACGACGAGGTGTTAGAAAGAATGGCAACAAAAAGGAAATTGATGCTGAGCATCAGGAAGAGACAACTGAAGTTCCTGGGACATGCAATGAGGAAGGAGAGCCTGGAGAACCTGATACTGACTGGACAGATAGAAGGAAAGAGAGACAGAGGAAGGCAGCGGATAACATATCTGCAGAGTCTGATCAGGTGGATGACGGAACGGGGGTTGCCAGGAGCAACAGGAGCAAACATACTAAGAGCCACAAGGGATAGGGAGACGTGGAGATCCATGATCGCCTACGTCCTGAAGGGACAGGGCACATAGAAGAAGAAGAATCTGCAAATATAAACAATTTTGTTCCCAATAAGACGTAGTGTTACAAGTACGGTTTGCCAATAACAATGCTTTTTTTCTAAGCAACCTTAACTCTTCAGTTATTTGTCTTAGAACACGATGATTAGAAATAGAATAAGACTTAAGCTTATGATGAAAGGGAATTTGTGTTTTTTTTTCTTTTTTGGGGGTGAGAATTTACAACAAAAATATTAAACATGGTTTATTCATTTTATCATGGAAGCTGTTGAATTATTTGTACGTAAGTATAACAAAATCATTATTAATTTGGGTGATATACACCTCCTTAACACACAGTCTACATTGATTTCACTCCAGATGTTCAGAGCAAAATTAGTATTCAAGATTCTCTCTTGTGATTTATTACAACCGAATCACAATCCCTCTTACAATGCCTAGAACTTAATGGCGTTGATTTACTTTTCAAACTCTCACTGCCTCGTTTTAGATTCTTTTTAATACAATAATCTTGTAGTCTTTACTCTCGATATGTTATTTAGTTGTTTAACTCATATGATTTAGCCTATTATTATTATCCTTATTATTATTATTATTAGTAGTAGTAGTAGTAGAAGTAATACAATTTTCTAGTCGTTTTAAAATATTTGAAAAAATTTTAATAGTTTTTTATGTTAAAAATAAAACAAATATACCCTATGTATGGAGACAACATCTGATTAACTGACGATGAAGAAGCTCATGTCTTTTAATGTCATATGTTTCTGTGATTCACGGAAATAGGGTTTTGTTCAAAAGCAGGAATACAAGCAGTGACAAGCAGAAGTGTGTTTAGATTAAAGAATGTAATCTATTTCGAGGATCGACAGAAGTTGTTTGGCCTCAGAAACAATAACAAAAAAGAAATGAGTTTGCTTCAGGGCTGGCGTTTTCAAGCTCAGAATATATAATCAATGTTAGACGGAATGTGATGGCGTCAAAGGCAGCTAGCTTAAAGGCAGTAATCGGCGAAATTGATTAATAAATGGTCCTATCCATAGATAACGCAATTAAACGGAATTTGGAGAATTTCAGCTTAAACAGTGTGTCCATAATGTCTGTGTGTATCGCCCATACGAATAAAGTTATAAATTACACAGGAACTTTATTGACATCCTGTATAGGAGCGTTTTATTTTTCTTAGGTCAAAAGCAGAACGGAGCCAGAAAGCAGCAAAATAAAGACAAAGAAGGGAAGGGAACTCCCGATAATTCCTGTGAATATGAGTGATTCTCGTCTTTACACAAAATTGTCACCGAAGAGATTAAAAAGATTATATTTTTTATGTACATTCGTTTATTGCTGTTGTCGTTTATCCCTCAAACGATTGCTGTTTCAGCAGCAGCAGTAGAATCGGTATATACTATACACGATCAAGATTTACATTGTTCAAACTCTCCAAGGCGCGAGGGCTACTCGAGGTAGTGAATGACATTGCAAGAGGCACAGCATAGGTAGATATGTGGGAAGAATAATGGTTAACCGAAGATTGAACAGGTCAAGATTTTAGTTTTATGAGACGGTTCCAGAAGGTAGTACGTCATGAGAAGAGGCAGCTTGATTGGAACATATATCACTTATATCTCACCAAATGAAACAAAGGGAATCAAGTTCATTCGCTACAATATGCGGGACAAGGCGTGTATTAGCCGTGACGATAAAGACTGGTGGAACTAAGAAGTGTAATTCATCTGAAGAATCTCCATGGAAATAGAGACAGAACAGCGATAGCCTTCCGAAGTCCCGTCTGTGAGAGAGGAGTTGTAGGACAGATAATAAGTCGGAGACGTTTTTGGATTCTATCTAGAAATAAAGATTTGATAGAGAATTGGACATCGGTTTTATATCCGTTTTTCCGTATTCTTTTTTTAATAATATATATTATTATTCATAATGTATTTGCATTGGTTAAATTATTTTCCCATTACTCTTTTTGTGTTAGTATGATTATTCATTAAATAAATTTGCTTTTAGTGTTTAGTATTTTAATTATTTGTTTTTCTACTTAAATTTCTCTTACTATGTATTTCCTCTAACTAGCAGAACAAAATATTGAACATTCAGGGTGGGGGTGAATGAATTTTTACCCGAATGAAGCGCCCAAAAAATAAACACTGGCATCTTATTTCAACAAATATACAGAGTACGACGAATAAACTGTCCTCCAAATGACTCAAAAGTGAAAATTACACTGACATTTCATTTTAACAAATATATTTAACAAAATTACACAAAAAATATTTTGTAATACGACAGAGTAAATTTATTCAATAAAATCGTCATTGGCGTAAATCACTGCCTCCAGATGCCTTTAGAATATCCTGTGCCGTTTCTGGACGGTCAATTTGTTGATGAATTCTGTCATATTCCTTGCGTTCAGTTCATCTTTGGTGTTACAAGGACTTTTGTTGGTCGTTCGCTTAATAATCAAAGAGTTTGCAGTCTGGGGAGTTAGCTGGTCGCAAAAATTGTCTGAGTGCTACGAGTGGGCTCCCCTGCTTGTGTGGCATGGTGCATAATCCTGTTGTCAGGCATAGGTTTTTCCAGCAGTCATCCTCTTAACAGAGGGCAGCGATACCTCTTCAATCCACTTGATGTAGGCCTCCGTGTTGAGTTTGAGACCATATGAGATGAATAGAGGCATAAATTCGTCAACACTAGTGGTCATTGCAAACACCTGGGTAAGCACGATTAAATCCTTCAACTCTTTCTGAATCTCCTGCACTTTCCTGAGATTGACACTCAAATCCTCTGAAATAATCTTGTTGGAGTTTGCGTTTTCTCTCGCAAAATAATCCTAATAGACACTACTGTAATCTGCAATAAACAAAATGAAAATCAAATATAACATGGCGACAATTTAATAATGGCATCCTTTAGATGTGTTCATTATTTCAATAATTATGTCGGTTAATACAAATTTAATAAATTTGCGTAAAATTCCGTAATATTGTTTTCGGTTACGTTTGTTTACATTAGGATACGATCCAGAGAAGAAATAAATATTCTAATGAAATAAGGAAAATTTATATGGCTTTGTTTACAATGGAATCTTCTGTGTTCGAGTGGTAAGACACGTCAGATATAATGATGAAATCTCGATATATGTAATATTTCCCTGAGAAGATTTCTTCAATATTTTAAGGCTAATGGATATTAAAAAAGTACTGTTTAATTATAGAAAAAACAAACAAAAAAAAAAACAGACTATCCACTAAAAAATAATTTTTACACAAATAAATATATCGGTTAATGTAAATTTTGTAAGCTTTTGAATTTTGAATATATGTACATGTTGACATACTACTATTGTCGCCTAATCAGTTACAGTGTTCTTTGCACCATGGTCAAATTCTTGAATCGCAAAAGAAGTAGAATGTTGACTTTAATGATTGGGCGCGAGAAAAAAGAAAGGAAAGACATGAATGCTAAGCAGAACACTGGTTGATGAGCGATACCGGGAAAATAAGAGTAGACAAGATGGCAGCTTTCCTCTCTGAAAGGAGAGGAAAAACACCTGGTGGGAAATCGGTGAATAGAATGATAATCTCTCAGTGTCTTGGATTGATTGCTTTCTTTCTGATAGTGACATTGATAGAACGCAGAGGAATCACTGTCATTGTAACGCTGTCTGTTGCCTGTATACCAGGATCCTTCTGGATGCAACTATACATATGTTGTTGTAGACACAGTAATATATATATATATATATATATATATATATATATATATATATATATATATAATTATTATTATTGTAAAACGTACCAAGAAAACAGTATCACTAATAATGACTAAAATCATTAAGTCCTACAGTTAACTGCGTATAGTAATATATATATATATATATATATATATTGCTCTACACAGTAAAAAGAACATTCAGATATTGTAGGTCATCTACATCAAACCAAAACAACCCACACTTAATAAAATCACATTTCAATCTGGTTATAACGCATTACATTGAAGTCAGACATAGAGTTCTGCTAACATTTCTTTCTCACACGTGGTGTGACGTCATAGAACAGTATTTCGAATTTACGAAATGCCTCTGCTGTTCAGTGATTGGTATTTTTGCATAGCAATGTTTTATGTCTACACAAGATAAAATCATCTTTGATGATGGATTTCTTTACTTTAACGTCCGTGTAATGTCTCTGAAAAAGGCCCATGAGAGCCGAAAGTTTAAAACCAGAATAAGAAAAACATCCAAATATTGGACAATTTTTGTCTTTAATTTCACCTGAAATTAAAGCCAAAATACGTTGTTAAAACGACTCAAGATTAATGTTATATTCAACAATATATGTTTAGAAATTATTTGCTGCCTCGATACACTATATATATATATATATAAATATATATATATGTGTGTGTGTGTGTGTGTGTGTGTGTGTGTGTGTGTGTGTGTGTGTATTTATATATAATCATGGGTAAAAAGGCAATCGGAGTCTAACCGTACTGATGAGCTGTGATACGGCGAAACAGATCTGTCTGCGGATGACAATATATATAATTAATTTAACATTTTCGCCAAAATGTTCAACTAAAGAAATTATATTAATATATGGCACTAATATTTGTTGGGAACCCTGAAATCAAATTGAACGTTATAGAACAGTAAGTTTTTTATTGTGAATATTTATATAGATATATTATTCTATATATATATATATATATATATATATAATGTGAACAAAAGGCAATAAGAAAATTACTGTTCATATATATATATATATATATATATAGAGAGAGAGAGAGAGAGGGAGAGAGAGAGAGAGAGAGAGAATCACATCTCATAGGTTCTTCTATGGGATGAGTTTTGAATCCCGCCGGAGGACGCATATTGTAGAGGTAAAAAATATACATATACTCTTTAACAATAAAAGTTGAACATCACCTCTAATATGAGTATATATTAAAAAATAACGTTTAAGCTAATAAATTAAAAATATGTCGGGCATAATACATTTTGTAAGAAAGATTGTCTTTGTTTAAATTAGGGAACGAAACAGAGCAGATGTGTAAATTTCGAGAATCGGGAGAAATGTGTGTTCAAAAGCAATATTCCGGTTTTGTTTAGTCAGAAGTTCCTACGTAGCCGAGCGATCTACGATACGTCAAAATCTAATAACGGTTCTGGGCTTGACGGTAAACTGCATCCGGCAAAGATGTCTCTGATTGGGTGGTTGTGAGGAGCATGGAACTACCTCTTAATTGCTGTTGTTCCCACATTCACCCTGACCCGGAGTGGTAGCACGTGTTAGGGTCCCAGCTATGGGCAAATAGTTAAACGCAACATGAGGTCAAAACACTATAAAAGTATAAAAAGACACTTCTATAGAACCATATATATATATAAATAGACTTTTAAAGAAAAATATATATTTCTGAAGGAAAAATATTACCAACAATATAATTTTGAAGAGAAAATTATTACCATAGCACATTTTTGAAGGTAAAAAAAAACTTTCTCAATAAAGCTTTTTTGAATACACAACTAGATAACATTTTCAGTTTTTTAAAATAAGAAAGAAACAAAATTCAATAAAATCTAACTAAATCAACTAGCTCACTATAAACGAACATTAAAAAATACTTTAAACCCCCACCGTTTTGGCGTTAAATAACAAACAGATATTGATATGTCGTTAAACAAAACTCAAAATCTAATAACAGTTTTCACTAAGAAACGTATCTTCAAATCCGGTCAGATAACCTGTGTTATATTTATATACATATAATTTTTAAACGACTGATTACGCAGCCCAGGTTTCTGCTATCTGGCTTCTTCGGGTGATTTAAAATAACTTATTGTAAATCTCTAGCATCTATGTTTTTCATTTTAAATTTCCATAAAATTATATGTATGACCCCACAACTGAACAATATGTAACTGCCTGATGATAGTGCACTTAGCACCGAAGCCTTAAAGCTTTTGAATTGCAGTCCCATATGTTATTATTATATTACTGATAATAATTATATTACTATAATTTTGACAATTTGATAAAAGAGATAATTACCAAAGTGTGGAATATATATCTATTAGTTTATATTCCTATATATATATAAAAAATGAAAAATATCCATGCCAACCACTACCGGCTCTTCTAAGAAATCCATAACGATATTGTCTAGTCACTAAATAATAAAAACTTACAACAGTCTAGAAATCAAAGAATCTCATTAATCAACCACTTAAAAAACTCCCTCTCCAAAAATTCCAACGGTCAGAGACTTATTCCCCTATCACTAACCCCCCCACCAACACCTCTAACAAAACTAAATAAATATAAAGAAAGAGGATTTCCATTAGTTTACACACCACCTGATGAGACATTGAAGTTTCAATGTCGAAACAATCGTACAATGTCGAAACAATCGAAACAATTGTACATGTTTTCAAATATAATTTATAATATATATATATATATATATATATATGAATAGAATAAGTAAAAAAAAAGTACGAAAAACGTGTCTTTAATCTAACATGTTTCACTTATAACAAGCTTCTGTAGAGATTTATTAAAGACGAATGATTTAAAAAATCTTAGAGACATGTTGAGTGAGGTATAGTTTCATTGGTTGGATACGTGTCACGTGTGATCAAGCAATGGATGAATATTAAATGTAGAAGAAAAAGTTGTGTCTCTTTAAGTGTGTGCCAACGCGTCTTTTAAAATAAAATAAGAGAAATCAGTAATGAATGTATGCGTTGAGAAATATATATATATATATATATATATATATATATCAACTCTGGTTTAAATAGTTTTCGTCAAAACGCATTGCCAAGCGTGGGGAATATAGCATCTACCCTGAAATGACGAACACGAAAACTGTGGAAGTCATCTACAGATGGGTTCCTCAAAATCAGAGTGGAAAAAAGCCCAAAAACCTTAATCTAGATCTAGATAATGGCAAGTTATCATCTAGTTGGTCCAGTCCTACAAATTCTCCGGACTTCGTGTTGTAACAAGTTTTCCGTTTTAGTGGTTTCCAAAAGAGTTTTGACCGTTCTGTCATCAGCCAATGACATTTTTTCACGCAAAAGTTTATTTATTCTGATTTATTAAGAGGTACTTTTTCTAGTGATGCCGCTAAATTTCGAAAGCGTCAGGGAAATTGCAAGCGGGATCAGGATATCTGCAATTCTACATGAATATATTAATATAATCTGAAGATAATTTTTTATTATTATTATGATGTTCTCTATAATCCTAATTTTGGAACTTCTTAACGTATTGATCGGTAAATAAGATCTTTAATTTTAATCCCGAATCATTATCTTTAAGTTTATTGAGAAAATATTCAAACGAATATTCAGGGCGTTGATATCTGTTTTCCTTTGCATTTAAAATCTTGGAGATTGATACCTCCAAAAGGAAGCAGCTTCACTGTAAACTCACAAAAGAGATCCAATTAATATTAATTGTTTAAAATTCGAAAAATCGAATTTAATTCGCAGAAGTAGTCATTCGATCATAGATTTTGAATTATTTTATATGTACTATATATTTATATAACACCAAGTTACAATATGTAAAGTCTGGATTAAATTACACTATAACTGCGATTAAACATGTCCCGAAAGACATTGAATAAAAGTTATTTAGAAATTCTTCAAATAAAGACAATTTTGAAACAAATAAAAGAACCTGTTAGAGCATTAATAGAAGAGGGACACAAAACCACACTTGAATGTACACCCCAAATGATTCAACCTATGGGGAACATCAAAAAATCAAAATCAAAAGGAAAATGTTTATTTCAAACTATTTGATAAATACTTCACAATGTCTGAGTTGCACAAAATCTTCAAGAAGAAAACCGTGAAGCAAAAAGGTTTATTTCAAACTATTTGAAAAATATTTCTCGAATTCTGTGTTACACAAAAACTTCACGAAGAACAACACCGTGAAGTAAAAAAGTTTCTTTCAAACTATTTGATAAATACTTCTCGATTTCTGAGTTGCGCAAAAATCTTCAAGAAGAAAACAGTGAATGTAAGTTATAGTTGTACCAACAGCTTAGAAAATACAATTAAGAAACAGAACATCATAAATTTTTATCTAGATAGCGTGTAGAATAATGATATAACTAATTACAATAGAAATTGAGCAAATAAAAGCCCATTGAACTAAGAATGTAAAACAGAAGTAGTAGTCTTCATGGCAGGAATGGGAAATGAAAAAGGCTAAAATAAAGTGTACTTTGGTTGTATTAAAAGCAGCTTTAGAGAAAAGATTGTATAACAATCGAGCAACATTTAATTGAGATTATACACATTGTACGAAACTAGTTACCCACGTGTGGGTTCTAAAAGAAAAAAGAAAAAGTCCTAATATATGTTGGAGTTTTTTGAAAAAAGCCAAGGTATATTTGATTGGAAATATTATGTGCAGATTGTGTCAAGAAAAAAAACCGCAGATTATGTTATGTTCAGAGCAAGGCAACTTGTAAATGGGACATTTGCAATAATGACAGCTTGGAAGCATCCACAAAATGTATCGAGTGAAGCAATATGAATCCGGATTAGAGTACAAAAATTTAGATAATTTTTAGTCCTCTTTCCAATCCCACATATTTTCTCTTCTCTTGGTTTACTCCATCTCTCCTATTAAATTTACCATTGATACCATAAGTGCATAAAGTGATGGGAAAACATTGATCTTTTCACTACCTTAAGAAACCTTCAGTGTTGGAAACCCTATCTACAGGAAAAGTTAGTTTTTGTTAAATTTGAATATTAACTAGATCTATAATTTTAATTTTACGAAATGTGTATTGAGAACTTTTTTAAAAAATATATTCTTTTCCTCGAAGTTTCAGGCACTTCACAATCATTAAGTGGTGATTAGAAACTGACCATTTTTAGATTTGAAATTTATTTTTGAATACTAGCATTGTTTAAGGTCATTATAAATTATAACTCTGGGATGTGAATTTTTTCAGTTATTAATTGTATAATTTTAATTTGTTTTATACCGAAACCTAGAAAAGAAAGTACAATAGTAGGAATTTCAAAAAAGTAAATATTAAATATTGTGCGGGCCATATAAACCTATGTTAAAAAGAGGGTAACTTTTGCGTAATTAATTTCTTTTAATTTATTATCGTTTGGCGAAGGTATTGAAAAAAAAGAGTAGAAAATATCAATAGATATCTGCATAAATATGCATATATATATATATATATATATATATATATATATATATATATATATATCAACATGCCTTGTGAGCATAGAAGAATCCCAAAAAGTATCCTTTACATTAGGTTTTTGTGAATCCCATTCATGTAGAATCCTTCGTTGAATAAAGACGGAAGCTGAAGATGGCTCGTATGAAATAGGCCTATACTTCCGAATTACCATGAAATAACGTATCTGTCTTAATTTTTCTTATATATATATATATATATATATATATATATATATATATATATAAATAAGAAGAATTAATAAATAAAATTATAAATAGAAAAAATAAATCATAAAAGAAAAATTGAATATAGGGATCGGATTAACCTGGTTCAATGTATTTAGATAGATATTTGTTTTGATGTTTACATGTGGTCATTAATTCACTTAGTTTGTTTAATATGTTGGGGTTATAAAGGTGTGTTAAGATGACACCTTTTCTAGTTTATATATATATATATATATATATATATATATATATATATATATATATAGTTAAATAAAAAGAAGACAAGAGGAAAACTGTACGTAACTTGCCTACGCATTTCGTCCTGTGATGAACTTTATCAAGGCAAAAAAAAAAGACGAAATGAGCTTTATTCCCAATTACGTATATATATACAAACTGTGTTATCAACCAGAAAAAAAACGCTCACAAGTCATTCAAAAAGATTAACAGAATATTGTAGTTTTAAAACTCGTTCATGTGTCACGAGATGTTAAAAGAAGAGAATTCACCCGTTTTGCTTGGACTTTATTTTGTATGTTAGTCTGTTTGAGTATCATTGCCATAAGAAAAGGTGAGATCTGTAAAAAAAAAAAAAATGGGGTGCAAATCGATATTTTGGTCGTAATGAATAGCGGCACTCTCGAGGATTTTCCTTCTGAATATATTTTTTAAACTTTTTATTACTGTGGCATTTTTTAAATAAAAACTATGCTCGAATTCATTTTGTTGAAAGACAAATGCATTTTTCAGATTATTATTAATGATGTCTCTTCTGTATTCATCAGTACTTTTTTGGATTACTAATTGTTTCTCCGCTGTACATTAAGGGAAAATTTTGGCATTTTATTTCATCTAAACTTATTTAAAATAGAACTTTGTCTGTGTATGTGTGTGTCTATGTGTGTGTGTCCGTTCCATATAGATTCCTAAACGGTTAAACCGATTTTCTTGAAAGTTTACACAGTTCTACTATAAGCGTCTGCGAGTGTTCTTAGATTTGTGTCGAGGTAACCCCGATAAATATCGAAAGTCGATAATCGAATAAATCAGGTTATAGAAGGAGTGGTCCGATTTTAATCAAATTTGATACCCTCACAGACAAAGACATGAGAAACGATATTAGAAGTTTTAAGGTTGCAGTTCTTACAATAGTGCAGAAAATCGATAATATATATATATAAGGCAAGATGTTTGTGTGTGTGTCTGTTTATCTACCTATATATCTGTATTTTTTCAGCCCTTTTACTTTAGTTTTTGCTTCGGGTTTGGCTCTAAGTAGATATAATTGTAGTTCTTAGTCTCAGCCATGAAACCATTTGCTCAGAGGACTTATTTAGCCTTCAAAATTCAGTTTACGACGAAAAATCCTATTTGATATCGATAACAGGAAATCAAAATTTGACCTACATCCATTCCTTTTTCTTTCAGTCTACGGTTTTGATTTAACTAGAAACAACTATTGCTTTTTAGTCTTTTGTGCCAACGTCCAAAGAGTTTGAGTTCCAGGACGATGGATTAGTTTTAAAGCTTTCATTACACCCGAGCAACGCCAGGCTATACTGCTAGTATATATATATATATATATATATATATATATATATATCTTACCAGTTATTTTTATATATGTTGTTTAAGTTGATATATATATATATATATATATATATAGTATATCGAGGCAGCAAATAATTTTCTAAACATATGCTATTAAATATAAGAGACAATGAGTGTATATTATGTTTAATCATGAGCCGTTCTGAATGTCGTATTTTCGCTTTAATTTCAGTTGAAAATAAAAACAAATATTCCTCAACATTTGGATAATTATTTATTGATTTGCTTCTAAGCTTTCGGCTCACATATGCCATCTTCTGAGATATTATTTAGACTGAAATATAATAAAATCCACCATCACCGACGATTTTATTTTGTGTTGACATAAAACTCCGCTTGGCAACGGCAATAGTTACCAAAAACAATAAACGCAGTTCTCAAACAAAATGGTACTAAAACCACGTTCTCCCGTAGACTTACATGTCATCTTTCTGATCAGAGTACAATTAAACAACATTTCTCTGAAAAACATAAACATGTAGATAATATCAGACAGATATTTTTGATCCTTACTCATACACACAGTAAGAGGGAACTGCAGATATTGGAGGCCATTTACATCAAAATGTAAACAACCAACACTAAGTAAAATCACCTTTAAATAACATAATACATTACGTTTGACTATATGGTTTTGTTGTTATTTCGCGCTATCATGCTATGTGACGTCATAAAACCGCATTGCAAATTTGAGAACTGCGTTTATTATATATATATATATATATATATATATATATAAAATTAAATTTGTGATTTATCTAAAATTAATATAGTTTACATTGCGACACGAAAATTTCCATGTTTCGAGAGTTTTTCTTCTTCATCAGGCAATGTTGGCTCTTTGTTGTGAAAATGATTTTCATTTGAATATAAGAAAAATATGTTTGCTATTTATGGATGTGGGAAGACAGAAAATGTATAAGTGTTCAATTTAACTAATGAGAATAGAAATCCACTTTAAATTTGGACAAGTTTATATGTTGGAGAAATATATGTTTTCTTCTTTCAATTTTAACGGTAAGAGTGTCAGTCGATCAAAATCCCTCTCTAGACTGCATTTCCGTTGATATATTCATTATATTTACATGATTAATATCTTAATCTTCTCTGAATCTCATCATATTCTAAACGAAAAGGAAAACATTTTATATTTTTATTCTAATCTAACGGAAGCGTTGAGTGTAATTTACTATTTTTATTTCGATTTAGCATGCATTTTTTCTAATTTTTCATGGAGCAAAATCTACTCTCCATAACAAAATCTACTGCTAAGAAGACTGGGTCACTATGTCGATCCGGGATGTTTTTTCCACCTGAATCCATCCTGCATATATACAAGTCAACCATCCGTCCATGCATGGAGTACTGCTGCCATTTATGGTCAGGTGCCCATGCCGTTCTTCTCAGTGTTCTTGACAAGCTCCAAAGGAGAGTCTGTAATGTGATAGGTACTGATCTGGCGACTCGACTGCAGCCACTTCCCCATCGTCGAAATGTGGCCTCCCTCTGTTTCTTCTATAAATACTTTCATGGCTTCTGCTCGGATGAGCTTAAGTCACTGATGCCTCCTCAACAGGTGTTTACCCGTGCAAACAGACTGGCAACTGGGTCCCACCCATTCACAGTCAGGTTAGCCAAATGCAGACGACAATTCTACTCCTGCAGCTTCCTCTCTCGCACTTCCCGCCTGTGGAACTCACTCCTGTACTCTTGCTTTCCTGACGGCTACAACCCCAAGAAATTTAAATGCAAACCACTGGCCTCTAGCTCTCTCCCCTCCCCTGTATAACCTTCCCTTTCTCTCCACCTATGTATCTGTCATCGCATCTGCTTTCTCAGCTTTCTATTGTTCCTTTCTAACTAGTTTGTACTCCTCACTCTTTTCTAATTAATCTTTTTACATTTATGTAACCCCCTGCACATCAGTGGAGTTTCCGCCTTGCTCGGGGTGAAATGATTAAAAAAAAAAATTTGTAAAAAGGTTTTAATATCTTTTAGTTCATTAAAAATTTTAATATCCATTTTATTATTTTTATAAAATCTATTAAATAAATTATTAAATATTTAAATATCTATTTGATCATTTTAATATATCTTGAAGTATTATTATTTCATAATATAAAACAAATTATTAAAAATATGTAAATTAATAGATTTTGTCTTAGAAGAATCTTTTGAACCATATTCTAATGTGATCGTTTTGCAATGTTTACAAACGACATTTATTTCATTACGCTTATTTATTAAACTTTGATAATATATAGATTTTCATATCGACAAATCGAGTATAGGTCCTTTAAAGACTTACATAATATAGCTTTTTTAAAATTTTCCATTTTAATGTAGTAGTTTTATTTGTTTTCAGATACCAATAATATATCAATAAGGACCTTCTATTTCTGTACTTATTATAATTAAATGAAGACGTGTGTTGATAAAATCGTTTTTTCAGAAAGTTCTCAGTACTACCCCGAAAAATTTTGATATTAGCAGGGTTTCCATAGAAGAAACAGTATATTGATAAACAATAGATTGCGTAAGGCACATGTTTTCTAAATAGCACGCTATAGTGTTTCTACAGTTTAATTTATTGTCCGAATTATTAATTTTAGTTATTGTATAATTAATGTTTTCAATTATGTTTACATTCCTACTTAAAATATTATTATAATGATATCATGATTTTCCAGATTATTCATGCAATTATAAATTGATTTTAGAGTATTTCTATAGAAAATCTTATTTAATGGATTATTAAACGGAAAGGGTTTTTAATCAATGCGAGGAATTTGTTTCCTAATTTAATGCTAACCAGTCAGTCAGTTAAGTGCCATACGTGATACACGCTTGGGCGATCATGTCTCGAAAGAGACATGACTGACTGGGCGGAAGATTATCCGGCAGTAGGTTGTCATTGCTTTCTGCGGTAGACTGGTTGCCGACCAAGGCTATAGAACCCAATCTCTCCAACTATTTACCCCATAACTGGAAGGAAGAGACGGATTAATACCTTTCCCAAGGGTATTTGCGCGTAAGTGAAAGCATTGCATTCAGCTGGAATTCGAACTCGGCTCCCCGATTTATCGTTCCAAGCCGATATCCAATGCACCACAACGCACATCCTTGTTTAATAATAGATGGAGGATGGTTAGATTTTGGGTGGATATATAAAGGATTTTTCTACATTTTTTATATAATTTGTATATATACTTTTCTAAATCTAAAGTCACATAAAAGAAATCTACTTTTTATAATAGTCACTTAAATTCATGATTTTAAATTATCTATTCATTAACTTTGTAATTTTAACTATTTTAAAATTTGTGAAATTTCTCACTAATATAAAACCATCATGCCTGTATAATCCTATATATTCAGTATTTATATCCTTATGGGTTGTAAGATAGTATAGCACAACTAAGCTAACTAGATTGGAAGACTCGACAGAGTCTAAAGATCTCATTGTTATATCAATGTTATTTTCCTTGGAATTAATTTTGTCCACTGTTCATCTTTATCAATGGGAATAGATATTTCTGCATTCAGTATTGTTCTTTTCTTTCCCGGTAAATCCGAATAAACAGTGTCAAACTCTAATGCTATGTATGCTAGAAGACTAGAATGCATACTAGTCTTCTAGCGTACACATGACGAGGAATTTTAAAGATAAATGAAAATTGATCATGAGCGAGAAGTAATGTGAAAAGCGTCAGTTGAAAATCGAACTAGATTCACTGATTCAGTCTTCGCGGCGAAAACCTTCCCACCTCCAGACACGTCGTGTAGAGCAGAGTCATTTGGTACAACTTATGTACTAGTAACGTCAGAGAAATTGCTTGCATCATGGATTCAATCGGCACTTTCTAATCCGTTAAACTTAATGTGTGTCGGGTAAATATTAATATTAGTGAAGAAGTATTGTCGTTTCAGTTGGAGTGAGATACAAGATCGATAAGAACTAGCTATTCGGATGCAATTTGCAAAACGGTCATGTTGTTCTAATCGGATATCATCCAACTTGGCACAGTGGTGAAAATAAGCTGAATAAAAGAAATATATGTCGATCGATAATATATATCAATCTGTTTATCTACATGTATACCTTTCTATATTTATCTATATGTTTATATCGCAGTATATATATACTTCTTTATATCTATGCATGTATGTATGTATCTATCTGTCTATCAGTCTGTCAGTCTGTCTGTCTCTTCCCTCTCATTCTCTCTCTCTCTCTCTCTCTCTATATATATATATATATAATACATATATATATATATATATATATATATATATATATATATATATATATATATGCATATTTATAGTAAATTTGTTAGTTTTAGATCATATTTAAATTATACCTGTAAACAGTTGTATTAAAAGTGTTCAGTTCAATTATATTGTAGAACTTTCGAATATATTTATTTTGGTAACAAGTTATTTTGAAATCCTTCGGTGTTTCAAGCTATTTTCAAACGCTCGTGTAACAGGGACATTTTATGATTACGTAATTTTCAAAATTAAGAGACGTTACTTAAGAGTATTTGATAACTTTAGTAAATTCTCATATTCTTAAAAGGTAAGCGTTAATAAAAGATTATTGTTAATAACCGTTTGAAAAATAGGAAAAATAATTAATTTAAATCGCCTGAAAACACCGAAAGGTAGAAAAATGTATCGCGAAATAATTCATTTAAAAATTATATATATATATATATATATATATATATATATATATATATATATATATACGAATGTTTATTTATTTAACATTATCATTTTGACAACCAGCATCCAGTATTGTCTGATGACGAGATTCTATCTTCAAATATAGAAATTTCCGTGTGGCAATGTACATTTAATTCATAATTATATGATAATATATATATATATATAATACCAGGTGAAGTGGACTCAATGTTTTTTCTATTTTGTGTGCCTTGGCATTTATTTTATTATGAACGGTTCTCAATATACTAAATATTATAGCGCTTAATATAATAATATAGTTACGAATTAATTGTACATTGCAACACGGAAATTTTTGTGTTTCGAGATAGATTCTCATCATCAGGCAATGTTTGATATCAGTTGTACAGATAATTTATATTTAAACACAAAGATCTTCAGTTTGCTGCGTATGTACGTGGGAATATATAAAATTTACATGTGTGTTTCTTTCAACTAATCAGAGCGAAGATCTTCCCACACACATACACAGCAAAACGAAGGTTTTTGTATTTAATTGTAAATCATCTGTACAACCAACATTGCCTGATGATGAGAATGTATTTCGAAACATAGAAACATAGAAATTTCCGTAACGAAATGTACAAGTCATTCATAACTATATATATATATATATATATATATATATATATATATATACATCAAATCTATAAAGGATTTTCGATTATTGCAATGGATAATACATATTTCACCGCCTTGATGTTATTATCGTGGATCGTCAGATCCAAATGTTAATCAGAAATTATCTACTATTGTACCATTTGGATCTGACGAGCCGCGATAATAAAAACAAAGCGGTGAAATATGTATTATCCATTGTAATAATCGAAGATCCTTTATAAATTATATTACTCTGATGAATTTAATATTGAGTTATCTTGAGTTCGTCTCTTTTGGAATTTAACTGGATTACATACCAAGTGTACTATGTTATATACATATATATATATATATATATATATATATATATATATATATATATATATATATATATATATATAGTACATTATAATTTGAACTGGCATTAAACGTTTGAGAAATCGTTTGGAAAATATAGATCTTCCGACAGGAATTTAACTCCCACACAGAAAAAATGCCGTCTTTAGACCAGACGTATCTTTACCAATCAACCCAAGGATTATTTCATGGAGGACAAAGTTTACTCTCACCTTTATATAGTTATTTTCCTGATTAATATCTGCTCAGATTGTATCCGAATATAAAGAAACTCAACCGAAGACAGCATTACGAAATTTAACGCAAATCTACGAAACTGGCAATAGCAATTTTATTTGAATTTTTATATGTTTAACATTATTATTTTTTAATGGATACTCGTATTTGAGTAGAAATTCTGTCAGTTTTATATAACCATATACATATAGTTAAAAAATACATTATAATTTCCACTTGCATTTATCGTTTGCGAAATCGTTTGGAAAATATCTATCTTCGGCAAGAATTGAACCTGCAAGCACCCACACCGCCATCTTTAGACCAGATGTGTCTTTACCAATCGACCCATGAAAGATTTCATGGAAGGCCAAGTTAAATTTAAATCCGCGTTCTCCGGATTTTCATCGAACGAATAATATTTGCTGAGATTGTATCCAAATATAAACAACCTCAACCGAAAACAGCATTACGAAATTTAACGGAAATTCGCGAAACTGGCTTTTGCCGACATGTTTGAATATTTATTTCCTTTTATTTGTATTTCCAATCGATTTCAATTTTATAAAATGGTAAATAATAAATATTTCCTTTTAGTTGGTTCACATATTTTCTCAAATTTAGAAGATATTTAATAATTTATGAATAGCATATTTATTCTTGTTTATTTCCTTGTAAATTGATAAATGACAAATATTGCATTGCATTAGTTTAATTGTATTTGCTTTTAGAATGTAGCAAATGTAAAATTATACTATTAGTTAAACAATCTAATAAATGAATAGCATTTAATATTTTTGTTAGCATTTGTTAACAACAAATAAAGTATAAATTATCATTCAGCATATGTTTAAATTTTCTTATACTTCTAATCATCACTTTGAAACAATAAGCATTGCCGAAAAATGATGGTAGTTAAAATAATATCGAAAACCTGCTTTTAACACATCATTTTTGTGGGCATGAAGGTTAACTCTCTCTTTTTCTATCCTCTCTCTCTCTCTCTCTCTCTCTCTCTATATATATATATATATATATATATATATATATATATATATATATTGTCATCCGCAGACAGATCTGTTTTGCCGTATCACAGCTCACCAGTACGGTTAGACTCCGATTGCTTTTTTACCCAGGATTGAAACCAGACATTTTAGCGCATATCATAATACGCGCCCAATAGCTAGAGTGCTCTAATTCATTTCACTGAATGAGCGATGCGTAGATATATATATTCTTCGGTTATCGCTGTTTTCAAACAAATGGCATTCCTAGAATTGCGAGCGTGTAGTTTCAGATGGTAATGTATCAAGTAAAGAGTCTTATGATCAACCTTTAAATTCTGCGTACGTCAATTTGCCGAAGTGTAATCAATTCTGTTTTTATAGGAAATTTTTTTTTGTCGGATTTCGTGACAAAGAAAGTGGATGGCGGGGAATTTTACTGCACTATATTATTCAAAAGAAATCTTCAACTAAAGCACACTGAATTAATTTTGAAACTTACTGCATCCATGCTCTGTCGGAAACAACATTATGTTCAGGTGCTTCAAAATAATGATTTTGATGACGAGTATTGGATGACTTATATCATGAAAACCCTTGTCATGCGCATACGGACCTTGCAGAATCATTTTAGAGGTTATCACACAACAGTTTTGAAAGGTTTAAAAGCAGCAAGTATTATTCAATATCAAGAACATTGTGTGCCGTGTGAGTTGAAGCCGAGAGATGTCGACAAATAGAAAGTGTTTTGCATCGTATCGTGACATGCGATGAAAAGTGGATACAAAACGACAACTCTAAGCTTTGAAGATCGTAGGATATGTCCGGCCACGCATCATCATTGGTAGCAGAGCCAAATATCCGTGAATCGAAGCTTCTACTCGGCATTTGGTGGGATCATCTGGGTGTATTTTATTATGATCTGCTCAAACCGACCTAAACAAACACGGGAGTTCGCTATCGACTACTATTGAAGAATTTGAGCTGAGTCTTGAAGAAAATACAGCGGCTATATGAGCAGAGACACGGCAAAGTAATTTCGGAACATGTGAAAGCTAGGCCTCATGTTGCAAAACAGGTGAAAACCTATTTGGAAACGCTTAAATGGGAAGTCCTACCCCACCCGGCATATTTATCAGACATTGCTTCGTTCGATTATCACTTGTTCCATGGCCTTACTGAGAAACACTTGCATTCTTTGAAGGATGCAAAGAAGAAAAAAATACTCGTGTTTAGCCAGGAAAGATATCTTATTTTAGCGAGGTGGAATGCAAAAGCTTTCAGAAAGATTGTAAAATAGTGGCTAGCATCATACAATCTTTTCAGTGACATGTTAATTACTATTTTTTGTAAAAGACACACTACTTTTGCTGGAAAATCAGCGAGAAATTATTCAAGGACCTAATATATATAATAATTATTTCACCCCAAGCAAGGTGAGAATGCATGAAGGACGCAGGAAGTTACAGAGAATGAAAAAAAGAATGATAAGTCTCAGGAGAATTGAGAAAAAGAACAATAAGTAAACAACGTTCAGGAAGACAAAAATGTCGATGTTTGATTCAAGTTGATAAAGATTGTAAGTAGCAGGGAGGAATAAAATCTGAAGGCTATTCCACAAGCGTGAATTTAGCGAAAAAACACTTCTTATTTTTACTCTATTTACCGTATATTTTCAGGACGTAGTCTATAATAGACTTCCACTTGTTCTGGTCTCTTGTCGCTCCTAACATTTTTCTTCTTGGTATCTCTCGCAAAGTCCGCTCTGTCATCTAATTTATTAGACAACTATGTATGTCACGCACTACTTTTTCTTGTCTCTCGTTCCCTTCATCAGTGCTGTGAGTATTATATATTTTCAAGCCCCCTTCTACATTCAGTCAGTTAAGGGCATGGTGTGATACATGTATAGGTGATCATGACTCGAATAAGACATGACTGACTGGACAGAAGTTTTTCCTGCAGTAGGTTACCATTACTTTCCTCGGTAGCCTGGATGCCAGCCAAAGCTGTAGAACCCAATCTGTCCTGTTATTTAATCCATAACTGGAAGGAAGAGATATATTAATACTTTTCTCAATGGTATTTGCGCGAAAGTGAATGCAAGTAATTCAACTAGAATTCGAACTTTCGTTTCCATCCTCTCCAAAACCTCGTTATTGTACGCATGTTCACCCCACGGTATACTCAGCATCCTTGTGTAGAGCCATTTTTCTGCTGCTTGAATCACTCCTTCATCTTCAAGTTGATTGGCCAGTATTTGTTGCCATATTGGAAAACAAACATCACATAACATTCAAGTACACTTTTCTTTGCTTCCAACAAAATCTTTCTTTTTCTCAATACTCTGTTTAGCTTTTGAAAGACATCATTTGCACCCTCAAATCTCAGCTTCGCGCTTTCCATTCTCTGCTAGAACACTTCAACTAGAAGGTATGGTTGCGTCTGTCTTGTTTACCAGCAAAACGCCAGTTGCCCATCCAGAAGCACACTTAAATGCATGCAGACGTGACACTAAGAAGAACGTCTAATCAGAACAATGTCCATTAAGTTATTTGTAGAAAGACAAAGGTAAGCGGAGAAAGTGACTGACGTCGAGATGCCAAGTTAGGATCGAGAGCATTATATAGAAGAGGTAGAGTAAATCATGGAAAGACCTTTAAATTTCAAGCACCTTTATTTCAATATGCCGTAGAACCGCATTTAGCAGTAACTGCAGCTTGAATTCTGCGTGGGATCGACTCGTATTAAGTTTGAATTGTTTCGAGAGGAATTTCTATCCATGCTTCATCTAAAACAATTACCCATTCTTTCAATTGTGGAGAATATTGACCCTTTACTTGTTTTGTTTTTGTTTTTTATTCTGAAAAGAACCATAAATGTTAAATGATCTAGAGGTTTGGAGATTTGGGGACAGTGGTGGCCAGATAAGATGTTCTATTTCACTACAATGTTCCTGGTGTAATTCAGATATAACTTTGGCAGTATGAATGAACGCATTGGCATCCTGAAGGATGACATTTCTTTTTGGAAACAGTTCTTAAAACATAGGAAGATGTTGATCACTTACAATTCTTGAATAGTTCTGATTGTTGATTTTAATTAACTTATCTAAATAATATCTATAAAAAAACAAAATATAGCAAAAAATGTAGTACTACTAATATTAAATCAATAAGCATGAAAAAAGTAATCATTTGACAGCTTAATCAAATTTTTCAAATTATGCTATTATGGTGCTAATTGGTTCCATTATTTTGTCCACCCATGTATATGCATGTTAATAATATATATATAGAAGTATTTCCAAAACGGAAATGGGAAATTACACAAAGCTTTTTTAATTAGCATTGCGTTTTACCAGCGCATGCAGGGCCGATATCCTCGGGTCAGAATGAATAGCAAAATTTGGATTTTTATTAGTGGCATAACATTTTGTGTGAGAAAATAGAGTCAATAAGAGAATTCTCGGAGTCGGCTAATTTTAAATCCAACGCACATTAAACGATTTATTATAGATTTTGTTGTTTAACTCGGACTAGAAAATGCGATCCAAGCAAACAGAAATTAAGACATATATTTTGCTAACAAGATTTCTCGAATATTCAGGCTGTTGTATGTATATAAATGTACTGTTTAATTGTAGAATGCTCTAACAGACGAGTATCTATTAAAATAATGTTCAAACAAATTTAAAATAAACATGTCGGTTAATATCATTTCGTACATTCCGTATGATTTCCTAAAGTGTTTTTTTGTTTTGAATACAAATGATTAAAAAATCTTTTTTTTAAATCCACAGAGACAGTATGTAGATTGAGGTATGATTTTATTGGTCAGATAAGTGTCACGTGTAATAAAACAATGGATGTAGAAAAAAAACTTGTATCTACTTAAGTCTGTGTGCAACGTTTAATAAAAACATTAAATGATTATTATGAATGTAAGTATATGTAAGCAAAAATAACGCTTATCAAGTGTATTTAATCTATAGATTAATTAAGTGTGTGTATATGTCACTAACGTTAGTATGTGTCAATGACAGCAACAAAATATATTTCCGTTCAAAATATGTAGCAAGTATTGTATACACATGTCAAGCAATGGAAATATTTTCTTATTTTAATAAAATGAATTGTTTATGAATGTATGAACTGTTTATAAATAAATAAATACATTTTGAAAATAAGTTGTTAACGGTTAGAACCTCTCATTAAAACCATATTTAATTAAAATACTAAATATATATGTATTCAAATTATGACAACTACATAATTATTTAACCTCCATGACACTAACTTATTATACTTAGTAATTACACACAGGAAAGTAGAACCTATCACTGAATTTACATATGAACTTGAAACTAATCTTTACCTTTCATTGATATTTCAATAATACGTAATGGCATATAAATTAGAATTATAGGTTAGCCGTAACTTATAAAAAAACGACTTTACTTATTTCTATTTCCACCACATCTAAACATGTAATTCTTGTTTAATTATAGGTTTCTACCTTGGAGCCATCAGAATATGCAGGCCTATATATTTATCTGAAGAAGAGAGATCTATTTGATAAACATTTTAACCCACAGCATTTCATTTTCAACGCCAAAATTCATGCTTATAAAATAAACTAAATCAAGAAGACGAATATCACCCCAAATCACACAAATTTCATGTTACTTCCTTCCAAAACCTTATCATATGAACACTCAAATAAATTAGTTATTCAAAATAGAACTATTACTAACACCTAATCTTTTTTGTCGTTTTTCAAGCACAAAAAGATGTATAGAATCTTTATTTTTATTAGAATTTTAATCATCGTATTGTAAAGGCGAAAAGTTCGTTAAAATAATAGCAGTGTTAATAGAAAAACATCATTCGACGCCCTGTTTTTCTGTAAAGCATGATGGACCATGTTTTTCAAACAAAATTTTATGGGAAAGAACAATACATATACACAAACATTCGAGTTGTTGGAAAGTCGAAAGAATACTGAAGATGATTAACGTTGTGGACGCGGATGTGAATCAATGTCTGTCAAGAATATTAACAAAAGATCGAACCAATCTTTGGAAATGATCGATGACTCACTATCAGAATGCTTGCAGAATTGGATTCTATCGATAAAGTGTCTATTACGTGGTTGGTGCTCGAAAGTATGAATGTCTCCTGGATGTATTCTCAATTGATGACAATGATATTACAGTTTCGATGCTTGTTCTGAATTACAAGAAAACATGTTAGTTTAATATTTTGTTCCCGCTTAAAATCAATGCAAAACAGCAATGACTTGACTAATACCTAAAACGACGACTTTTATTATGTACGCTTTCTTATTCTTCGAATTGACAAGTGCCTTCGAAACGTTGACGATCATGGCTATCCAGTTTTCTGTTTTTGTAGCATTTACTAACTATTGTCTTTATCAGTCTCTCCCACATCTTGCAACGTATGTTCACCAGGTACATTGTGCGTTGCTTTTGTCTGTCTCTCTTTAACTTCAGTTGGTGCTGTGAGTATCAAATTTTCCAAGCCTACTTTCCTCATTTTATGCCATCAAAATATCACTCATTCCTTCATAATGTCAGTTTCCATCACTATTCTTGCCACTGTCTACACGCTTACGCCCACATCACGTTAATTCCCGTAAGAACACCGATGCAACGTCGAGCCCGATAGTTGGCTACTTGGGAATATCATGTGCTGTGGGCTTAATGTGCCAATGGTGTAGATTTATGACTCAACATTTTTAATCTGAGAGCCGATTCCCGTTTGGTTCGCTATGTACACTTACATTCTTCAAGCCACATCACGTTGAAATATCGGTATCAGTAAGATCACAAAGTTAAGCAAATTCGAGCCTGGTCATTATATAGATTGGTGACCACTTGGGAATAATAGATATTGTAAGCCTAAATATGCGAGTGGTGTAATAGATAATGACTCCAAATTGTTAATCCGAGTTCTATTTCTTATTGGGGTCATTATATTCATTCACATAATGACGGCCACATTACATTGAAACATCGATTCCCGTAAGCAATGTCGAATCCACTCAGTGTCTTGGTGGTTGACCACTTAGGAATACGAGGAGCTATAACCTTAAATGTGTGGGGCATCTCAACATGCTGAAAAACTACCGTGTCTCCAGACACAAACTTGAGCTGAGACAAGATTTTTCTTATTAATCGCTAAATGAAAGTTATCATGAACGGCCATTCGTCTAGATCATTTCGTACGAAAACAGCTCTATTCTTTGTCCTAGACTATTTTTAATATTCCTTAACAACAACGCTGACGACATCACCTCTCCACTTGGAATCTACGTTGACGACCCAACCATTTACTACCGACATGATAATAAGGCTGTTCACTCCAACAAGATCAAAATAGAAGCTGGTGTCCAAAACGATATCAAGACCGTTGTTAAATGGTCCAAAAAGTAACTTACCACTTTTAGCGTTTCCAAAACTAAACTTCTTTCTGTTAATCATCTAAGAGACCTCTGTCTGCTGTCCATGAGCGTGGCTGATGCTAATTTCCAGGTGACTTTAAAGTTTCTCGTTGCGCCCTCTCGTTTCACAGCTCACCTAAAATGGAAAGATTATATTGACTCCATTGCTAGGTTAGCTGCTAACAAAGTCGGTTCCCTGTGTCATGGGAATTTACATTAGTAAGTGTATCATTCGTCTATGCTTAGAGTATTGCTGCTGCATATACGCTTTTGCCCTTGCCTTACACTCCCGACCATAACTATTGAGCCACGCCAGTTTTTTTTAAAAAGAAATGATGTATTTAATACCATTTTTAAATTTATAGCCAAGTGGATATTTCTAAATGAAAATAGAATAGTTTGTTATTATTACTTTCAAAATTTTACAAGGCAATGAAGATGAACTCATTCGAATTGCCCTAAATTTTCTTCATTCTTTAATGATGAAATTGCAATATAGGTAATTATTAAATGTTTATAAATTCATTTGATGCACATGTTATTGTACAGTATTAACAAAAGAACTATTCTATTTTCATTTGCAATTATTCACTTGAAAATAAATACTAAAAGAATAGTATAAAATATATCATTTTTTAAAACACTAGGGTGGCCTAATAAACATTGCCGGTAGTGTATACCGTAAGCCTCTTGATAAGATCCAATGAAGAATCAGCAATATTACCAGTCCTGATCGTGCCGAACGGCTTCAGTCCCTTTCCTTTTGTCAAAAAACTTGCCTCACTGTGTATTTTCTATAAATACTTTCATGGCAATTGTTAGGATGACCTTTTCTCTATGATACATAGAATTTTTCATTTAAGCGCGGTACTACACTGGCGTCTAGATCTCATCACTTTACATCCTAGCTCGCTACATGTAGCCGTAAGTTCTAGGCTAACAGTTTCCTTTCGCGCACTTACTTTTATGGAAGTTCCTTTTAACTCCATGCTTTCCAGCTAAATTTCAGATGCAAAAATTCAAATACAATGCCAATCGCTATCTACTGTTCCCTTGAATAATTTTCTTTCTGCTCACTTTTAATGTTTCTGTTCCTAATTCTCGCACAACCTGTAACCCCTTAAGTTTTAGTAATATTACTGGCTGACATGGCATGATACCAATTAAAACGTTTAGAAAAAGACAGGAAAGCCGCAGTCTATAACAACACTGAAGGTGCGGTTCGCTATCGAATCGATACACTTATAGAGGCATGAAGCAATCATCTCACTTTCAAGTTACGGGTTTTACCACAAAGCAAAATAAGCTCCTTAGAATTGTTTAGTAACCTCGTAAGGAAAACGGAAACTCTATATTTAAAACATGTTGGGCGTAGAGCTGCAATCACCACCATGAAAATGTATTCGTTATGGCAATCACAGAAGTTAAACAGAGCCTGGAGAAGCATTCATACTATTACAATGAAAACATTAAAATGCAACAATAAATTATTGCATGTTTTTCCATATATATATATATATATATATATATATATATATATATATATATAGTGTATCTAGGCAGCAAATAATTTTATAAATATATACTGTTAAATATAAGAGAAAATGAATGTCTATTATGTTAATCATGAGCCGTTCTAAACGTCGTATTTTGGCTTTAATTTCAGTTGAAAAGAAAGACAAAAATTCTCCAACATTTGGATAATTTTTTCTTAATTTGGTTCTAAGCTTTCGGCTCACAACATGAGCCATCTTTGAATATATGGTTCTGTCGTCATTTCGCGCTATCACGCGGTGTGAAATCATAGAACCTCATTGAAAATTTGCGAACTGCATTTGTTATTTTTGGTAACTATTACCGTTGCCTATCGGAGTTTTATGTCAACACAAAATAAAATCGTAGGTGATGGTGGATGCTATTGTATTACCGTCTTAACCTCTCTGAAGATGGTTCATGTGAGCCGAAAGCAAGGAACCAAATTGATAAAAATTATCCAAATGTTGGAGAATTTTTTAAATTAAAGCCAAAATACGACGTTTAGAACAGCTCATAATTAAACATAATAGCCATTCATTGTCTCTTATATATATATATATATATATATATATATATATATATATATATATATATATATATATATATATATATATTGTTTAATACTTAGTTTTTGGTTATAATAAGGTGAGACCAGTGCACATTTGTATTAAAAAGTGTTCAATACAATTATATTGTAGAACCTTTGAATATTTTTCATTTTTAAACGAGTTTCTACTAGGTTTCTACAATGAGTAGTGTCTTAAGTCGATTTTTAAAAACTTATTTTACCATTTACCGTTTTTTTTTTAAGAACGCTCTTATAAGGCTGTTTTATTTGAACGTTCACGTGGCAGGGAATTTTCGAATCCGCAATCTTTAAATTAAAACGAATTATGGCCTTTTTATCCATGGTTGGATGAATTTAGTCATAACTTACGAACTTTCATATATATATATAAGGGAATGGAAAAATCGGAAAGACGGAAAAGATTATTCAAAGTATTTTAGTGAAATTAATATACATTATTTATAAATTATAAATTAGATAAAATAGGCGGTTCGATGGATATTATCCAGTACCTTTTAAGATTGAACAGTTATAAATACAGAATTTATTTCCATTATGTAATTTTACCTTGGCCCCTTCAGACCGTGCTAAATATGTGTCCCTTTTTTTATGTGTTTATCTTTTCTTATAAGATGTGTTGTGTATATAAGATTTAATGTTTGTATTATTTTATCTGTATTATGTTATATGCTTGATCTGATGCGTCCATTGTCAGTTTATTTCCGGTTTAAATAATACAAATTTCACTTCTGTTAAAAACATTTTCTTAAAATATTCTGTCTGAATGTTTTTATTTTTCAATGGTCTGCAAGAGAAAAATACTATATACTCAATATTATATATATATATATATATATATATATATATATTATTGCATGTATAAATTTTTAAAAAGATAGACAGACGTTCAAATGATGCGTGTCGTGTGCATCACATGACAGTTTTAAAGAACGCTCATTAAAAAAAAAACACTTAAACGAAAAATTACATTTCAGTCAATAATGAGAACATAACTACACCGTAAAAATAACATCCTTGTAAATAGTCTGTAAAGAGGCTGAAAGCGCTTGGAACGTCGCCGAATATGACACCAGTTTACATTCCATATTTCCAGCAACAATGACGCATGTAAGAGTATTGTAAAAATCAAATAAAAATTAATAAAGTCTTCCTTGTGGATCGTTTTTAACGAAACATATTTAAATGAAAGATTGCTTCCCAAATATACATTTATATATATGTATATACATATATATATGTATATACACACGCACACACACAGGCACGCAAACACACATACATATATATATATATATATATATATATATATATATATATATATATATATATATAACTCGTCACGTAAACATCACCTTCCGGACTATTAAATGCCCCGCGCATCGCCATGTAAGAATTTATGATTAGTCGAATCGTGAAACATAATAACAAAATAATAATAATGATACATTTCTATCAACATTCGGTATTAAGGTTAGATTTTTACATTATTGTTTCAGTTGATTTCTATTCTACAGCTTATCAATTTTTTGCTGGTTATTTAAAGCCAGAATATATTATTAGATTGTAAGAATTAGTTTTTACCAAAAGAAGCATTAATAATAAGTCATACAAATTTTCTTTAGCTTAGAGAAGAGGTCGATTCATACTTTTCTTAATGGTATTTGCGCATGAGTGAATATAACGAACGCAACTGGTATTGGAACAGGACTTTCCGATTAACAATTACGAACCATTACTTACGAACCATAACAGCCAAACTTACAATGCTTGTTATTGCAAAGTGGTCACCCAGGCTTGATATTTCTTAACTCTAGAGAGTTTATGGTGACCGCTGTTTCAAAGGGATATGGCCGAAACTGCTGGAATGTCTTGGAAAAATTAACCCTCTCTGTTTATATTAAAGGCATGAGAAAACAAATACAGTTAAGTGTAAATGAAGAGTTTTCTTCAGTTTGTCTTTTAATCCCTGATTTTCTTAATATATCATTCTTAAGTACAGCTGTATTCTCATGGGTGCAGAAGGTTTACGCATTTAAGTGTTTTCTTCTTGAGCTAAGAACACACAGGTACTTCGTTGGAAATCAACTTAATCATACTGTTGTGTGATCAATATATTCGTTTTTTATTTTATCTTTATTTTCAGTGTTAAATATATGTAAAGGTGAGTTAAAATTAGTGAGTGATCTTAGTAACACGCTGATCGATTATAGGGGCGCTTTCATCTAAACAGAAATACACACAAATATTTTGAGAGGTTCCCATGGGCATTTGTTGGATGTGACGATTTCCCGATAACAATGATCAAAGCAGAGATCGATTGTTACTTTGGCAGGGCGAATTTGTGCACGGCAATAATCAAAACATTTTCGCTTCATGTAGCCAAAATACGTCGTTAAGGCGGACATTAAACATTCAAGCCTCACTAACACATTAACACAAAAGTTTAATATACGGTAATAGGCATAAAAAAGGACAGATAAGCATACATTTGTTCAAAGGCAGTTAGAGTGAGAGTTGAAAAGAAAGTCAGTTTATGGTTTAGACCATAACAGTTCATTTGGGCGTGATATATTTAGTATCGATTCCGGGGTACAACAATTCACATTAGATCAAATTACGTTCATCATACTGATATTCCAGTTCACTACGTGCACATGTGAGACGATAATGTCAAAATTGTCTAGAAAAAATGTTCAACAAGGATAATTTGGTAATAGTTTTAAAATTTCACGTTTTTTTCTATTTGAATATTAAATCTTGATCATTAAGCAAGTGACTGAATCTTGATCTTTAAGTTAGTGATATGATTTTGATTCGTAAGTTTGTGATGGAATCTTGATCCCTACAGTTACTGATGAAGCCTTGATCCTTAAATTAGTAATAGAAATTTGATCCTTAAGTTAGTGATAAATCTTTGATCCTCAAGTTATTGAATTTTGATCTTTAAATAAGTGATTGAATCTTGACTCTTAAGTTAGTGATTTTATCTTGATTTTTATATTAGTCATTGAATCTTGATCTTTAAGTTAGTGATTGAATCTTGATCGTTAAGTTAGCGATAGAATCTTGATCCCTAATTTAATGATATAATCTTTATCTCTAAATTAGTGATATAATATTGATCCCTAATGTAGTGATTGAACGTTGATCCTTAAGTTAGTGATAGAAATTTAGTCCTTATGTTAGTGTTAAAAACTTGATCCTCAAGACATTGATTGTATTTTAATCTTTAAGTAAGAGATTGAATCTTGACTCTTAAGTTAGTGATTGTATTTTGATTTTTAAACTAGTCATTGAATCTTGATACTTAGGTTGATGATTGGATTATGATCCTTAATTTAGTGATTGAATCTTGATCCTTAACTTAGTGAATAAATCTTGATTCTTATGTTAGTGATCAAATTCTTATCCATAAGTTAGTGGTTGAATTTTTATTCTTATGTTAGTGATTTAATCTTGATTTTTAAAACAGTCGTCAAGCACGTCTATTGTCTTCCTTTCTTTCTTTCTTTCTTTCTTTCTTTTACTTTCCTCCTTTTTTCTTACTTTCTTTCCTTCTTTCTTTCTTTCTTTCTTTCTTTCTTTCTTCTCTTCATTCTTCCCTTGATTTTTCTTCCTTACTTTTTAATTCTTTCTTTCTTTCTTTCTTTCTTTTTTTCTTTCACTGAAAACAAGTAGTGTTTTTCCTCTCTTTCAACGCGATCAGAACAAAATATTTTATTATTTATGAGATAATTGAAGTGGGTGTTAAAGATTTCAAACTTCCTTTATTTATTTCAGTAGATAGTGTGTGTTTTTTATTAGAAAAATATGATTAGAACCTGAGACCCCTAACAACACAAGCGAAATCATCAATTGATGTGATGCATCTTAGACCGATTGACCACGAATTATTTCACAGGTCGACTTAAGCCTTATAACACAAAATTTAGATTTCTCCTATATAACCATCTCTGCTTAGTAAGCGTGTTTTAACGGAAACAAATATAAACAGACACGTTTTCGGAAAGTTCCGAAGATTTAATACATGGATTAACAACCGACATATTATAATTTATTTGTTTGAACATTAATTTTAGCAGATACCGTTTGTAGTCGAGCTGTAAAAGATGCATCAGGTCAATTGATGGCGTCCTCGATTTGCTATGGGTCAGAGTTCGAATCCTGCCTAATTATACATATTTTCCTTTTTTTTATAATCGTGTCGCCCCTAGCAAGGAAGTTTACTGCCACTGTTGTGCAGAGGGTTACATAAGAGAAATTTTATGAGAAAGAGTGACAGGTTACAGGGAGTGTCAGGAAGAGGGTAAGAGAAGGATGAGAATACAGATAGAGTGAGGTGGACGGAAAAAGGAGCATGGAAAAAGGATGCAAGTTAGTGAGACAGGAGATGATTATTGACTTTTCATTTGAATTCTTGAAGATTGTAGCTGTCAGGAAAGCAAGTAAGCCGAAGACAATTCCACAGGCGGGAAGTAGGAGAAAAGAAACTTTGCGTTTACAATTTATTGGTTTCACTGTAAAAGCGCGGGATCTAGTTGTTAATCTTATGGTTCGAGTAAATTCATATATAGGGGTGAGCTAAATTCATCGGAGCAGGATCCGTAAAAATATTTGTAGCAGAGGCATAGGGAACCCACACTGCGTCGGTGAGAAAGCGACTGTATCCTAGCTGCCAAGTCGGGATCGATCACATTACAGATTCTCTGTTGGATTTTGTTAAGGACACCTTGGTTGATATCACAAGCACCCGACCAGATATGGCAGCAGCATTCAATGAACGGACGGATGGTAGATTTATATATGTTCAGGATTGTCTCAGACGGGAAAAAACTTCCTGTCCCTGCACAAGAACTTTTCTAAAAAATTCTCCATTCGGTGTGTGTATATATATATATATATATATATATATATATATATATATATATATATATATATAATTTTTTTTGTTTCCACCCATAATGTTATTGTCAATATTTCTGAGATGATATAGCATTTACAGTATTTGTATTATTCGGACTATTGTCCTTATCTTTGTTGTCTTTTGTACGACGTTTCGGCCGTTGTACGCTCCGGCATTTTACAGGTCTTTAAGGACACATGGCCTAGTGGATATAGACGTTAATTAGTTCCTTTGACTTGACCCAAAGATTTGTCAGTTCAATACCAGGCTACCGTATATGTGAACAAGTAACTTGCCGGGTTAGATGGAAATGACTCATGATTTGCAATCGAGTCATTACTACGCAAGGAATGAGAATGGTATACCCCAGTGTTTGTAATAAAGGTTTTCGCACGAAGTTTCTAACACCTGAAGGAGGTTGGAGCGTACAATGGCCGAAACCTCATACAAATGACAACAGAAATGAGGACAATTGTATTTTTTAAAAAGATTGAATAACGGGCTGGTTCAACAGAGCCAAGTCGGGGTGAGTAAAGAAATGAACGTTTAAAAAAAATAAGAAGATGTAGAGAGGAAAAAATTATATAAGTTGGAGTTCAAATATAAGCTTTCTTGGTTTACACAGAGACGTTTTTAAAGTCTAAATGTAGATGGCCTCTGTCATGGCGGCATCACCCATAACGGAATGAACTCTTCCAACCATTACTTATACCTCTCCTCACAAAAAGGTGAAAGTCGCAGCCAGCAGAGAGCCCAAGTAGCCTGGAAGGAGCCTGAGGAGAACGCCCTGAACTAAATCGAGAGTGGCCTACAAACATTGCTACCGTAACGACCATTATGAGTCCCATTTTTAGGGTCCAATTATAGTATTACACACTATCTCGTATTATCGTTCTACTAACAAAGTTCAAAGTGTTGTATTTTGTCGTGTTTAATATATATTCGTTATTTTCTATTTTGGTTGTTTTTGTATTATTCTTGCTGGACCTTATACCGGGTCCAAGACAGCCTTCAAAACTTTGATGTGGTAACTTACGTGGGACATATTTAAGAGAGAAAATGTGTCCACACTGAAGCAAGCAGCACAATTATGGTTAATAAAAAGTGTTCCTTAATAGAAGACCCGTATGTATACCAATACATACAGGTCTTTTATTGCGGAACACCTTATTATTTCGGATTTTTGTGTAGAATCTAGTCTGTGTGTATATCTCCCTATGATGTTCGATCCCCAACTACATTTAAACATATAAATCAGTGAGCTACTATATTTTACGGGGAAAACATTCTTCCATATAGAAAAAAAAGACACGTTCAGAAAAGAAAACCACACGAATTGGCGGAATTTTGAACTTGCAATCTGCAAAGAAACATCGACTGGAAAAGTCCTAATAACCATTGTATCCATGTCTTTCATGATGGAAAGAATAATTCTTAGTGTTATGGAAGCTCTTTGTGTTATTCTTAATGGCAAACTTTCAAAAGAAAAATATTTTAATTGTTGGTAAAAAATAGAAAAACCCTAAAGATACAGTGTGACCGTTTATCACGTTCTCCCAAAATTACAAGGCACAGAATAGTATATATATATATATATATATATGTGCAAACTTATCACTATACTGGTTTCCAAAATCCTTCGCGTATATACGCGGAAGGAAAAATGGTTGTTAAAAAAAGAAAGTACTAAGCATACGAACATCAGACAAAGCGATTTGGACCGAGCCAGCACGTAGCCCAAAGAAAAAAACCGAGAGGACTAATCAATAACAAAATAGCGCTCAGCACTTAAGCAGAGCAGAATAAGTAAATTAACCTAAGTAAATTAACCTCTCTTTCTCTCTCTCTCTCTCTCTCTATATATATATATATATATATATATATATATATATTACCGGCCATAATTATTAGGCCACCCCAGATTTTTAAAAGAAATGATGTATTTGATACACATTTTGTATTTATTGCCAAGTCAGTAATTTAAAAATGAAAATAGAATGGTTGTTTTGTTTTTATTAATTTGCAAAATTTTACAAGGCAGTCAAGAACCGTTTCCTTCGGCAAGCCGATAAGAAGTAGAAACTAGCATGGTCTCCAGAACAGTTCATTTCATGCACATGTTATTGTGCAGTATTAATAAAAGAACTATTCTATTTTCATTTAGAATTATCCTTTGGCTAATAATACTAAAAATATTATGAAATACATATTTTTTTAAACTGGCGTGGCCTAATAATTATGTCCAGTAATGTATATATAGTGTACAACTCTCCCATATTGCCCAGGGGTAGAGTCACCGATTGCCGCCATTTCGGTCAGGTTTCAATCCAGAGTAAAAAAGCAATCGGAGTCTAACCGTACTGATGAGCTGTGATATGGCGAAGCAAATCTGTCTGCGGATGACAATTTATATATATATATATATATATATATACCGTCTCTCTCTAGCGTGAGAGAGTCGGTGTTTCTATAATATCAAATCTATTTTGTACTGCGTTTTCTCCTTCTACTTCTGTACTTATTCTCATACGAACTTCATATTTCATTCATTCTCATCATCACTATACCACATTCTACTTCCTTTTCCGGTGACAACTTAATTTTTGATGTAATATTTTCTTCGTGTAATTGTTTTCTTCTCGTCTTTACTTTTCCTTTTTCATCTAATTTGGTTCACCTCTAAAGTCATCTTCCTTTTTTTTATTTCTTCTCGCCTGCTTCGTTCTGTTTATTTATATTTTCGATTTTTCTCTTTCATTTTTTCACTTTTTTCTCCCCCCCCCCCCCACACACTTTAATTTCATTCTTAGCTCTCTTCGAAATTCTATTGGCACGCAATCAGGAATCTTTTAAACCTGTCAGAATTCCTATTAATTCTCGCGAACTGAAAGAAAAAGCCAGAGGTTATGGGGTTCATTTTTTTTTTTTTTTTTGGCCTTTCAACCCAAGACAGCGGTCCTTCACGTAAGTCTGATTGCAGATGCAGAGAAGGAATTTTCAGGAACTATACACAAGTGACAGTCATAAGAAAAAGAAGAAATTAATTCTTTTGATGATTTAGATTGACTGGAGACGACGATTAAGCAAAAAAGAGTGATGTGCTGATCAATATCTTGGACAAAAGCCTTCTTAAAGCAGTTTGATCTGCTATCGTGGGCTCGAGAGTTTTTTTTTTTTTACTAAGCGCTTCCTATTTTTCGTCTATTTGGATGATCAGTGAAAATGAAAGAAATTAATTAAAAAGAAGAAATATCGATTTTTATTTTTTTATTTTGTCAAATGCTGCAAAATCCCTTTGACGCTTTCATTCAGCTGGTAGGTTTGTTCAAGCGAGCAAGTATAAAAATATACGGTGTTAATACTGAGGTAATTGATTAAAAACCCGTAATCTCAACGTTTCTCGTCTTGTCCGTCAGCGCTCTAGCTATATACCTCTGCTTATCTCACATTCTTTCATATCTAATTCAGATTATTTTCTTTCTTTCTTTCATTGGTACCTTCAAGTGGTGTCCCGCAATAGACTATTGCAATTTAAAGAGTTCTATCCTCACAGCTATCCCATATTTTACCCTTCTTTTAAATCCACTATCTTAGAAAATCTATCTATCTATCTATCTATCTATCTATCTATGTAGATTTGGAATAAAAACAATTAATAATGTATTTCTCTATAATTCTCCCTCTCTCTTCATGTATATATATATATATATATATATATATAT
>JBBBDQ010000691.1:1360000-1455000 GCA_037127315.1 Ascarosepion bandense | reverse complement strand
TCAGTTAAACCTAGAAGTTAAATTTGTGTTTTGCGTTTCTGATTTTTCCAATCCAAAATTCCAGTATTTCGCTGACATTTTGCCTGAGATTCATACATTTTTTTTTAGTAAATATCACTTGCTTCCTTCTCTTTTTATTCTTTTTGACATTATTACTTTACAGTCTGCTATTAAACATTTTATTTGTCGTTAATATTATGTTCGCCAAAAATAAATACTAGATTTGTCAATTAATTATAAGTTTTAAATTGTGCTACAGTCGATAACGGAACGTGAAATCTGAGATTTGTCATTATACCAACGATTTTATAATTTCATTCAGTACATCCAAGATAATTTTTTCTGTCTATTTGTATCCTGTACTTTGCTTTCTAGGATGTACTGCAAAAAAATTTAAAATCCGTTGCTATAATCACAATCTACATTCAAGCTAAAAAGCCTTAAACATTATACCAAAGTACTTAATTACGTGTGGAAATTAAAAGTAAAATACGAGCAAGACCCTGGTATAAGATGGCGCATGTTAAAAAAAGGCCAAACCTTACACCGATGGCGATGTCTACAGATTGTACCAAGAGTGAAGTAGGCCATTAAATTATTTCCAGAACAAGAAGGTATCTAAATGAACGGTCTGAAGTAGAGTCCAGATGTAAACACATCAGAAGTTATATATTAGGATCGTATAAATCCGAAAGAAAGATCTTAAAATTCTTGACTGGCTCAGCATTTATCTTGAGTTTCCAGTCATTTTAAAATTCCAGTTATGCGTTCTAAATGTTTCTGTTGTGCGTTTGAAAAAATCGTTAGTGAATCAGTTGAGAGAAAAGTTTGATTCCAAGGCTGCGTAATCGACGAACTTCCTAATTAAAATATTTAAAAGCTCTACATTATATATGCATTGAAAACACTTTAAATATGACTGTATAGTGGTCTAATTTAATTCTGACGAATAACTGGTTAATAGTTATATATATATATAATTCTGTCTATACTTAATTTATCTCTCTATGCATATGTCTCTTGGCAGGAGTCAATCTAGATGTGCAAACAATACTTGTAAAGTTCCCATCTATCTATCTATCTATCTATCTATCTATCTATCTATCTATCTATCTATCTATCTATCTTTATATATATATTACGAGGAAATAATACAGTGGACATTGAAGCCAACATAAAGTGGTAACACTGTTTCATGCTAAATACGATCATATATTATAGAAATATATATTATAGAAATATAAACATATGAGTGTGTGGGTGTCTATGCTTATATATTGTGTGTGTATGAATGCGCGAGTTTGTTGATATATATATATATATATATATATATATATATATACATGTTATTTTATTTCAGTCTAAATAACCTCTCTGAGATGGCTCATGCTTAGAAGCAAATCAATAAATAACTATCAAAATGTTGGAGATATTTTGTCTTTATTTTTAACTGAAATTAAAGCCAAAATAAGACTTTTAGAACGGCTTATGATTAAACATAATAGACATTCATTGTATCTTATATTTAACAGCATATGTTTAGAAAATTATTTGTTGCCTCGATGCACTATATATATATATATATATCCGAGTGAGTATAGAACGAGGAAAGAAATTTTTTCCCGTCCAAAACATTAATTTAAAACAGTGCTCGAAATATGGCGTATAGAGATGTGAATATTTATTATAAATTATGTTTTAGAACATGTACATCATTTTTTCTATATATGTCCTCTTCTCTACAATCATATGTTTGTTTCAATGTTGGGTTACCAACATTTCATCACTAGGAAAGAGCAAGAGTTGGAATCATCATCTGTTTACATTTGGTTCGTTGTTGTTGTGGGGTTGGTTGGGGTTATTGATAATGAAGGGAATATGTCTTCCGTTTTGACCGTTAGAGTTTTGAAGAACTTGGTGTGTAAGTGCGAAATTGTTGATTAATGGCCTTATCTGTTGGAATGTACGTTTTTATCGGTCGGATATATCTTTTGGTTAGGATTTCGAAGAAAGTGGTGTGGGGAGGGGTTTGATTACTTGGTCAGTTTTGTGTGTTTGTGTGGGTTTTTTTGTGTGTGTGATTGAGGAACTTATCTTGTTTGTGGACCTTAAGAATTTTTAGGACGGCTTTATGGTTGGCTAGTGTTTAATTAATTCATGTGGCGAGGCTTTCCCTTTTGGGGTTCCTTAAATATACGTGATAGGGTTGGGGTGTTTTTTCTTTTGAATTTTGATTTTTTCGGTAGTGGATATTTTTTTATATTTATTTTATTTTGTGTTTTCTATTTTTATTTTAGCGGGATAAGATTTTTTTAATATATTTTTTATTTTATATTCAAGTTTGGAGTATTATTGTATTTAGGCGAAGTTATTTCAAGAAATATAAACTTGTATTTTTTAGGAAGTAAATGCAAATTTGTATTTTACCAGTGTTTTATATAAAGTTGTATATTTAATCTTAATTTTGAGTTTAGAGGATCGGTTTTTTATATTAATTTTTCATTCTTTCTATAAATTATCGTTTGGAATCCTAAATATTTCTTTTAATTTTTTTTATTTTGTTATTTATTTAGATATTTTTGTGGGTATTATATCTTACTTTAAGGATTTATTAGATCGATTTTTTTTTAATTGCATTTTTTATCTTTTATAATAAAAATATCTACTCAAAATTCCCAGTATTTTTTAGCATGATTGTAGGGTTAGATCTTCAATGTGCTTACAGTTTATTTTTGTGTATGATATAATTATTATGAAATAGTATATTTAATGTTAATTTTGAATATAGGAATTTTGAATCTTTTTCGAGTTATGAGCCATTTTTTTCGTTTAATTTTGATTTTTCCAGTACGGAATAATTTTGTATTTAAGTAAGATTATTACGGTAAGTAAGGTTATTGCTGTAGACTTTAGTAATAGTTTGAGAGTTTGTTTATTTCTTTAATTTTCCGTTTTATTTATTTAGATGTTTTTGTGGGTAATAGACCTTCATTTAAGGATTTATTAGATCGATTTTTTCTACAGCATTTTTAATCTTTTATAATAAGAATATCTAATCAAACTCCTAGTATTTCCTAGCATGATTGTACGGTTAGGTCCCTAATGTGAATGCAGTTTACTGTGGTTTCGTGTCTCTGATTTCAAAGCTTGTTACTATTTATATATTTAAGGATCTCTATTTTTTCTTGAAGGCAAAGAAAACATGGTTCTTTTATAGATTTTGCTGTTCATGCTTGTTTGAGGATTTTCTATTTAACCTTAGGTGTTTTATTTTTGTCTTTTAATTTCCAAAAGTATTTGGAGAGAGATGTCATGTTTTGTTTTCTTTGTTATTGAAGGATGAGAGGTGTTTGTAAAAGCGCTTTCTAAATACGTTCATGGTATTCCCAATATATATGTTTTCATCTTTAGGATTTTCTATGGATGAAATCGAACACATATATATCAGAGATTTCGTCAGGCATTTATTGGTCATGGGGCATTGGTTGGGGGTTTCTACAGTTACAGAGGTTGTTATCATGGGACGGATTTGTATTAGTGTTGGATTTATTTTTGCTGTGTATTTTTAATATTTTGGTGTTATGCATTTTGATTATTTTTTCTAGATTATTGGAACAACTATAGCTTAATTTTATGGTATTTTTATTGAAGATTTTGCTCAGAGGGTTATTTTTGGGAAAGTGCTTCTCTACTAATTTAAGAAATTTATGCCCCAGCTTGAAATTAACTGATTGGTTGAATGGAAGGTTATATCATATTATTTTCCTGCTTCTATTTCTGCTTTTTGGACTTTCGAATTTTTCCATAACACTGATTTTTGATGATTTATACCCGCTTTCATTAAGGATTCTATTATAAATTACCGTGTGCTTAACAAATATCTCTTTTTTGGATGAATGTGTGTTAATGTGATGTTCAACTGATGATGGGATGTGCTTAATAATGGATGGTGGGTGAATAGAGTTGGGGTTTATATATATTGGGTTAGCGTTGTTTTTCATGTAAGGTTGGAAAGTGTTCGATGCTAGGTCTAATGTTATGTCTAGGAAGTCTACTTGCTTGATAGTGTGGTTAATTACTACGTTAAGGCCAAAGGATGTAAAGACTATGGATATATGTATATATATATATATATATATGCATATGCCGGATCATTTATTGTGTATTTACATACGTATGTTCCTGTCTGTATCAAGGCGTATATGTACCTTAACTCATACGCACACACAAACGCACGCACACACACAAATACACACACACACACATACATATATATGTATATATTAATAATTATACTTTAGAACATATTCAAATTATAATCTATTACAAAGTGTACATTTTTCGACATTGAAAGAACAATGTCTTATTTGGCAGTAAACATAAATTTTTGAAGAGAGATGTATCTTTTGTGATTTCCTATTTTAGTTTCTCATTTCCCCTACCCACTTTAACTTTAGAAAAGTTTACCGATATAAAAAAGCGAATTTTCCATCTCTCTCCAAAAATAACGTTTACTATCTGATGAGACATTGTCCTTTCAATGTCGAAACAAAATGTTTACTTTGTAGTAGATTTTAATTGGAACATGTTCTAATGTCTAATTCATAATAAGAATTCATAGTTCTATTTCTATATTGAGCACTGCTTAAAACTAATGTTTTGAACGTCGTTAATATTTTCTTCGTTTAAATTGATATGCCATCTAAAATGACCGCAAACACCCTTAGAAAAGGTACGCATCTATCTCTTCTCTCTTCTGCTATGTGTTAAATAGTATGCCAAACTGGCATCTTTAATCTTGGTTGGTAAACATTTTAGGAAAAAGGCAATACTTAATGCTAATCCGTTTATAGCACTGCTGACACCTGCTATGCAGTTCTTGAAAATTATTTATTTAAATATTTGTTGCCATTTGTACGACGTTTCGGCCGTTGTACGCTCTGGCCTTCCTTCTTCTATGAATTTCGAACGGAACCCTTTGTTACAAACACTTGGGTATAACATTCTCATTCCTTGCGTAATATTAATGCCACGATGGAAGTCATCCTGCAAGTTACTTAATCAACACTACTGTAACTCACAACTCTAAGAAACAAGTCAGGAACTAACCAACGTTTATATCTTCTAGGCCATGTTTCTTAACCTGTAAGATCAACTGAATGTTGGAGACTTATAAACCAAAGTCCAGTAAACCTTTTATAATAAAGGGTTCGGTTCGAAATTCTTAACACCTGAAGAAGGCCGGAATGTACAACGGTCGAAACGTCGTGCAAATGACAGCAAAGATGCGGACAATACTCTGAATGATGTAGATACTGTAAATACAACGTCATCTCAGAAATATAGACAAATACAAGAGTTCTGAGCTGTTAATATAAAATCCGTTTCCTCCTGTGGCATTGAATAATGAACAATATCATCAAAGACTTGATTCTACAGAAGGATGCTGAGAATAACATGAGCTGAACATGGGAGCAATTACCAAATTGTAAAGAAAACAGAGTAAAGAAAATTGTCTATACTTAATATTAGAAAGAGACAACTGAAACTTGAACACATACCCAAGAAAAAGAATTTTAAAAAAACTTGACATTCACAGGAAAGAAGAGGGAAACAGCTATTAAACTTCATAAAGAGATTCTGTACTTTGTTAACAGACAGGAAGTAGGTGTGATAGCGAAAAGTCAAAATTTACAAAGAACTACAAATGACAGGAAATTGTTGGGGGTCATGGTCACCAACATGCGGAAAGAACACCCCACAAAAAAGAAGAAATTTAAGTGAATATTATATACATTTATGTAAAAAAATCAAATCTGTGAATAAAAAGTACTAAAATAAAAAATACCCCACATACAACTGAATGGAAATTGTCGATTTTCTCTCATGCTGACATTTTGTCAATATATCTTATCCTATCTGCTGATTCCGCCATGTCTTTCCTTAAAAGTCTGATATTTTAACTTTTTTTTTCTGTTTTTTTCAGTTTTAGGTCGTATTTCAAATCATAACTTTTATCCCCAGGCAAAGTGCTTACCCCTAGATAATGAGTTTTCTCACCACAAAAAACCGGCAATACTTGATTTGAATTTGTTTAGCTATAGATTGAGAGGTAATCACTACGCGAATAAATTTCTAGCAATCTCGACAAAACACGTGATAATGTTCATTAAGAGGATATCCTTTACTGAATTCAATTTTTCTGGAGTTGTTTTATGAAAATTATTGTTAAACAACATTACTTTCATTGCTAAACTAATTATTTCAATTTTATTTTATTTTATAAACCCTCTGGACATTTCAGGTTAATTTAATTATTATTAAAATGCAATCATAAATAAACAAGAGACAATAAATATTTGATATTATTTATAATTAAATAAACGAAGGCAAATAAAGTCGTAAAAGCACTGGTCACTGGTCATGAGCAACTTACACTCATCGATTTGTTAGAAAGTCAAAATAAGCAAATGAAAGAAATAGTATTTTATACGAGTGAGACCGTGCTGTCAAACATGACTAATATATATATATCAATGTCCCTACTATTGAATATGTTACATAAGAAAAACAGATCCAAACCTTGAGTGTGAGTGGAGAAAGACTATATATGCATATAATTTTAATAATTCGTGCTGCCAAATAGCGATCGATTCAAATACTGTTCTGGGTTTTTTGGAGAGCCCCGAGGTGAATAGCAGGAGCAACCGACAAAATATGACAACATTAAAAATAAATGATTATAGAAAATATATGGAAATTTTGTTATATTTTATTAATTATTTGTATGTGAGTTTCATTTAGAACAACGAAGATATAAATAAATATGACTTAATACAGAGCGAATGTCGGAAATTGCTAACAGACTATAATGAACAAGTCAGTCACTTAAGTGCCATACGTGATACACGCTTGGGCGATCATGTCTCGAAAGAGACATGACAGACTGGGCAGAAGATTATCCCGCAGTAGGTTGCCATTGCTTTCTGCGGTAGACTGGTTGCCATCCAAGGCTATAGAACCCAATCTGTCCTGCTATTTAACTCATAAGTGGAAGGAGGAGACGGATTAATACCTTTCCCAAGGGTATTTGCGCGTAAGTGAATACAATGGATTCAACTGGAATTCGAACTCGGCTCCCCGATTTCTCGTTCCGAGCCGACAAGTCTTAGACTAAATTTAATGAATAGATGCATCATTTGACTGTTTTAAATACGTTGATATATATGTCCGTTGCAGAGTCACACCGCATCAATGTACACATGTAGATCAAGATATTAATAATGTAAGCATATGAGACAGGGAGGGAAACCATAGAAAAGTTAAGTGTAATACAAAAATTATTTAAAATGAATAAAACAATGAGTAAATTTAAAAAAAATTTAAAATGATTATTTCAATCTAATAAATATTCTTCTATAGTTTCATCGATCAAAATTTCATCTTTAGATTAATTATGACATTAGTCAGTCACACACACACGTATAATATATATCAATGAATTCAGTTTAAGTAAGGCGATAATAACACTAAGATGCTATGGATTACATGGACAGCAAAATAAAGAAAAACATTCAGAAGGAAATGAAAACCTAGCCCTAAAAAAGAAACAAGGAATAAGATTCGTTCTGTAAAATTTCTTTCGCTTCCAAAGACCAAATCCATTCGTAAACAGGAAACAAGGGATAAGACCCTTTCTGTAAAATATCTCTCTCTCAAAGACCAAATATAATCGTAATCAAAAAACAAGGGTAAGACCCTTTCTGTAAAATTTCTTTCTCTCAAAAACCAAATACAATCGTAATCAAGAAACAATGGTAAGACTCTTTCTGTATAAATTATTTCTCTCAAAGACCAAATACAAACGTAATCAAAAAACAAGGGTAAGACTCTTTCTGTAAAATTTCTTTCTCTCAAAGACCAAATACAATCGTAATCAAGAAACAATGGTAAGACTCTTTCTGTATAAATTCTTTCTCTCAAAGACCAAATCCAATCGTAAACAAGAAACAAGGAATAAGATTTATTCTCTATACTTCCTTTTTCTCTGAATGACCAAATCCAATCGTAAACAGGAAACAAGGAATGAAGCACTTTCTGTATACTTTGTTATTTCTCCAAGACCAAATCCTATCGTAAATAGGAAACAAAGAGTAAGACCTACTGTGTATACGTTCTTTTTCTCTGAATGACCAAATCCAATCGTAAACAGGAAACAATTGATAAGACTCTTTCTGTATACTTTCTTTTTCTTCCAAGGACCAAATCCACTCGTAAACAGGAAACAAGGGGTAAGATTTATTCTCTATACTTGCTTTTTCACTCAAAGATAAATCCAATTCTAAACAAGAAACAAGGGATAAGACCCTTTCTGTATAATTTCTTTTTCTTCCAAAGACCAAATCCAATTGTAAACAGGAAACAAGACAGATAAGAATTTCTGTATAATTTCTTTTTCTTCCAAGGACCAAATCCAATCGTAAACAGGAAACAAGGAATGACACCTATTCTCTATCATTTATTTTTATCTGAATGACCAAATCCAATAGTAAAAAAGAAACAAGAGAAAAGACACTTTTTGTATACTTTCTTTTTTTCCAACGACCAGATCCAATCGTAAACAGGAAACAAGGGGTAAGACTTATTCATTCTGTATACTTCTTTTTCTCTCAAAGAGCAAATCCAATCGTAAACAGGAAGCAAGGGATACGACTTTTTCTGTATATTTTCTTTTTCTTCTATGGACCAAATCCAATCGTAAAGAGGAAACAAGGGATTAAACTTCTTCTCTATACATTCTTTCCCTCTCAAAGACCAAATCCAATTTTAAATAGGAAACAAGGCATAAGATAATTTCTGTATACCTTCTTTTTCTTCCAAGGAACAAATCCAATTAAATCCAATCGTAAACAGGAAACAAGGAATAAGACTCTTTCTGTATATATGTGTTTTCTTTCAAGGACCAAATCCATTCGTAAACAGGAAACAAGGCAGAAGATAATCTGTATAATTTCTTTTTCTTCCAAGGACCAAATCCAATCGTAAACAGGAAACAAGGAATAAGACTTATTCTCTATAATTTCTTTTTCTCTGAAAGACCAAATCCAATCATAAAGAGTAAACAAGAGAAAAGACGTATATTTTCTTTCAAGGACCAAATCCAATCGAAAACAGGAAACAAGAAATAATATTCTTTCTGTATAATTTCTTTTCCCCTCAAAGATCAAATCAAATCGTAAACAGGAAACAATTGATAAGACTCTTTCTGTATACTTACTTTTTTTTCTAAGGACCAAATCCAATCGTAAACAAGAAACAAAGAGATAAAACACTATATAATTTCTTTTTCTTTCCTGGACCAAATCCAATCATAAACAGGAAACAAGGGTTTAGACTCTTTCTGTATATTTTCTTTTTCTTCCAAAGACCAAATCCAATCGTAAAGAGGAAACAAGGGATAAGACTCTTTCGATATACTTTCTTTTTCTCTGAAAGACCAAATGCAAATGTAAACAGGAGTCAAGGCATAAGACGTATTCTCTATCTTAACAACAGATAAGACTAGTTCTGTATACTTTCTTTTATTTTAAAGATCAAATTCAGTCGTAAAAAGTGTGTCTGCGCGCCCGCGTGTGTGCGTGCGTGTGTGTGTGTGTGAGTGTGTGCTCTTTACGATTGGGTTTCCGGTCACTTCTAAAATCTATTTCAACTGTATATTTCTGACGTCCACGCCTGAAATTTGAAATTTTATTTAATAATACTTTTTTAAGTGTCTGTATGTGCGTGTGTGTGTGTTAATCAGTTAAAACTTTAGATGGAAACAGTAATCCAATTGTAAACAAGGAACAATTAATTAAAAGTTTACTGTGTAAATAAAAACAGTGATGGGGTATGAACCGGGCGATTGGTGAATATCTTCCCAAAACTACTTAGAGAAAGAATTGACGAAGAGAAAAAAATAGCAGGTATCCGTTTTGCTAGCCCTTCTTTTGTCCCCCTTGAATAAGATGCCAGTCGCTGCGATATTATGCTAGCTGTTTCTATCTACCAGAATCAATTACTTCAGGTTCATCTTGCAAACCTCCTCGAAACGTAATGCAGATTAACATATTGAACGTTGTCCCATTGACCGCTCACCGTATATTATATATTTCATTCGATGTGTGGAACACGGCCATCCAGGACAACGTTGACATAGCACGAAATGCTTGCTTATACACAGCAGGGTTGGCAAATTTGTCTCTCCATGTCCGGTGATACGTTGTAGGCAGCGGTGACTGAAGCTTTTCAGTCCGTTTTTAAGAATTGGAAAAAAAGCAGTGATTGCACTGACGCTTTATCAATTGTATTAATTAATCTTATGTAATTTATAAACATTTCAAATAACTCAGTGTATTGATCAGTTCTAACAAACAATATTATTGATCTTCATCCTGCGTCTAGGTTTCAGTCACTTTCACACCGCCGCGAAGTTTCCATCTTTCTCTTACCCATTGTCGTAAATGATACCTGTTCCTCTTTTTCATCACTCCCCTCTTTTGTAAGTTCCTGTGTACCAGTTCCAGAAATGTCTTGCGTGATGTTGAACGATTATTTAAAAAAAATGTGCCTTTTACATAATTGCTTTCATGTTAATTATTCAGAGACGGTCTTCGTTATGATATTTAGACTTTATGAATTCAAGCACAATACAAGGTTGGCAAAAATGTCTCATCGATTTACAGTTAAGTTTGTGAGATATAACTGTGGTGGAGACTTACCTCGCCGAAGCAAGAGAAGGCGGTTTGTCTGCACGTGCGTTCGTAGACGTAATGGAACCGCGAGGCGAGCTCATGAAGGGCAGTTTTTGGAATGACACTGCACATGCGTCATTGATGAAAGCGAGGCTTTTCAAGAGGGAGAAATTACGAGACTAAAAACATATAAAAAGAGCCAACTTCTGTTTCGGAGGCACTTCGCCGTTGCGCCTCGGCCTTTTGGCTGGGGGGCGACAATGACCAAAATAAGACCAGTTTAGACCAGTTCAGGCTAGTTTTGAACCTATCCACTGCGGTGGATAGGTAATATTTGACCAGTACCTGGGCGTACGCGCTCAGGTTCCCCACACTAAAAAAGACCTTGTGTCACATCTCTCTCAAGTGGGGGAGAAGAGTAAATAATACTTCGCCGTTGCGCCTCGGCCTTTTGGCTGGAGACGACAATGACCAAAATAAGACCCGTTTAGACCAGTTCAGACTAGTTCTGAACCTATCTACTGCGGTGGATAGGTAATATTTGACCAGTACCTGGGCGTGCGCGCTCAATTTCCCCTCATTAAAAAAGACCTTGTGTCCCATCTCTCTCAAGTGGGGGAGAAGAGTAAATAAAACCTCGCCGTTGGAGATTCGAGAAAGTTACACCGGTGTTCGGGAGACAGCGTTTTGCTTACGGTGCGCAGGAAACGGAGTCCCTAGTAAAGCAGTGTTCCGGGATCTAGGAGAAGCAGCTGGGAGAACAGATCCAAGTGGTCATTAATTTGTCTACGAACTACACTCCGAGAAGACACAAATACCCACAATAACCGTAAGTTCAATGATTAGTGTTGTGGGGTCTCCCCTTTTTCCAGCATAATAGACTCGTCCAGAGTATATATATACTCCTGCGTAGAAGCAAGACCTGAGACATCGAGAGATCCGCAAGATAACGTCAGATCTGTGAGATGCCGACAGATAACGAACGATACCGAAAGATACCGAGAGATACAGCGTTATAGTTCATATTAGCTCTGAGCTCCACTCAGCAGAATATTATTATACAGCACCCGTCAGCTTCCGACATGGACCCATAATTCTACTACGCCTTCACTTGTATACATCCTTCTTAATAAACCCGTATTCCTGCACCATTAACAATCGTTCAAGTTTATATTCTTTACGTTAATATACTTATTTTTTTTATCTCAATTTCTGTTTGTTGTTCCTTTAATTCGTGCGGTTCTAATTCCCGGGATCTACAACAATAGGTGTTTCTTCTTTCGCACTTCTCGCTTATGAAACTCCCTTGCGGCTCCATGCTTTCCAGCCAACATTAATCTTCAAAAATTTCAGTGCAATGCCAATCGCTATCTACTGTTCTCCTGTTAACTCTTTGTCTTTACTTTATCCTTAATTATGTTTCTATGTTCTATTTCTTCCACACCAAGTTGCCATTTGCGTCTCAATGGTTTTACTGACTTGCTTGGGTTAATCGTTTTAAAACAAGAGAGAGAAAAGGAAATTGGACATAAAATACGCTACACTGTTGATAGTTTAGATCAAAAACATAACATTGACCTGAAAATTCGGGCCCCGTTCTTAAAAACCTATCAGATTAAGACTTTCATGTGAATGTCTTACATCGCACCGAATCCGTTCAGAAATAACTGGCTGCTGTATACATCCACTTTCAATATTTTTTGGGAGGTAAAATCTGTGGGTCTTAAGGAAGACCACAGTTATTCGGACATTATGGACTGGCGTTACAGAATCCCAAACAAAGATGTATACTTAATAACAGAAAAAAAAAACTTCGAAGTGAAAATAATGGCATAACAAATATTTTGACGTTCTAACAACTCGACTCCATCCACTTTCTCATCAGGGGGATGTGGCTTCATTCTGTCTATTCTACAAATATTTTCATGGCTTCTGCTCCGATGAACATAGGTCACTGGTGCTCCCTCCACAAAATTTACTCATGCAACTACAGTGTCAACAAGGTCCCACCCATTTACAGTAACATCAACCAAATGCAGCCGACACCGTTTCTTCTCTCGCACCTCCTGTCTCTGGAACTTCCTTTCATATACTTCTTTCCTGACGGCTAGCACCTTCAAAAATTTAAATGCAATGTCAATACCCATATCTTATCTTCTTGACCCCAGTTCTTTATACATCTGTCTTTATCATTATCGGAACGAATTGCAAATTAACTTACAATATAATATTGTGATTATGTAACCAATCTCATTATTGTTTTAAATGTAATTCTTATTAAAGAAAAATTATTATGTTTCTGAATGTTCGTGTTTTGAGGAAACATATAAGTTCTTAATTGTTTTGTTGTAAATGATGTGACGTGTTTGTTTATAAGTGGAGATTATATATGTAATAGTTTACTTATGTTTTATTAGAATAATATTCCGTACTAAGAAAAGCATTCTTTTCGTATACCTCATTCAATCGAGAATCATTACTAAGAGCGGCAGTGGGTAGTAACTTTTTTTGTGGTGATATTGTTGCGCAATTTTGTTGTGATTTTTTAGCGTTTATTGTATCGAAAATTCTTGTCTTTAGAAGCGATATTATCTAGTGGGGTGTTGACAAGTACCATCGAAAAATGGCGTGAGTATGAAAATAGTTAATAAAAAAGACGAGAAACAGCTTCAATATCTGCATTCTCATCTGTCTTATATTTCCGTTCGTACAAAAAGGCAAACGTAATATAAGACAAAATGTCTCTCATTTCGATCTTGTACCGATCGATCAAAAGATTCTTTTTTTTAATTTTCAAACATAAAACGATACTTAATCGAACGGTAAAAAATAATATTGAAACTATTACTTAACACCGAGTAAATCTCGCTGTTTCATTTATAATTAGAAATCTATAATTAATTAATCATTTTTGTACTGTTGATGGCTCTCTACATCTTCCTGTCGGAGCTTCAATCAACGTATGACTGTTTTCTATCCGCCCTAGCCTCTTCTTTGCTGTCGGTTCACAAACATTTAGCAAGTACGGTAACGTTGACACTCTCATTTTCTGGTTCGTGATACGCCCGATGAGTATTAAGTTTTCTTGGCCGTCTTTCCTTATGATTTGTTGCAAACACTACGGCTTTATGTTTGGGATTTTAATATGGTGTGCCTTTCTAGTTTCTATTTTTTTATTTCGAACATCTTGTTGCTCATGAGGTCTATGACATTCTCAGCTTCCGTTTGTAGAGTCACATCCCTATCACTTCGAGACACTTCCATTCTTTAATCTCACCCATTATTATTCTAATTAATCGTAAACAACTACGGATATAATTTCTGCATTATTACCATGCCAGAAAAGTATTTATTTTGCCAAATTAGTACTTCGTAATTTGGAATGCTTTTGACATCCCCAAATAACTGGAAATCACGTCTTTCCTTAGAAAATAAAAGTTAAAGACAGACGTCATTGAGTCGTACAGAGAACATATTTACACTAACTGGTAGCTCTCAGTTTCAACATTGAAGTGTTGATAGCTATCTCCGCACAATTTGTATCTAAATATGCCATATAAATATACCAAGTAGTAGATAGGTCCTGGGTATAACAGTAAACTTCATCCGGTAGCAAATCCTCTGATTGGGAGGTTGTGAGGAACATCGAAACTCCTCTTAATTGCTGTTCTTCCCAGGTTCACCTGGACCCTGAATGGTAGCACCTGTTATGGTCCAAGCTATGGGTAAATATTTAACCCACAAACTGGAGTCAAAACACTTCTTTATGTGCCCTGTCCCTTCAGAACGTAGGCGATCATGGTTCTCCACGTCTCCCTATCCCTTGTGGCTCTTAGTATGTTTGCTCCTGTTACAGATCGCAACCCCCGTTCCGTCATCAAGCTGATCAGGCCCTGCAAGTATGTTATCCGCTGCCTTCCTCTGATCTTTTTCTTTCTATCTGGCCATTCAGTATCAGGTTTTCCAAGCTCTCCTTCCTTACTGCATGTCCCAGAAACTTCAGTTGTCTCTTCCTGATGCTCGGTATTAATTTCCTTTTTGTTGGCATTCTTTCCAACACCTCATCGTTACTTGCATGATATCCACGATATCCGCAGCATCCTCTGTAGAACCACATTTCTGCTGCTTCTAGTTTTGTCCTCATTTTCGATGATATTGTCCAGCATTCACTGCTGTATTGAAGAACTGACAACACATAGCAATCCAGCACTCTTTTTTTTTTGTTTCTAGTGAAATTTTCCTGTGTGTTATTACTTTACTCAGCTTCTGAAACGCGTCTTTTTCCATGCCAATTCGCTTTCGGATCTCTGTGTCGCACTTTCCATCTCTTGTTAGAACACTTCCTAGGTATTTAAATTTTGGTACTTGCTTGATTCTGGTATCCCACACCTGAATTTGGCATTTTGGGTTGCACATTTTGCTGATGACCATGCATTTAGTTTACTTATAAACTTTTATAGAAATATATACTCAAAAGCAAAATTTTAGAGAAAAATAAACGTTTTTAAAGGAAAAAATCTTACCAGCAATACATTGTTGAATACAGAACTAGAAGACATCTTCAGTTTCTTAAAATAAAAAAGAAATGATCAAAATCTGACTAATGACAATGTAACCGTTCATTAAAAAATACCTTAAAACCTCACCTTTTTGGTATTAAATAACCCACAGCGGTTGATCTCCGGTGAACAAAAGTCAAAGCCAAATTGTAGATAATCGGTTCAGATCCTAAAAAACAAATTTAAATATTCAGTGCAGTAGACGAAATTAAATAAATATACTGTTTAGTAAATAGATTTAAATATAAGTAACAAATAAAAATAGCGTTTAAATCAATATGATCTGCTGGATTAAAAAATACAATTCATTGCCTCTTTAGAAATTGCTTTGCTTACGTTAGGATAGAAAACTCAGCAGATGTGAATGTTTCAAGAAACTGAGAAAGAACTTCATTTATGAGGCTTGATTTGGTTGATCACAGGCCCAGACCGGGACTTAAAAAACACGTTGGGCTAATGACGGTTTTCACCGGCCAACGAGAACGTAGGATCAAATCCCGCTAGGTAGCATATATTTTATTTTAATGATTATTTCTCGCCTATTCAGGCCAATTTAAATAAATTAAATATACTGTTTAATAAATAAACGGAGCGCCTAAGCAATACAAGTATTTACAAAAAACGTTTAAGCATTATATATATATATATATATATATATATTGCACCAAATGAGCCACACGAACCTACCTAGGTTTCTCCTAAACGAATCGTCAGGGAAAGATAAAAGAAAAATACGAAGCGTATATCAATCTAAAACGTTTCACTTTTATTAAAGCGTCTTTATAGACCGAGAGGAAAATGAAAAAACAACAAGAAAGAGACTATATATATATATATATATATATATGTAGTCTCTTTCTTATTGTTTTTTATTTCATTTTCCTTTTTTTTTTCATTTTCAGGAAAATGAAAAAAAAAACAACACGAAAGAGACTATATATATATATATATATATATATATATATATATATATATATATGAAAATTAAACTACAGTAGGGTGAGTTTAATCCATGTCTCACAGTAAAAAATCCAGTGTTCTTATCATTCGGGCATGTGTATGTGTATCTATTTAACTCTCTCTCTCTCTCCCTCTCTTTCTTTCTTTCACACACACACCTACAAAGACACTGACAGGCTCGTTTATACATATAAGTTTGTAATTATATATATATATATACGTTTTTATTCTACTTTTGTTTAGAATCTAAAGCATTGTGAAAAAAGTACAAAACAAAAAGAACGCAAGATTGAGAAAAATAAGTTGAAATTTGAAGAACAATGATCCGAGTTATTTTGAGACATCTCTTCATTTATCAGGAATGGATTCTTTTTGTGTACTTAACATATATTTTTACCAGGGAAATGATTTTAAATCTTCTGCTGTAATTCTTATTATTCTTAACATAGGACGACTCATTAATCATATAATAAAGAAACTTTAAAAAATTAAATTTAAAATTTTTAACATGTAAAGTTAGATTATGACAGCAATAAGTATACATTTACTGAAAACCACATTTTTAATTTTTCGAAATCTGATCAGCGATAGAACCAAAACCAACGAACAAAACACATCAAATTTTAATGCAAATTTTGCTTCAATCAATTCCCGGAAAACGACTGGAGTTTTAACAGAACAAACTGTGTCTGCTATATCACTGCGACGCACCTTTCCTCAGGGTCCTTAACATCGGGCCATTTCCTAAATAATAGCAACATCGCCATGCTGGAATTATCACCCTATTCACTTGTTCTAGCTCGATGTATCCCCCAAGTTACAGGATATCATTAGAAGTAATCATTTTGAAGGCATGTTGGTCATCATGATGTCCGTAACGATAAAGTTGTCAGCCAAGAAGTAGCTTTCCGGCAGTGCGTGACAGAGTAGAATGGAGAAGTACATTAGACATGAATGGGACAATTTCAAATTGAAAATCATGTAGTTTGTTGATTATAATTGAAATAAATTGATTCTGACACCAGCCACGCTACTTTCAGAAAAACGTCGTATATATATATATATATATATATATATATATATATATATATATATATATGGTGTGATATGGACAAGTTTTTATTATATTTTTAATATGTTTTTTTTTATATTATAATATTATTCTATATAAAACTTTACAAATGTTTTATTCATCCAAGTGTTTCGGCTATAATTCGGCTTTCGGCTAAGATGAATTTTATTTTACATTTAACTAGATACATGGATTTTTTTTATTTGTATGTTTTTCTTGAATGTTGTACTGTTAATTTCCTTGTTGGCTTCGCGGTCATGCAATTCAAAATTGTGTATTTAAACAGAAATCCGTCTTTTATAAAAGTTTTCTTAAAAATTAATTAGAAAGGGCTAATTTTACTTTTTTATATAATTTTTCATGTGATTGTATATATTTTCTGTTCCGTAGTCATGTCATATACAAATTGCTTAAATGTTTGCGCTATCCAAGCGCTTTCGGCTATAAGTTTAGTCTTATCAAGAATTATTTTTTTTATTTTACCTGAATATACGTATTGTTTATATATATGTATATATAGAGTTAAAGAAAATGTTTTATTTTCCAAACCCGGCTAGCACACCGTAGCCAAGTTCCTAGTAAGTATTATTGAGAGTTGCTTTTTAATTTTAATGATAATGTTTCCAGTACATTCAGCCTTTTTTACTTGTAGATGATGTTATATTTCACGAGATTCGGAGAGGGTTTTGGGGGTCTCCATGTTTATTTATGTAAAAGAAATAATGTTAAGATTACATAAAAAATATATAAGAATTTTATAAAAAAGCAACTTATCTGTAATTTTTAAGGAAATTTGCATATATATATATATATATAATGCAAACTTATCAATATACTTGTTTCGAAAATCCCTCCGCATATATACGCGGAAAAAAATGATTGTAAAAAAAGAAGGAGCTAAGCACATGAACATCAGCCAAACGATTTGGACCGAGCCAATACAAAAGAATCCGAGACGAGTAATCAATAACAAAAAAGCGCTCAATACGTAAGCAGAGCAGAATAAGTAAATTAACCTAGTGAACCAACAAACCTACGAAGATTTCACCTAAACGGATCTTCAGGTAAGGTTGGCCAACCTTCCCTGACGATCCGTTTAAATGAAACTTTGGTAGGTTTGTTGGCTTACTAGGTTAATTTACTTATATATATATATATATATATATATATGACTATATATATATGAATTTAGAATAAATATTAATTAATATAAAAGTAATTTTAGAAATGCTATTGATAATAAAAGTCGTTTCCTTAAAAAAAGGAAACGTTTAACATTCATTGACAGAGCCGATAATATTGCACTTTTATCTTTTAAATCTTTTAAAACAATTTTGAGAAAAATGGTTTTCTCAAGTCAAGTAGCCGTTAAGTTCCTTTTTATTATAGAATTGGGCTTATGCTCTGACCTTTTATTTGAAATCGTGGCTCGAGTTTTCAGGTTCCTGTTTCAACTTTATAGCAATTTGTTGTCTTGCAGCGATATCGTTTCTGGCGCTATTTATTCATTTCGTTTCATCCGAGCGTAAACTTGTTGTTTTCAGCGCGCGCGCGCACAAACACTCCCCCATATATATATATATATATATATATATATATATATCAGCCAGTTAAGTGCCATACGTGATAGACGCTTGGATAATCAAAAGATTATCTCGCACTAGGTTGCCATTACTTACTGCGGTAAACTTGTTGTCAACCAAGGCTATAGAGCCTAATCTGTCCGGTTATTTATCCAATAACTGGAGGCAAGAGAAGTATTTATACCTTTTCCATACTTGCGTGTAAGTGAATGCAAAGAGGAGAGTATGTATTTGATGAGGCGGTGTTACATTTTGGGTGAATGTTCGTGGAATTTGATTTTGTTTTCATATAAAATTAGTATCTATTATTTACGAGGTAACGTGTAATATCTAAGAAATCTACTATTTTCTAGATTTGTGTTAATCTTACCTTTAATGTTGAAACTTTTAAACACCCTATGTATGCATTTTCCTAATCTTGCCAATTTCGTAAATTTCTTCACAACCATAAAGCCATCAACTCTATATAACGCTATGTCGTCAATATACAATTTTTTGTATCGTGGAGGAATGACAATACACAGATATAAGCAAATAATGCGTTTATTTTCGGTAGATACAGTAGTACACGTCCGTCTAGTTTGGCAACAACTAGTGAGTGGAGTAGACAACAACAGTGCTAGCCGCCAACTGCCGACCCCACTGTCACTACTCGATATTAGTCCTTTATATATTGTGAACCGTATGTCACGTGTTCGAGCAACGCCACAGCACAAATAAACAAACAATTTCTGAAGTTCAAGCAGAATCAAGAGATTTAATGGTATTATCAAATTCGTCCTCAGATTTGGTTTTAATCCACTGTTCTTTGTTGTCGGTAAGGACGAATTTTGTTGTGTTCATAATGATTACCAGTACCTTGTTTAAAATATTAGAGCAAACTGAGGCGAATTCCAAAACCAAAGTATATAAGTCTTTGGAGATGAATTGTTAGTAATCCATAATATCGAACCGGATCATAGAACAATTAGTTTTATTATTAATATGTTTAAACCGTTTGCAGACACCAGTGATATTCATATGCCAATTTAAGATGTTTTTAATATGTCTATTAATTCTCCCTGGGATAGTCTTGCTAATTGTACTGATTTCTGGTCTCGTATATTTGATAATCATGGTAGGGCAATTAATTTTAAAGTCAGATTTTTGGTCTTTCCTTGTGATATATGATTCTATAGCGCAGAGTTTATTAATTAGGCACTAATTTTGAGTTTTTCAGTGATGTTTTTTAGTTTCATTAATTGCGTCATGTACATTATATAAGCTATTGTTTAGTTTACCATAATTTTTGGTCAAGGTTTTTCTTATTAAAATTTTGTAATCTTTAGGAGTGATTTTTTTAGAAGTTTGCTTTTTTTGTCCGATTTGACTAAAACCTTGTCTGATGAGTTAATGTCCTTTACAACTAAGTCGAGATCTCCCCAGAAAAGATTTTTGTGTTTATGGACAGAGATGTTGTTAATGATTTCAAGCAGATCATTCTCAAAACCTTGTAACAGTTCTAAGATTTTTGCCCCTGTTAAGGTTTCAAAATCGTGTTCTTTCGTAAAGTCGGGATGATGGAGGAAAAATATGCTTTGCATCTCACCCTTCTTAGTAAGCTTTCTGGTTCTTAACCAATTTGTTGCACACACACACACACACACACACACACACACACACACACACACACACACACACACACACAAACACATATATGTATATATATTTTTTTAATTATTATTTTAGAACATGTTCAAACTACAAACTGCTACAAAATTGTACATTTTGTTTCGAAATTGAAAAAACAATGTCTCAACAATTAATTGATGGTAGTAAACCTTTTATTGAACATTTGTTAAAGAAATACTACTTCATTTTATTTTTCGAAATACTTTTGTACAAGGTAAAAAGATAATAAAAAAGAGGGGGAAAAAGAAAGAGGGTAGAAAAAATTAGAAAATAAGATGACAAATCAAGAAAAGAAAAAGAAAAAGAAAAGGAAAAGATACAGAGGAATTAGAAATTAAAGAGGAAAATAAGTGAGAATTTATTGAGAGGAAAGAGCCAATAAAAACGGCTAAGAGAGAGAAATTTTAAATCTAGACAGGAAGTGAACTGTAGACAGATAATGATATCGGTTTCATAGTGGCTGGCTTCAAATCTTTTAGCGTTTAAAAAAATGCACTTCTATAAAAGAAAAGAAAAGAAAAGAAAAGAAAAAGGAAAATGAAAGATACAGAAAGATTAGAAAGTGAAGAGGAACATAAAGCGGAAAAAAATGAAAAAAATGTATACAGTGAAGAAAAGGGAGAGAAAATAAAAATGGCTAGTAAGAAGAAATTTTAAATTTAGGACGGAAGTGAATTACAAAGAGATACAGACAATGGTAACATTGTTTCAAGCTTTGGCATTAAAACAAAAATGATGGAATCACATACACAAACAGAGAAATTGCTCATAAAACGTAAATTAGAGAATATTTAAAAACATAACAGAAATATATAAAGTCAGAAGTAATTATAGAAGTAATATAATAAATTGGAGAAATAAAATAACAAATAAATCAGAATTAAAATAACATAAATTAAAATCAGAATATATATATATATATATATATATATATATATATATATATCATATATAAATTTTCTAAACATATGCTGTTAAATATAAGAGACAATGAATGTCTATTATGTTTAGTCATGAGCCGTTCTAAACGTCGTATTTTTGCTTTAATTTCAGTTGAAAATAAAGACAAAAATTCTCCAACATTTGGATAATTATTTATTGGTTTTCTTCTAAGCTTTCGGCTCACCTGAGCCATCTTCAGAGAGGTTGTTTAAACTGAAATATTATAAAATCCACCATCACCGACGATTTTATTTTGTGTTGACATAAAATTCCGCTTGGCAACGGCAATAGTTACCAAAAATAATAAACGCAGTTCTTACATTTGTGATGCGGTTTTATGACGTCACACCGCGGGATATCGCGAAATGACAACAAAACCATGTAGTCAAATGCAATGTAATATGTTATTTCCTGTTTTAAAGTTGATCAACTTTAACAGCATATGTTTAGAAAATTACTTGCTGCCTCGATATATTATATATATATATATATATATATATATAAGTTTCATTGAAAATAGCAGAAAAGTTTTGATAAATTTTTTTTATTAATTTTCATGTGGACTTTTAATGTTGTCTTTTCTTTTCACCACATAAATTATATATAAATTCTTCATTTTTGTTTTTAGTTTTCCGATTGTTTTTGACCATCCATTTAGGCATTATAAAGGATGAATTTTATTTTACATATAAGTGAACATGCGTAGTATATCACCTCATATTTATCAACTAATTAAAACATTGAGTCAGCTCAAGAATTCCTACCAAACATTAAATCTACAACATCAATCCAAGGTACTCTGGAGTCACTCAAGTTTGAAAATTTATTTGCTAATGTCCGTGTTGCTGAAACCATTGACATAATCTTTAGCTCTCTATATAAACATAATTCAATTCCAAACCCATCTATCACATCCAATATTTTCAAAACACTTTTGCATGTTTTCACCACTTGAGCTCTTTTCTACGATCATAACGGCAATATTTAAACTGAAACTTGTGAAAACCAGTCAGTTCCTGTTTCTCTAGTTTTTATATGCCCCATGTCGAAAGTACGGTCTTTAAAAAATTACCAAACCGAAAATTTATGTCCACTATGTAAATGATATATTCATTTTAGCTGAGAACAAAATCGATAATTCTAAAACTGTTTTCGTAAAAATTTCAGTCCGCTTTGGTATATAAGTGTCATGGCGGCATCACCGACAGACTGAATGAACTCTTCCAACCATTACTTATACCTCCCCTCCCAAGAGGTGAGAGGAAGTAGCCTGAGGAGAGCGCCTTCAGAAGGTCCCGAAATCAGCTGAGAGTCAGTCTACGAACACTGCTACCTTAACGACCAGTACGAGTCCCAGTTCTAGGGCCGAGGGTCAAATCAAAGTATTCCACACTAACTCGTATTATCGTTTCTACTAACCAAGTTCCAAGTATTGTATTCTTTCCGTATTTAATATATATTCGTGTTCTCCTATTTGGTTGTTATTGCGTTATTTTACTGGACCTTTAACCGGGTCCGCGACAAGAAGCTCAAAAGACAAAATATCACAATAACGTTCTTGGATATTCTCTTGGAAACAATTAATAATACTTTCACTATTTCATTACATAGAAAACTCACTAGTAGTAATTCTTATCACATTAATTTTGCAAATCAAAACTCTCTTAGATATAAAATTGTTATCGTGTTATTAAAATCTCCTTGTGAGAGCGTACGAGAATTTATTCCCACGCCCGCTTTTCTTCAAAGAACATCATACGGTGAACGAAACACTTGTGTATAATGGTTCTCCTAAACATCTGACTGATTACCATATTTGACATTTTCTTTCTAACGTCAATAATAAAAGCAGCAATTATGCATTAACAAATTTTTTTTTTACAAAAACAAATGCATAGCAGTTATAAACACGACGAATCTTCACTTCGAAATATCGTCCAAAAGTACACAACTCCTGTTGAATTAAACAAAAAAAGATTAAATTAAATGTCTATTACACGAAATTTTAAACTGCTAACCTCATCGTCAAAAGTAACAAGTCACCTTCTTTATCTGAACTACAGCATACCAAAAGTATTGACGAATTTACATATCCTTTGAGAACTCTATTTTTGATCAATCCAAATTCGTAAATATTTACATCGGTTACACTACTACACGTCTAAAGAGAAAACTCACGTTGCAACTCTCTCCCAAAGTTTGGAGTAGATAGATTAAACTATCGCCCGGTTCACACTCCACCCACGTCTATTGAACAGGTGAAGAGGCTCATCCCTTATTTCCTGTTTAGGATGTGCTTCCGGTTTTCTCTTTTCCAACCTTTTCACTCTTACGTAGCCCCATGCACACCAGTGGCGTTACCGCCTTGCTTGGGGTGATATGATTAAAAAAAAAATACTCCAATTCGATCTCATTTAAACACAATCGGAGACGTACGAAAGACTATCCGTAACATCCTCATTGGTAATTCAAATATAACAGCATCATTTACATGCAATAAGGGGAGATTCATTAATAAAAAAGAAAACAATTCTAACATTTAATAAAATCAACTACGAACACGCCCACAATGTGCTTACTCGATTCGAAATATAAAACACACACATGATTATACATATATACATAAATATTATGCATATTCAGTTATACGTAAAATAAAATTCATTTTCGTAACACCTAAAAGAAAGCGCTCAGAAGAACTAAACATTTGTACGTGTTTTATATAATTTATGCACTGAAAAAAAAAGTTATATAATATATCCAATGAATATAACATTTATTTTAATATGAAATAGTGTCAGATTCGAATAGTCGTTTTAATTGCTTACAATCACCGTTTCTGCCATGGAAATGAAATTTTATTGTACGAAACTTGATAAAATACGTGATGTCTGTTCGACAAAAATTTAAACATATTTTGATGAATAATTAATAACTATAAATGAGGAAAATAGAAATAAATATTTGCGATAAAATAAAATAGTAGAAACCAGAAATGCATAAATATAACAAAAAAAAAAATTAATTAAACAAGTTTGGGATAAAGATGATGAAAAATGGAAAATATGAGAAGGATGCTTAATTCAGTAAAATTATAGTTACGCAGACAAAAAATATTATTTCAAAGATCAATATTTCTTGAAGCAGCTGAAATGTGGTTCTCCAGAAGGATGCTGCGGATATCATGGACTGAGCATGTGAGCAATGACGAGGTTTTGGAAAGGACGGAAACGAAAAGGAAATTAATACTGAGCATCAGGAAGAGAAAACTAAATTTACTGGTATAGGAAGAAGGGCTTGGAGAACCTGTTACTAACAGGCCAGATAGAGGGAAAAAGAGGCAGACTGCGGATAACATATTTGAAGGACCTGATCAGGTAGATGACGGAACGAGGGTTGCACGGTGCAACGTGAAAGCGTGCTAAGGGACATCAGGGACAGGGAGATGTGGAAAGCCATGATCGCCTTAGTCATGAAAGGACATGGCACATAAAAAAAGGAGAAGCTGAATTCTTGTCTGGTTCGTTACATTCAATTTTGCGCAAATAGTTATGGGAAGGATATTAATCCATCTCTTCTCCCTCCAGCAAAGTATAAAATGAAAAGCAAGACAGATTGAATCCTATAGTCATGTGTTCTAGTTAATAATCAATTCTATAACAGTGAGTAGTAAAGAAAACATACGAGTATTAACATCTTCATAATATTTACTATTGTTGAAGTTATTGCTTTGATGTATTCGGAACAAAGTGTTGGTAATTTCCTGGTCATTTAACTTTATTTGTGCTCAGAATGTGATCAAAAAGAGCAATGCAAATGCATATGTGTACCTGTGTTTTATAGATTACGCTAAGGAATTCCAGAAAAATATAGCAAAGACTTGTTACAGCTGATCGGCAACCTTGACATATTCAGGAAATACATTAGAATAATCAAGAATCTATACTGCCAGCAAAATCCCCTGAAGACGGACAGGCAATGATTAAAGCAGGTAAACAAATATAGAAAGGGGTGTAAGACAAGGATCTTTTTCTCACCGGATTTATTCAGTGAGATAATTCTAGGAGTCTTGTCAGGATTCTTCAATGGGGGCCACAATCTTAACAATATAAGATACACAAATGATAGCAGACACGGAAAGGAAACTACAATATCGTGTATAGACAGTGACGAAGGAAAGCAAGGAGAAAGAACTAAACATAAACTACACGATAACTGACTGCATGGTCATCAGTAAATTACACCAAAATGAAAATTATATGTCGAGGATGCTAAAATCAAGCAGGTACAGAAGTTTAAATTTCTTACTTCTAACAGAGACCGGAAAGTGTGACACTGAGATACGAAGACGTATTGGCATTGTATGAACTTACTCCAAAAGCTAAGTAGACTATTCATAGAAGTTTGTTAGAAACAAAAGAAAAATGAAGAGAGTACTGGACTGTTATGTTATATCTTTCTTCAAATATGGTAGGGAATGTTGGACAATCTCCTTAGAGATGAAGGAAAACTCGAAACAACAGAAATGTAGTTCTACAGAAGGATGGTGAGATTACATTGGACAGAACATGAAAACAACGCGGAGGCTTTGGAGAAAATGAAAAAGAAAAAGAAACTTATACTTAACATCAGGAAGAGAGAGCTGAAGTTAGTGGAACATGTAATGAGGAAGAATGACTTGGAGAATCTGATGCTCACAACACGGATTGAGGGAAAGAGAAAGAGAGAGAGAGAGAGAGAGAAAGAGAAAAGGAAAACAGCGCGTGACATTCTTGATCGTTTTAAACAATGGATGGCAGAGCAAATTTGGAAAGAAATAACAAGAAAATATATTAGGAGCAATAAGGAAAGGAAGAAGTGGAAGACCATAAGAGCCAACGGGGACAGCATGTAAATGAAGAATATTTTTTGCTAACAGTATTTATCGAGATTTACAAACTCCACCTGTCGTTCAATTTTGCAAACTTTCTTTCCTGGCGGCTACAATCAACAAAAATTCAAATGCACTGTCAATTCCCACCTCTTGTCCACTTGACTCCAGTCCTTCTCAAGTCATTTACCAATCACCTCGTGTATCTTGTTTTTTACTTTCTTCATTCTACCCTCGCAACTGTCTTCACACTTGTATTCCCACCCTTCTCTTGCCCTTTTTCTGACACTCACTGTAACTGGTTCGTCTTTCTCGTCGCTTTCCTCCTGTTTAAACTTTTCTTATGTAGCCCACTGCGCACCACTGGCGGTGCCGCCTTGCATGGTGTGAAGCGATTAAAAAACTAATCGATGAACTTTGAAAGAGCTGATTTCTTTGAAAAGATACTTTGGAAGAAACCATACTTTACTGTTTTTAAACTTCTCAGCAAAACCAAATGCACCCCTTTAACTCCAAGAAATTTGGTTTCGATCGGTCAATATATGGTTGTTTTAGATGGCGTGTTGGACGGACGGATGCTTTTTCGGAAGTGACAGAATTTTATATATAGTTATTGACTTTTCACTAATACTGAAATCGTTTTGAATCAGGATAACTATTCGTTTTCATCATCTAATCTTATAAAAGTCCAAATGGGAAGATTGATTATTTGAACAAACCTGTTGATTGAAGAATAGTGTTAACTATATTCGCAAAAAACAAAACATTTTTTAGTGTTTTCACTCATTACGAATTACAGCAACTTGGATTTAAATATATTACTACTTGCTATATTATGAACACCTGTCCCTTCTAATCCGATGTGATAATTGATATTTCCTACACCTGCCATCCTTCTATCCACATTTTCATATAGAGCGTTTTTTGGAGTACAATAGATATTGTATAGCAATGAGAAATCTGAGACCTTTCTTCGAATTCCAGTTGAATTCATTACACTCAGTTAAGCGCAAAGGTATAAATCCGTCTCTTATCCCTCCAGTTATGGGTTGAAAAGGACAGATTGGGGTTTATAGCCCTGGTTGTCAACTAGTCTACCTCAGAAAAAATGGCAACATACTTTGGAGAGATGCTCTAACTACTCAGTCTTGGATCGAAAGAAACATGATCGCCAAAGTGAGTATCATCAATGGAACTTAAGTGACAGACTAGTATAGTTCATTCTTCGTCAATGTAACGTAAGAGTTGCGATTCATAACGACTGATTAAGAGAAATCGCAATCAGGTTTCATGCATTTACTTACGTACAAATACAATTGGGAGAACTTTGAACCTATCTCTTCTCTCTTTAGTTATGGGTTGATCAGCGGAGCAGGATTGGGTTCTATAGGTTTGGTTTGGCAACCAGTCTACGGCAGAATGAAATGGCATTTATTGTGAGATATTCTACTGCTTTGTCAGTCATAGATCGAAAGAGATATGGTCTCCAATGTGCATATCACCCTTAACTGAATGACTGATATATAGTTCATCATAGAGACAGGTAACAAATTCAGCAGATGTACAAATATAGAAAGGGGCGTAAGAAAAAGATGTGTCTTTTCACCAGATCTATTTAACTTGTACAGTGAGGTTATTTTGAAGACTCTATAGGTTATACCAGGAATTGTCATCAGAGGCCACAATTTGAACAACATAAGATACACAGATGATATATTGCTGATTGCAGACACGGAAAGGAAACTAAAAGATCCCCTACAGAATGTAGCTAAAAAGACTACAAATAAACTTCAAGAAAACCGAATGCAAGGTCATCGGCAAATAGAGCAGCCGAAAATGAAAAATACAGGTGGGGGATACTAAAATCAAGCATTTTGAAAAATCCAAATCATTTGGAAGTGTTCTAACAGTAGACAGAAAGTGCGACACAGAAATCCGAAGACGAATTGGCAAGACAAAGGTCGCGTTCCAGAAGTTGAGTAAAGTATTAAGCCAAAAGGAATTTTCACTAGAAACAAAGAGAGTATTGGATTGCTATGTGATGCCAGTTATTTAATATGGCAGTGAATGCAGGACAATATCATCAACGACGAAGGAAAAACTTGAAGCAAATAAAATTTGGTTCTACAGAAGAATGCTGCGGATATCATTGACCGAGCATGTGAGCAATGATGAGATTTGGAAAGGATAGAAATGAAAAGGAAATTAATAGTGAGCATCAGGAAGCGACAACTTAAGTACCTAGGACATGCATTGAGGAAGGAGGGCTTGGAGAACTGGATACTAACAGGACAGACAGAAGGAAAAAGAGACAGAGGAAAGCAGTGGATAATATATTTGAAGGACCTGAGCAGGTGGATGACATAACGGAGCTTGCGTGGTGTTACAGGAGAAAGCGTGCTAAGTGCCACTAGGGATAAAGAGGCGTGGAAAGCCATAATCGCCTACGTCCTGATAAGACAAGTCACATAGAGAAGAAGAAGAAGAAGGTTACACGTGCTATGAATAACTGCTGAGTATTTGAAATCATAGAGCCGAGCTGGGACTCCAGTTGAGTTCGTTAAATTCCATTACGCGTAAATGGCCTTCCGACAGAATCGAATCCATCTCTTCTCTATCCAGCTAGGTATGAATGAAAAAGCAGGACAGGCTGAGTCCTATAGTCGCTTATTTCAGCAAACAACGGGAAAAAAGGCAATTACTATTGAATGAAGTTTTATGTCAATAGTTCCTTCAATCATAATTTCGACTAGTGGACTTCCGGATTTAGTCGCCCCAGACAACCTTGATCCTCGAATATTTAACTGCAATGTCAGTCGTCATTTTCTCTTTCTTAATTATTGTTCTCTCACTTTAAAGTATTTTTTCTGATATATTCATATTTCTCATCTCAATAACCCCTAAAGGCATAATAACTTTATTACCGTTTATGGTGCGAGATGATAAAAAGCCTGGTGTTTAACTGACACGCTATTATTCTTCTTCATGTCTCCTTTCAAGACATAGGCCAACATGGACTTCCACTTCGTTCTGTCTCTTGTTACTCTCAATATCTTTCCTTTTGGCATCTCTCCCTGACCCCGCTCCGCCATTTGCACAAGCTTATCAAATATGTCTCGCGCTTCTGTCCCCATTCTTTATTTCCTTCTATTCGTCCTGTGTTTTTTAGTTTCTCCAGCCCCTCTTTCCGCATTTTCTGACCCAGGAACCTCATCTGTCTTTAGTTGATGTTAACCCTCTAGGGCCATTCGTATCATATTTGATACAGTATTTCCCTATAAGGAAACATTTGGTATTTCCCTATAAGGAAACATTTGGTATTCATTGACTGAGCAGTCAGTACTGCTTTCAGTTGAAATTTATAAAATATTTCTCTTAAAAAATTTTTCAGGAAAATATTTCTTTCAAGGCTTGTTTTCATACTGTATCAAATATGATACGAATGGCCCTAGAGGGTTAATTATGAGTTTTCTTCTCTTCAGCATCCTCTCCAGCACCTCATTTTTGCTCAAGTGCTAAGTCCATGCTATCCTCAGTATCATTCTGTAAAACCACATTTCGGTTACCTCAAGCCTTTGCTTCATCCTTGATGAGATCTTTTACCATTCACTACCATACAGAAAGAGAGACATTACAGGGTGTAAACGATAAATTGGCAGTAATTTCAATCCGCAATTTAGGTTTTTTAAAGCGGCATTATCGATCTGAAATGTTAGTTTCTGTACTCTTTAGAGTCTGAAGTCCAGCTTAGCTACCTAAAAATACTAACAAAATGAGTGCCAGTGTAGAATTTAACCATAGAATGGTTATTGCTGAATTGTTCCGCGCCGGGCATAAGACATCTGACATTATCAGAGACACTGGCTATGCTCCTAGGACTGTTTATCGTGTTGTAACAAACTTAAGGGAAGGTAAAGACATGCAAAGGAAGGCTCACATTCCGAGAAGTGATAAAATCCACACCAGAAGGTTTCTCAGTGGCTTGAAACGATCCATTACAGCAAATGAAGTCATACTGCAGACGACGTCGTAACATTCTTAAAACGAAATCTAAGACCATTCGTAAAGAGAGAAGCCCCTTGCTACTCAATCACCTGAAACACCATGGTGGAACCGTTCGCATTTTTGTGGACGAGAAAAAGTTTGTGGTAGACGAAGTCACCAACCGCAGAAACTCGAGAGTTATCGCCATTGACCCTTCTTGTGTTTCTCCAGTCATGCAGAGTAAACACCCTGCCTCTGTCATGGTGTTTGGAGCTATTGCCAGCGATGGGAAAGTCATGCCCCGTCACTTCATTGAAGTGGGCCTAAAGATCAATACGGTGGAATATCTGAAGATTCTGGAGGAAGTTCTCTTACCCTGGATTAAGAAGGACGATGATCCCAACAAAGTGATATTCCTCCAGGACTCTGCACCTGCTCATGGATCAAAAACAGTGCAGACCTTCTTGAAGAGAGAGTTGCCGTTTTTTGTGCCCTCAAATATCTGGCCCTCTAGATTTGAACCCCTGCGAGTATTGGTTATGGGGCGATGTTGAGAAAGTCTCTAATGCTCGCCCCCATAACAGTGTGGCCTCACTGAAGACCTCCGTAAGGCGAGCATTCCGCGATATCAAGAAAGAGTCAGCTGTCAAGGCCTGTCGTGCTTTTAGGGCTCGCATTCAGCAAGTTGTGGACGCAGAAGGTGGACGCATAGAATAAAATGTGTGTATTAAATAAAACAGTTAAATAAATATACACAAATCTTAAATGTCTTTAAATGTCCCTTCTTTATCAAGGTTTAAAGTCTGAGATCTCAAACTGCCAATTTATCGTTTACACCCTGTACATAGCAACATTCTTTTCTTTGTTTCCAATAAGATTTTCGTGTCCCTCAGTAATATAAAATACTTTTCAAATGCGTTCTTGGCAATGCAATCTGAAAGATGCACTTTAATTTTTAAAAAATGTATCTTCTTCAATCAAGTTTAATAAAGGTTTCTTATTTTTCTTGGTTTTTACATGTGTTTCTAGTTTGCTTAAAGAAATTCAGAATTAATTAAATTGTATTTATTTCAAAACACCCTACGCTTGTTTTCATTAGAACATTTCTCTCAAAAACTAGACGCACTATTCGTTAACGTGCTGCTCAATGGGACTTCTTTATGTCATTATAAAACGTGTTTATATGATATTATGCTATGTGTATCTTTCAACAAAGATTTGTGGATCTCCAACCTTATGAGATATGTCTTTATAGTGTGCCTTTATGACGTGTATGAATTTAAGATGGTTTGTCAATATGGAAACTATATCTCAACAAATCCGTGTGTTTATATGATATTATGGTATGTGTATCTTTCAACAAACTGATCTGCGATTTGTGGATCTCCAACTTAATGAGATATTTTTGATGTCTTTATAGTGTGTCTTTATGACGTGTATGAATTTATGATGGTTTGGCAATATGGAAACTATATCTCAGCAAATCCGTGTGTTTAGATGATATTATGGTATGTGTATCTTTCAACAAACTGATCTACGATTTGCGGATCTCCAACTTAATGAGATATTTTTGATGTCTTTATAGTGTGTCTTTATGACGTGTATGAATTCATGATGGTTTGGCAATATGGAAACTATATCTCAACAAATATCTATGTAAGATTCGATGATCATCTATTTCATGACACCATGTTATGTATGTATGAGATGTGAGTAAGATTATGTGTGTTTATGACGTTCGGGCCTGTGCGAATTTATGAGAGTAGTTCACTTAACGTAACATAGAAAACTTTAGCTTCTTCACTGGCCACACCTTCATCATATTGCGGTGCACTTCAGACCAGAAACCTGGCTGGTTGAGAGCTGATTTGCACCGCAACAGGTTTTCCATTAGTTATATAACTTTAAAATAAAATACGCTCGATGATATGTCAATCCTCGTACATTTAAATTTCGACTAAAACATAAAATTTTAGTAATTAGGAAAAATATTACAAATTACTTTGACGTTTCACTAAATAACCTTAAACAAAATTATTTCATAATATTTATTCTACTACATTTCCCCTTTGTGGAAATATTTTCCGGTATTTTGCTTCCAAGTGAACTTCGATTACGCCAGGTAACTCACTCTCTCCCAGAAACTGTAATAAATAAATATATATATATATATATATATATATATATATATAGTCTTCCGCAGACAGATCTGTTTCACTCATCAGTACGATAGACATCCGATTGCTTTTTACCCAGGATTCAAACCCGAACGAATTGGGGTCAGTCGGCCATTCTTTCAAGCTGACACATAAGATATTATCATTAAGTTTAAATATATTTTTCTTGTTGGCTGCTAAGTCAAAGTAATTTAAAATTTGTGTATTAATTACATAACGCAGCAATCAACGAGGAAATTAATACAAAAAACTTAGCTTGTCTGTCATTTTCATTGAACCCTGCATACACACACACACACACACACACACACACACTCACAGATATATATATATATATATATATATATATATATATATATATATATATGTGAGTGTATATATATATATATATATATATAATTTTGTTTAATATAGTTTAATATAGTATACATATTTGTCTCTATAGATACTATTTACATCAAGCCCACTACCTGCATCACTTTTAGTATTGATAAATTTATGTTAATAGGATCTGTTTTATGGGATTTTACATACTTGCTTTTCCTGTTCTGGATTTAACACACACACACACACACACACACACACACACACACACACACACACACACACATATATATATATATATATATATATATATATATATAATTATATATATATATTGATTATTCTGTGAATATATTCACACCAAAGAGTAATAGAATAATAACTCTATAAGAAATATCTCCCTCTTATGAGGGTGTTTTTATTCAATCTTTGTTACGAGAATTTTTTACTACGACTTCTTCAAGTACTTCTTTATATTTAATTTATTTTATTTGTTTGAACGTTATTTTTAATGGATACACGTATTTGAGTAAATAGTCCGGTTATCTATAAGCAGATAGTACATTCATATATATCTTTACAGGCCTGAGTATTCGAAAAATCTTGTTAGGAAAATATATAACGTCCGGCAGGATTCAAACCTGTGACTCCTGTATAATAACCTAGATTTGTCATTAGATTTGATGTGTCTCACCAGTTGACCACAGAAGACGTCATATTTTAACAAACTCGAATTAAGCCGTAAATACACAAGTTCCTGGTTTCTTACAACATCAGCATCTGCTCGTGTTCGTTTCCTAATGAAAAAAAAAAACAACGTAAACAAAAACAATATTAAGAAATATTACGCAAGTTACGAAATGGTATTAACTGATATAATTCTTTAAATTTATTTGTTTGAATATTTTAAAATATTCCGGTTAATATAATTTCATAACTTTCCGTAAGATTTCCTAGAACATCTCTATATAATCAGCAACCACAGATCTCGTTTGTGATTGCTTTCTTGATTGAGTCGCTTTTCTTGGATTATTTTTACTCTGCAGAGTTATATAAAACTAGAAAATAATTTTATATTGTAAGAATATTTTTGGAAATATTAAACTATAGCCGGCGTGAGTGGGAAAAAAAGTAGATTAATAACTTTCCTAAAAATATTTTTCGTGTAAGTGTTTATAACAACACCAACAAGAAATGGATCGCAGCCCCCTAATTAACACTTCCGTGCCGTTATCTATGAAACCACAAATATATGCAAGCTCAAACCACCCAGTATTTCCAAGCTGTCTCCCATTTAATTATTAAGTATCTTCGAAGTTGCTTATATTTTTGTAATCATCCGGGAACTCCTTGTGGTTGATAATGCAACTACGCTGAGAAGAACTACACTAACGGCCATAATTATTAGGCCACTCCATTTTTGTTCATAAAAAAATGACGTATTTCATATCAGTTTTAGTATTTATTGCCAGATGAAAATAGAATGATTCATTTGTTATTATTACTTTGAAAAATTTTACAAGGCAAGGAATCAAGGGTGAACTCGTCCGAATCACCCTAAATTTTCTTCATTCTTTTATTGATGAAACTGCAATATAGGTAATTATTAAATATTTATAAATTCATTTGTTGCACATGTTATTGCAGTAACATGTTTTCATTTACGGTTATTCATTTGGCAATAAATACTAAAAAATATTATGAAATACATAATTTTTAAAACACTTGGGTGGCCTAATAATTATGGCTGGTAGTGTAAGATACAGTTTCTGGGAGAGAATGAGTAATCTGGCGTGATCAACGGTTTAAACAAGGCCAGCACACTCCAACATTTGATCCCGCTGACCTTTAACTTTGTGTTAGTTCAAACGTCGACGGATCAGAAATTTGTGGTTTGAGCGACTAAATATTACACTATATTCCTATCCACTGAAATTTGTTTCTTATTTATTAAACGTTACACCGCAGTAGATACACGTGTTTAAATAGACATCTTTTCTTTGTGAATTACATCTAGCGGCCTGTGCAATGAAGACTATTAAGAAAATATCTCTCCGGTATTTATCATTATTAAAACACAATAACGCGCAGGCTGATAGATACAATTTAGACTGCTTAAAACAATGCGCTTAAAAAAGTGTATAATTTAGAAAGTAACGCGTAAGAATAATTAACGCTTATAAAAAATATCGAATTTCAAATAGCATTCATTAATTCTTTAAAACGTAAAATTTGTAAGCTAAATATAGCAAAAGATTTACCTTATAATATTCTTTATCTTTTGTGGATTATACAGAGTGTCCCTCAAAATTGAAATCATAGTCTAATTATATAACCAATTCTCAAATGGTCTCAAATTTTAACAAAACGTGTAGAATCTAACTCCAGACATATCCCAAAGAGAATCCGCCAGAAAGATAATATCAATAATGCTGTTGAAATTACCCTCAAGTTCCCCTGACTTGTGTTACTTTTTTCTATGGGTCTGTGTAAAAGGACTGGTCTATATCCAAACTTTTCCTATAAGCCCAGAGGAACTTAAATAAATAATCACTGCGGCGCTAAAAAGTGTTACGCTAATCGTACTATAGCTTGTTTGGCAGGAGCAAAATTACCGACTTGACTTGTGTCGTGTCGCAGGTGATGCGCATATTGAAGGTTTGCGAAATCGGTTATAAAATCTTCACCCGCAGGTATATCTTGCTCGAATTTCGATAAATAAATCTTTTACTGTTCAACATGAAGCGTATTTCATTTCGGTTGTCTAGCACATTTAAATGAAGTCAATTTGGTTGGGATCACCCTTTATTACGAACAACGTAATGTCAGTAGAGATTTTATTATGACAATATTGGTTTGTTTTACAGATTTCATATCTGGTATCATCTGGTTCACACTCTTCCAAGGGCTTTTGCAAAAGAATACAGGTTTATCTCTTGTTTCCTATTTAGGATTCGGTTGTCGATTTCTTCTGATGTCTTCTTCAGCCATTTATTTCTAAGGTCTCCGCATATACTCTGTAATTTTGTTTACTATTTAATTATTCTATTTTATTTTATTTACTAAATTTTCCCCGGTAGGTGTAGATACGTTCACCTTTGGTGTAGTTTAAATACATTCACATTATTTTGGACAGAAATTATAATGTTTATCATTTATGTCAGCTCTATACTTCTAATGTCTCCGTCTAAAACCTGAAAGTATATTTATTATTTAATTATTTTATTTTATTTTATTTAGTAATTTTCCCCCGGTAATTGTAGATACATTCACCTTTGGTTTGGTTTAAATACATTCACATTATTTTGGACAGGAAATATAAGGTTTATCCTTTATGTCATCTCTATACTTCTAATGTCTCCGTCTAAAACCTGAAATATTTTTTATTATTTAATTATTTTATTTTATTTTATTTACTTATTTGTACCCCGGTAAGTGTAGATACATTCATCTTTGGTTTGGTTTAAATACATTCACATTATTTTGGACAGGAAATATAAGGTTTATCCTTTATGTCATCTCTATACTTCTAATGTCTCCGTCTAAAACCTGAAATATTTTTTATTATTTAATTATTTTATTTTATTTTATTTACTTATTTTTACCCCGGTAAGTGTAGATACGTTCGCTTTTCGTTTGGTTTAAATACTTTCACGTTATTTTGGATCGGAATTATGAGGTTTATCCGTTATTTCAACTCTATACTTCTAACGTCTCTGCCTAAAACTCGAATTTTTTTTATATTTAATTTTCTTTTTTTTTTCTCTCAATAAGAGTAGATAGGGACTCTTATCGCCTGTTTTACACATCTCCTCGGTATTATTGACAAGAGTTTGATTTTGTCTCTGTTTTCGTTTTTAAATTATGGTTTCTGGTTCCTTTTAACGTCTCCACCTCAACTCTAAAACTTTATTTAAAATTTATTTTTTTATTCTATTATTTTTTCTATAATAGGAGTAGATAGGTACTTTTACCGTTTTGTTTATGCACTGCAAGAATAGCCATTTATTCCTGCTGTCGTTTTTAAGTAGGGTTTCTGGTTTTTCTAAAGTCTCCTTCGACTCTATATTTTTAACGTCTCCGGCTCAACTCTGAAACATTATTTACTAGTTCATTTTTATTATTATTTTTTTATTACGTATTTGTTATCGTGCCCTATCTATAGGAATGGACTATTCCCCGTCAATAAACACTAATCTACGTTAATTACGGGAAGGAAGCTGTGAGGCAGTCGTAAGACAGTCTAGACGCAGCGTAACTATACAGTTCGGACGGACACTTCTATTTGTTAACTAGTAAGATTATTATTTGTATATATGTACTGTTATTCTAATATTCTGAAACTACCTTCTGGTTTCCGTGTCTTTCTTCCTGGCTTAAACATGCCACTACAATTTGGCGACAAAAATTTACCACTACAGTATTTTTCCTCAATGAGAGTGTATAGATTCATCTATTATCCGGTTAAATCACCTCTCCAGAATTTTGGTCAGAGGTCGTTTTTTATCTTATGTTTAGGATTGGGTTTCTGGTTCTTGCCAAAGTATTCTTATTTTCTTAAACACCTTATAGCTCTCTTCTGTCTTAGTGTCATCGTTTGACTTGCTCGAAGTGAATTGTTTTTTAAAATAAGTTATAGATCCTATATAATAATATTTAGCACCAGTCTCTCGAACGTCTAATGCCTGAATTTGAAACACTGTCAGCAGCACCTAAATATGCGATTAAATTTCAAGATATCTTAACATTGATAAATCATTTAAGTCATCGATGCATAAACAGATTTCCGATGTTTGCTTTTTAATGTCGTTATACAAACATCATCGTTACTTGAGAATTTTATTTAAGTATATCTTACTGAAGCAAATATTGTTTTTCTTTTTTTATAACATTCATTTTTTTTAGTTATTTAGTTATATTCTTTTAACGGTCGGAAGTTATACGTACTTTCCGGAGTATTTATTCTCATCTTTACTAGTTTTTTTTAAAATTTCATTTGCGACTAATATTGAAACCCAGCATGGTAGAAGCTTTTTAATCTCCTGAGTTGTACACATTAAACTTCTCAAAAGTAATATCACAGACGTTTAGGGAAAAGTGTGAAAATTTATGACAACATAAGAAACGATATATATATATATATATATATATATATATATATATATATATATATGCGACTGAATAAGTAACGAAGAAATATTTACAATGTCCAAAACATTAATTTAAAACAGTGCTCGATATATAATGTAAAAGTGATTTCTTAAATTCAAAATTAGATTAATTATAAAAACTGTGATCTAATTTAGATTAATTACAAAAACTGTGATCTAATTTAAAGTTTTATTGAAAAAAGTGACTTAAAAAAATTCAAAATTACGGTTAAATATACAAAATTAGATTAATTATAAAAACTGTGTTTAAATACTAAAATATTTATTTACAAATAAACTTTAAAGATAGGTCCAACCCCATCCTTCCCCACCCTTTACACTTCCTTTATTTCCCTCTCTAATAAACACCTAAAAATAAAGCCTAGCCATGAAGCCATAAACCTATACCCAACCCTCTAATGTTAAATCTGTCTACAAAATTCCCTACACTTTCATTAATCAAGTCTATTCCCTACCCACCCCACTTCTTTCAAGATTCTAACGGACATTTTACAAGACTTATTCCCATATCGCTAACAACCCACAACATCCCATACACAACACAGCAAATATAAGAAAAGAGGCTTTCCATTTCTTTCCACACCCCCTAATGAGAAATTGTAATTTTAATGTCGAAAGAAAATATACAATTTGTGGTGGATATAAAAAAAATTGTACATGTTCTAAAATATATATATATATATATATATATATATATATATATATATATATATATGTTTGTTTAAGCGAGAAATTCTCACGTATAAAACTAAGTGGCTTCTACTGTATCATATACACCCTAGTGAAAATTAATGGAAACAACTGCTTTAGATCACTTTCTTTCAGTTTTAGACCCAGTGTAGTGACAGGGTGTAATTGATTTCTGTTTTTTCTACAGATTAAGTCATTTGCAGGGGTGTGCACTAATATCAACGTATTTTCAGGGTGTATGTTGATATTTCTTTGTGTAATATATTACCTTGAACGACAGATGTGATGAACAAATACATTCAGCTGTAGATAACGTCAGAATGACAATCGAAAAAGCCAAAATATCTGGTTGAAAAGGTATAGCAATGTGGGACACCTGGGAATCTTAAGACGCTTTAAAGTCGAGAATTTTAACTGAAGAAATAAGAGATTACCGTTGGCTTCCGTCTCCTGACAGTCCTATTATGTGCATGAATTCTTCCCAACCGCTCTATAAACAGGGTCCTGAAAAATATTCCGTCATCCGTGATTACATCAGATTTTTAACACGTCTAGACACTATTGTCTCCACTGTCGATAAGTTGTCCTCCGGACATTGGGTGCGGTGGAAGTTACTCTAAGGATACATAAGAAAATTGTAACGTATCATAAAGGCAAAGAATCAGACTGGATCCATCAATCCAAAACGTAAAGGAAAATACGGTCGGAAGCGAAAAAAAAAAAGACTGCCAAGAGACGACGTATTCGTAATCGTAATCAGAGAAAGTGTAAAAGATTCTAAGAATACATTATCTGTTTTGTTTCAGTTAATTTGCACAAGAGTTATAGTTTTCTTCTCATATTAATGATTGTCGTGATAACAAACATATTGTAAAGGTTGCTTGTGATAAATACTTTTATATTTTAGTTACTGCCATATAACTAGATTAACGGTTTGATCACGTTAAAACACCGGTTTTCGTACTACCACGAAGTTAAGTAATGTCGAACCTGAACAGTACCTTGAGAGACAACCGATTTGGTATATTACTTAGACAGGTAACAGGTTTAGTATATCACTGAGATGAGTAACCGATTGTGAATATCACGTACTGTAAGGGTGGGTGGTGTAATAGATAATTGCTCAATATTGGAAATCGGAAAGCCGAATGACAAGTCCAGTCAGTTCCGTTATACTCACTCACTGACTGACTTGTAAGTCCTCCTTGAAAAGGTACAAATCTACGACTTATACCACCAGCTACGGGTAAATTAGTAGGTCGTGCATTAGTAATTCAATATTTGCGGAAAATACTTGCAATCTAACAATGTTTTCTGACTAAGCCATAAAGTAAGCAAAGTCAAATGCCATATATTTTTCCCGCGTATCAAAACACCTTATGGAACTTTCCCTCATAAAAGAGGAATAATTCAATTTATCAGTAATTTTTTGTATATTCTTCAAAAAATCCATACCCAATTACGTACATTATATATTGTATATATTTTGATTATAACGTATGCGATGGTCCTTATTATCAGTAGAAGAATAGTATCCTAATGCGGGATATGCGTTGTGGTGCAGTGGATATCGGCTCTAAACAAGAAATCGGAAAGCCGAGTTCGAATTCCATTTGAATTCCTTACACGCAAATACTCTTGGGAAAGGTATTAATTCGTCTCTTTTCCCTCCATTTATGGGTTAAATAATAAGATAGATTCGGTTCTATAGCCTTGACTGGCAACCAGTCTACCACAGAAATAATGGTAATCTACTGCGGGGATTTCTCCTGCTCAGTCAGTCATGTCTCTTTCAAGACATGATTTCCCAAGCGTGTATCACGTTGGCATTTATTGACTGACTGAGTATCCTAATCTATACAGTAAACACAAACTCATTAAACATATGTCAACTAATACACATCTAATTTCTGCCGTATATAAATATCAGAATTGATTTTTATGATTTGAATGATTATAGGATTTCAGCTGATTTGCATGAGTTCACGATTTGTGCTGATTTGTATGAGTTAATGTTTTATGTTGATTTGAATGAGTTCAGAATATTTTCTGATTTGCAGAAGTTCGTGATTTTTGCTGATTTACATGAATTTGTTCATTTTTGCTGATTTCTATAAGTTCCCGTTGTTTATATGCACAAGTTTGTGATTTGTGCTTAGTTGCATGATTTTATAATTCGAGATGATTTGCCTGAGTTCACGATTTGAGATAATTTGCAGGATTTTCCGATTTTAGCTGATTTGAATGTTCATGAGTTGTGCTGATTTGCATATGCTCTCGATTTTTGTTAATTTGCATGATTTGTTCATTTGTGCTGATTTTACGAGTTTATGATTTTTTGCTGATTTGCGTGATTTCGTTATTATGGACTGCCTAACAGAGAAAATACACAAGTTAGAAATGGCAAAATAAAACAAATACAACAATTTCATTATCCGGAAAGTATTTTACCACAGGATGGAAACTACGGTACTAAAATTAGGAATCTAAATATGCTTTAAAAAAGCTAAGAAAAATAAAAAGAAACGGGAAAATTTCATTAGAAACAAAAAAAAAAAGAGTCATGGACTGTTAAAAAAAGAGTAATGTTCGTTATATGAACTGCTACGTAATCATTCATATATGACGGTGAATGCTGGGCAATCATCCAGATGAAGAACATTCTGAAAGCAACAGAAAGTTTGTTCTACAGATGGATGCTGAGAATACCATGGACCTAAAATGTGAGTGACGAAAAAATTTTAAATAAAAAAGAATTTTTTACTTAACATTTGATACTACTGAAATGTCGACTGCTCATTATGAAGAAAGAAGGTTTGTCAAATTTGATACTCAAAATGTAGACTGAAGGTAAAATGAACCAAAGAAAACGTCGAATAACTTACCTAACTGCCTTCTGTAAATGTATAGCAGAAAGGATTTATGGAAGATCGCAAAAATACAATTTTTTACGAGTTACAAAAAACAGTAAATTGAAGAGAGTCTTGATCATCAAAGTCCGGAAGGGATATGGTATGTAGAAAAGTTATGACTTCATGATTTTAGCTGCATGTGTCAAGGATGTATCTAGATTTGCATGAATTCTTGATTAATGCTTATTTTTATGCATCTATACTTTATAGTGATTTGCATGAGGTCATACTGAATGCTGACTTACTTGGATTCATGATTTGTGGAGATTTGAATGAGTTTATGATTTATACTGATTTTTATGAGCTCCTACTCAGTTCTGATTCATATGATTCTGTCATTCATGAAAACTTTCATTAGGACATTATAGGCGCTTATTTGCAAGACTTTAGGATGTACACTGATTTTTAAGAATTCATCACTTGTGCTGCTTGGTAAGATTGCATCATTTATGTTGAATTTTAATGGCTTCATGATTTGTGATAATTTGAATGGGTTCTTTATCTGTACCGTTTTTGTCTGATTTTATGTATTGTGTAACTTAAATGTCTTCATGATTATCAAGAGGTTATGATTTGCAGGACTTTATACTACGGGCCTAACTGACACGTGTTCAATATTTGATTGATTTGCATATGTTCATAAATTTGTGCGTTCTTCACGACTGCACTATTTGTAATATTATTTGGATTTTATTTGTATCAAACTGATTTTGTTTTTATATTGAAAAAGTCGGGTGAAATATCCAGCACATGTTCATGCACCCGATTAGTGTTGACGGGGTGAGTCGAATCTAAACATCCCTTCTCATTTTGCTCCTCAGTATAATTCAACTACAGACATTTAGACAAGACATTCTCATTATCAATCATTGTCCTCATCATTGTGCGAACCAGCACTGAAACGTGTTATTCTCTAATAGAAACCTAAAAATCGCCCATTATACCTTTAACTTTTATTTCGTCCATAAGTCTATCACTCTATCTCTCTAAAACACACACACACACGCACACACACACACACAAATATACACACCCCCACACAAACATATATATATATATATATATATATATATATATATAATTAATACAAATAAAATTTGTCACTTAACTGATTGATGTTATATTCATCACCTCGACTCTAGAGTTTCATTGATGAAACAATATTAATGTTTAGTCCGCTCGGCAGGAGGTGTCGGAATTGGACTTTTTTCCTCATTTTTCGTTATCTCTATAATTTGATGTAATAAATTGTGATGTTCATATTATTTATTTTTGTTTAATTTATTCTCTTCATGTGTGTGTGTATACGAGGGTGCGTTCGTGCACGCATGTGTGTCTGTTCGTGTACGCGTCATGTATGCATATACGTATGTGTCAAATGTGGTTCTCACACCTCACTCAACAAGCCTGACATACAGCTTTCGTCACTCATAAAAATAATAATGATATAACTTTCATGAAGCACTAACCTTCAAATGACACGTGAGATAATTTGGGCGAATAGGATTATTAGTTGATATATCATTTCTTTAAAGTAAAGCTACTGTTGCAAATTTTCAAATAAGTGAAAAATCTGAATATCGTGTGTTAATAAAGCTTCGCTTTCTGATGGGAAAAATACTGTTCAAAACAGTAATGGCTTAATAACTATTATTCGGACTTTGCTCTGTCAGAAACAACGCTTAATAGTTGATATGCTGACTTTAAATGACGTTGTACAGACGCAAATGATGTTGAACGCTCTGATCGCTCATAATCAGCAGTTTTCGCGGAAAACACCAAAAATATACACAAACTCGTTTTGGCCGATCGTAAATTTAAGTTGTGTGAGATACTATAGGAGGTGAACTTATCAGAAGGCAGTGTATTAATTATTTTGCATGAACATTTGTCAATGAGAAACTTGTGTTCAAAGAAAGTGACGCGCTTGCACACAGTCGATCAGAAACAACAGCGCGCCGACGATTCAGTGCATTGTTTGCAACTGTTTTAAGAAGACTGAGGTTTGTGTAAATACGTGACAATGGATAAAACATTGATCCACTACTTCAGTCTTGAGTCAAATGGCATTTCAGCGGAGTGTTTTACGAGTTGGGAATATTGTTTTTATAAGTAACAAGTTCTAAAATATCACTTACGTGGGTAACCAGTTCGGAAAGTTGCTTATATGTGTAAATGGTTGCGAATAATACTTAAATGAGTAACCAGTTTGCCATATCATCTAGATGTGTAACCAGTTGGGTATGTCGCTTATATGAGTAACCGCTCAGGGACATCGTTTATATGAGTAATCGGTTTAAAATATCGTTTAAATGGGTTACTAGTTAGAAATATCGCTCATATGAGTAACCGGTTAGGAAAATCGCTTAAACGAGTAACTGGTTAGGAATATTACTTAAATGGGTGGTCAGTCGAGAATATCGCTTATACCGGTAACGCTTTATGGAAATTGCTCATATCAGTAAATGATTGAATATCGCGTAGATGGGAAACCAATCAGGAAAATAGCCCACATGTTATACCGGTTAGGTATTATTACTTATATGAGTAACCACTTTGAAATATTGTTTATATTGGTAACCAGTTGGGAATATCACTTATATGAGTAACTGGTTTAGAATATCGCTTGCAGGGTAACTAGATGGGAATATTGCTTATATTAGTAACTGCTTCAGAAAAATGCTTATATGAACAACAGGCCTAGAATATCACTTAGATGCATAACAGATTGGGAAGATTAATTACATCAGTAACCAATTGGGAATACTGCGTTAATGGTTAAACAGTTGGGAATATTGCTTACATGAGTAACTGGTTTGAAAATCGCTTATATCAGTAAGTTGTTGGGAATATCACTTTGATGAGTAAACAGTTGGGAAAATCTTTTATATAAATAACCGTTTGGGGAATTCACTTATATGAGCAACCTGTTTGGAATATCGCTTGTATAGTAATCTAGTTGGGAATATTGCTTAACTGGCTTGGAAAATTGCTGACATGAGTAACTGTTTAAAAATATCGCTTACATTAGTAAACAGTTGGAAAAATTATTTAAATGTGTAATTTTTTGGAATAATGCTTAGAAGAGGAACAAGTCTAGAATATTTCTTAGATTGGTTACCAGTCGGGAATATCGCTTATAGGAGAAACAGGTTTGGGACATCGCTCATATACGCAAATAATTCGGAATATTGCTTAGGTGGGTAACTGGTTAGGAAAATGACTTATTGAATAACCGGTTGGAAATGTCACTTATATGTGCAATTACTTTGGAATACTGCTTAGATGAGTAACCAGTTGGAAATATCATTCATATGTGTAACCAATTAGGGAAATCACTAGTATGAATAACTGGTTGTGAAAATAGCTTATATGTGTAACCGTTTGGGAATATCACTTAGATGAGTAACTGGTTTGTAATATAGCTTAGATGGGTAACCAGTTGGAAATATCACTCATATGTGTAACTAATTAGGGAAATCACTAGTATGAATAACTGGTTGTGAAAATAGCTTATATGTGTAACCGTTTGGGAATATCACTTAGATGAGTAACTGGTTTGTAATATAGCTTAGATGGGTAACCAGTTGGAAATATCACTCATATGTGTAACTAATTAGGGAAATCACTAGTATGAATAACTGGTTGTGAAAATAGCTTATATGTGTAACCGTTTGGGAATATCACTTAGATGAGTAACTGGTTTGTAATATAGCTTAGATGGGTAACCAGTTGGAAATATCACTCATATGTGTAACTAATTAGGGAAATCACTAGTATGAATAACTGGTTGTGAAAATAGCTTATATGTGTAACCGTTTGGGAATATCACTTAGATGAGTAACTGGTTTGTAATATAGCTTAGATGGGTAACCAGTTGGAAATATCACTCATATGTGTAACTAATTAGGGAAATCACTAGTATGAATAACTGGTTGTGAAAATAGCTTATATGTGTAACCGTTTGGGAATATCACTTAGATGAGTAACTGGTTTGTAATATAGCTTAGATGGGTAACCAGTTGGAAATATCACTCATATGTGTAACTAATTAGGGAAATCACTAGTATGAATAACTGGTTGTGAAAATAGCTTATATGTGTAACCGTTTGGGAATATCACTTAGATGAGTAACTGGTTTGTAATATAGCTTAGATGGGTAACCAGTTGGAAATATCACTCATATGTGTAACTAATTAGGGAAATCACTAGTATGAATAACTGGTTGTGAAAATAGCTTATATGTGTAACCGTTTGGGAATATCACTTAGATGAGTAACTGGTTTGTAATATAGCTTAGATGGGTAACCAGTTGGAAATATCACTCATATGTGTAACTAATTAGGGAAATCACTAGTATGAATAACTGGTTGTGAAAATAGCTTATATGTGTAACCGTTTGGGAATATCACTTAGATGAGTAACTGGTTTGTAATATAGCTTAGATGGGTAACCAGTTGGAAATATCACTCATATGTGTAACTAATTAGGGAAATCACTAGTATGAATAACTGGTTGTGAAAATAGCTTATATGTGTAACCGTTTGGGAATATCACTTAGATGAGTAACTGGTTTGTAATATAGCTTAGATGGGTAACCAGTTAGAAAATTGCTTATATGAGTAACCAGTTTAGAATATTACTTAGATAGGTATTCAGTTGGGAATATAGCTGATAACAATAACCGGTTTGGAATATTGCTTGATGGGTAACTAGTTGAGAATATCGCTTATTCATATATATTTGGTTGGGAAAACTGCTTATATGAGCAACAGGTTGGGAATATCGCGTAGATGCATAACTAGTTGGGAATGTCAACTGTGAGTTACCATTTTAGAATATAGCTTAAATGGCAACAAGTTGAAAAAATCACTTATATTTAGCAACCGTTTGGGGAAAACGCATATATGATAAAGTGGTTGGGAATATCGCTTCAAGAGGTAACCAGTTGGGAATATCTTTTATATGAGTAACCTGTTAGTGAACTGGCTTGGAATATCACTGAGATGGGTAAGTAGATGGGAAAATTGCTTAGTTGAGTAACCCGTTTTGAATTTCGCTTAGCTGGTTAACCAGTCGGAAATATTGCTTATAAGAATAGCTGGTTAGTGATATCACTTATATGTGAAACTGGTTGGGAATATCGCTGAGATGGGTAAGTAGATGGAAAAATTGCTCATATGAGTAACCGATTGAGAATATTGATGAAATGATTAACCGGTTTGGAATATCGCTTACATGATCACTTCTATGAGTAACCGGTTAATAATATCGCTTTAATGGTTTACCAGTTGGGAATATTGCTTATGCAAGAAACGGGTTTCTGAAATCGCTTATATGAGTAAATAATTGGGGATATTGCTTAGGTGAGTAACCGGTTAGAAACATTGCTTGTATGTGTAACCAGTTAGAAGATCGCTGCTATGAATAAGTGGTTAGTAATATTGTTTAGATGGGTAACTGGTTAGGAAAATCGCTTCAATGGATAACTAGTTTAGAATATTGCTTAGATGGGTATCTAATTGGGCATATAGCTGATAACTATGACCGGCTTGGAATATCGCTTGATGGGTAATTATTTGGGAATATCGCTTCTATGTATAAGCGGTTAGGAATATAGCTTAGATTACCCATCGCTCAGGAATATCACTTGTATGAGTATCTGATTGGGAATATTGCTTAGCTGGGTAACCATTTAAAAATATCACTTTTATGAGTAACAGGTTGGGAATATCATTGACATAGATAACCATTTAGGAATTTCGCTTATATGCGTACTATGAGTAACAGGTTAGGAGTATTACTTCGGTGGTTAGGTAGTTAGGAATATTTCTGAGATGGGTAATCAGTTGTGTATATCCACTAAATGAATAACCGTTTGTAAATATTCGATGCTGTAGGCTCTGGTGGTGTAGATAAGAATTGGAACTCGATAGCTTATTAAACATCAATTGATTAATATATATTAATTTATAAAACACAGTTTCGAAATTAGTGGCAACTATGTTTCTGCTATATAATCTTTTGATGACACAAATTTCAGCTAATAGATTATTATTAATTATCCTAAAAGCATTTATTATTGGTGGACAGATGTATTAGAACCTGTCTTGCTGGTAGAAACAAATAGGAAATTAAAAGAAATCTTACAGAATGAAGTAAATGAAAAGAAGAAGAAAGGACATTAATTCTAAAAGAGAGTGTATTTTTGTCCTTAAAAAGGAAAAAAAAAACGACAACCAAATTGCAGATAATCAAATCAAACAACTATAGGGAGACACAAAAAAACGGAAGTTTTGAAGTGTGGATTGGCAGACATAAACAAGTAGCAGCACTGCGAAACAATGGCCTCACAAAGTAAACGCTCTGCCATTTCAGTAACTATGGACCAAGGTGAATTTCTAAACAAGTTATGGATGTCAGATGAGGCCCATTTTCATCTCACAGGTTAGGTTAATAAGTAGAACTACCGTTACTGGGTAGACACAAATCCTAATAAAGTTCATGATCGCCCTTGACACTGTAGTAATCTGACCGTATGGTGTGCTGTTTTATTACATAGGATCATCGGACCTTATTTTTTTGAAAATGAACAGGGGATTTCATTCACTGTAACTGTGAATTGTTCCGTGAAGACATCTGAATTGAACAATTTTTCACACGTTCAAGAAACCTGGTTTCAACTGGACCGACATCACAAACTGCACTCTACCAAGAACACTGGTTAAGTTAAAATATAGAGTTCAGGATGAAATTCACAGTATTCCAGTTGAGATGTTGCAATGGTCAATGAGGAATCTCAACAGCAGATTTCAAGAATTCTTTCGCAGACGAAGACGCATTGAACAGGATGTAATTTTTAAAAAACTGAAAATTCCAAAATTGTTTCGGAAATGACATGTTTTAAGGTTTCAATTACTTTGAATAGAATATTTCTCCATCACTCTTGGTTTTATTGGATTGTTAAAAATTTCCCGTTTTTTGGGTCACCCTGTGTTAAGGTTCACATATCTGAGAAATGTTTTAATATAGAAGGAAAAGAGTAGTACCGAAAACTGAAGGTGCATTTTGATAGCAAAAAATGTCTTCCAAAAATGTCTTCCAAAACCTAAGCAAAGTATTAATAAAAGAAAATTTTGCTAAAAAAGTGAATACAATTGTACTAAAATGTTATGTAACATCGTTCGTTTTGTATGGCAATGAACGCTAAGCAATGTCCTCAAAAGTAAAGAAGACACAAGAAACAAGAGAAATTTCGTTCTACAGAAGCATTCTGAGAATACCATGGGGGAATTTCCAGGGTAAATAATGATGAAAGTGTGTTTGAAAAGTTTGACACTCACAGGGCATATAAAAAGAAAAATGGATAAAACAAAAACTGTGTAAATGGATGGCTGAACATGCTTAAGAGTGATAATAAAAAAGGCAAAATTTACTAAGTTAAAAGGAGAAAGAAAATTGTGGAGAGTCATGACTGTCAACGTCATGACGGGTCCTGTTTCAAACAATAATCATAATTAATTATTCGCTGTTCCGTACATTTGGCCCCTTGATGCAAAACTGAGGTCAATGAGTTCAATCGATTTTCGCTTCTTCTTTGTATGGAACTATAAAACATTTAAAAGCTAGACAAAAATAGTCTTACCTTTGAGCACCTCCCCTAAAAAAAACAATAAAAAAAGGAGCAATAACTTATCACAGCCTCCCTCGGTGTTACCCTGTCGATCATTCATATTAAAATCTCATAAAGGTGAACGCATATGCTGCTATCAACCTTCTCGCTAGGGAAGGTCACGTTTGAACGAGAACGGTGTTTTAATGAAATCCAATATCTCTACTAAAACGTTACACTTCACGTTTGATTCATGCATACTGTTCGTGACAATGGGTTCCTTTTTTCTCTCTCCTCATTGAATAGGCTCCTTTCAGTTTCACTGTCATTTTATATATATTTTTTCTACTATCGTTGATTACCTCTCGACTACACCCGTCCTTTTCTTCGATTTTGTCTAAAATACTTTCTATAATTCTGGTGTTGAAGGCACGTTCGCCTGTAATAGCTCAGGATGTGTCAAATCCGAACAGCTCGCGACGCTGGGCAGTAAATTTCCCGCACGCTTGTTGAATAATGAAATTATATTTAAACAACGTAAAATGAATCTTGACATGGCATTATATACGTGCAGTGTTTGTAAAATCCTAGCGAAAGGCAATAATGTGCGACTAATAATATCACGTCTAAGACAGGAAAGAATAAAATTAATTTCAGCATTTTGTTTTTAATTATATCATCACAAGAAAGGCGATGAAGCCACTAAGACGCAATGTGCTATCGAGAAGGGAAAAAAATGAGACAACTTTAATGCGTGGACAGGATATAAAAAGGATTAAAAACAGAATACATCGGTTGTCGTTGTATTCAAATTTTGTGGATCATAGTTGACAGGAAAGCAAGAAAGGTTAGAATACCATAGGTGAGAAAAGTCAGAGAAGAGACTATTAGAATAGAACTTACGGTTATATGTAAGAATTCCAACAATTAAATGGTGAGTATTACGCTTAAAATCATTAAATTGTGTTCCTGGAGGCACCTCAGAGTGGTGTAATGGCTAGAAAGTTTGTCCCGCTAGATTAATTAGCTCTGATTAGAGAGTAGTGGGATGTGCGTTGTGATGCAATGGATATCGACTCTAAGCGTCAAATAGGGGAGCCGAGGTCAAATTCCATTTGATATTTCTTGCATTCACTTACGCACAAATATTCTTGAGAAAGGTATTAATTCGTCTCTTCCCTCAAGTTATGGGTTAAATAATAAAACAGATTGAGTTCTATAGCCTTGGCTGGAAACCAATGTACCGCAGAAAGCAATGGCAAACTTCTGCGGGATAATCTTCTTCCCATTGAGTCATGTCACTTTCGAGACATGATCGCCAAAAGCGTGTATCAAGTATATCACTTAACTGACTGACTGACTAAGTTCAATCTTCACACTTCAATCCTCCATACATTTTGCTTAGTGCTACATGTAAGTTACTGTGTATTAATAAAAAAGGATCTTCTCCATGTGCAGTGGTTAGCAGCATTGTTTCCTTAGGTCAATTATGATTGTGTATCTCATTAATATTGGCCTTGTTCCGTATCTAAGCTACGTTTAGAAAAACACCATTAATTCTCATGTTCAAAACGACAGAACGTCAGAACAATGCCTATTATAATATTTATAGAAAAAGCACAGGCGAGCTATTTTACCGCAGAAAGAACATTAATAAATCTAAGATGCCAAATCAGAACCGGTAACATTGCAGATTCTTCTTGGCATTTTATCAAGAATCACTGGTTACATAGCAGAATCAAGATCAGTTAATTCAATAATTAATGACAATTCTAAATGAAAATACATATTTTACATGGATAATTGTGATACAAAATTTCAGAAATTTTCATACTCTTGAATTATACCTTGTATTTCAGATAATGCTTGCGATCACATCATCTGCTATTTCCTGTTCCTGTTACTTCTCAATATTTTCCTTTAACTATACTTGTTTAAGCTTCATAAATGATATACGCACCAAAAAGCTTCATAAAACCTTCTTTTATTATTATCTGTTTTAGATGCTTATACTGTTTTTATGCTATATACACTATCGAGCATAATTATTAGGCCACCCCAGTTTTTTTAAAGAAATGATGTATTTCATACTATTTCTTCGGATACATAAACAAAATACAATGGTTCTTTTGTTGTTATTTATTTTACAAAATTTGAAAAGGTAAGGAAGCATAGATTAACACGTCCGAATCACACTAAATTTTCTTTCATTGGTGAAACTGCAAAATAGCTAATTATTAAATATTTATAAATTCATTTGATGCACAAGTTATTGTGCAATATTAACAAAATAAATATTCTATTTTCATTGACTATTTTTCACTTGACAATAAATACTAATAAATCGTATGACATACATCATTTTTTGTAAACACTGGGGTGGCTTAATAATTATGCCCAGTAGTGTGTACATGAAATAGAATTCTGTTGATGACTGACACAGAAGATAAAATCTAGGACCACCAAGCAACAACATATATCGAGATGCCTTGAAAGAGCTCAACACTTTTTAAAACTGGTATTGTTCTTTTTATTGTACACTGATTGCCGCCTCAAGGCAAGAGTTTCCAGTCTGCCCTGCTACGTAATTCAAAGTTGGTTGGGACATACCTTGTTCAAGGACATTATCAAGAAAATAAACGACCAGGATATTTTGGATTCCAAAGCGTATATCAGCAAATATCCATGACCCAAATGTAATTAACATAATAATGTATGGATCCTGAAGCTAGCCTTAGTTTTAAAATAGCATGATTTTTTTCTGCAAATTAAAGTCTATTCTCTTATGTACTTTTTGTCTCCATGTTTCTCTGCATGAAAGGTGTTGAAGATAACGCGACAGAGACGATAAGTAATTATGATGTCTTAAGGAATACTAGAACAAAGATTAACTTAGCTCAATGGTATTCCTACGAATTAATTTTCTCGAGCCACAAGATTAGCAACTATGTCCCAACCTTTTACTGTGAAACCAATAAAATGTAAACGCAAATTCTACTTCAATAGCTTCTTTTCTCGCACTTCCCGCCTGTGAAATTCCTCCTTTTTACTTGCTTCTCCAACAACTAAAAACTCCAAGAATTTAAATGTAAATTCAATAGTCATCTCCTATCTCACTGACTTGCATCTTTTCTCTCATGCTAATTTCTCCATCCACTCTATATTCACCAGTATGCTCATCCTTCTCTTACTTCCTGACAGCCCCTATAACCTGTCACACTTTCTCATAACTTTTCCTCCTATGTAACCTCCTCCCCAACAGTGGTAGTAAACTGCCTTGCTTAGAGTGATATGATTATAAAAAAAATGAAATAAACTTAGAATGGGAATTAGACTGCTGGAATTTCTGGAACTGTTCGTTTCTATTCTATTTGACTGCAAAATACACTCACTCCACAAATTAAATATAAAAACCTATGCATACAGAGATGTATTTCTAGCCAATAAGTTAGGTCACTTCCTGATTTCATCTAACTGAGTTCCGGCCTTGTCTTGAAGTCAGAACGCTCGTTCTCGATCGTCCATATTTCATTTCGTGTGTTAATACCATTCTTTGCTTTTAACTTTTTGCTTTTCTTATACTCTTACCTTGTCTTACATATACTTTGAATTGCTTAATATTATTTTTGCCTTGTTTTTTTTATCTCTGTTTTACGGCTTATCAAAACTTTGCTGGTTATATAAATCTATAAATTATTTTTAAATTTTAAATATTTTTTGCTGCACTATAGAAAGGGGTGTAAGACAAGAATGTGTTTTCTCACTGGATCTTTTCAACCTGTACAGCGAAGCGATTATGAGAGAAATAAACTCCTTGCCAGGATTCTTCATTGGCGGCCACAATCTCAACAATATCCGATACGCTGATGATACGGTGCTGATAGCAGACACGGAAAGGAAAATGCAGAACCTTCTACAGAAGTTAGCAAAAAAAGTAAAAAGAAAAGACTGAGCATAAATCTCAAGAAAACTGAATGTATGGTCATCTGCAAAAAGAGAGGACCAATATGCCAACTGCAAGTTGGAGAAACTAAAATAAAAAAGTAAATAAAAATCAAATACCTGGGAAGTATTTTGACAGAGGATGGAAAATCCGACATGGAGATCTAAAGACGCATTTCAGAAGCTATCCGCTATACCGAAAGACAGGAAAGTCTCATTAGAAACAAAGAAAATAGTGCTAGATTGCTATGTGATATCTATCCTTCTGTATAGAAGTGAATGCTAGACGATCTCATCAAAAATGAAAGAGAGGCGTGAGGCAGCAAAAATGCGGTTTTACAGAACGATGCTGAGGAGGGCATGGACAGAGCACATGTACAATGATGAGGTTTTGGTAAGGATGCAAACGAGACGAAAACATGATAAATATCAGGAAGAGACAAATGAGGTTTCTGGGATATGTAATGAGAAAGAAAGGTTTAGAAATTTTGATACTCACAGGTCGGATTAATGGAAGAAGCGACAGGGGTAAGCAGCGCGAGACGTACTTGTTAGGTCTGAGAAAATGGTTGACGGTATTTCTTAGAAGAGGTATAGAGAGAAAAATTATTGAGAGTGAGAAGCGACAGAGTCAAGTGAAAGTCCATGATCATCTATGTCCTGAATAGACACAGCTCATGAAGAAGAAGAATATTCGTTTAGAGATTGAAGTATTAGTAATTAACCTATAATAGGAAGATTGAAACCATGAATTGATACCTTACCCAGTGGTATTTTCGAGTAAGTGAGTATAATGAACATTGAATATTGCTGCCATATCTGGTCGGGTGCCCCTGCTGCTCTCCTTGGGCTTCTTGACAAAATACAAAGGAGGATCTGTAACGTGGTTGATACTGACTTGGCAGACCGGCTGCAGCCACTCTCTCACCGGCGTGATGTGGCTTCCCTGTGCCTCTTCTACAAGTACTTTCATGGCTTCTGCTCCGATGAGCTTAGATCACTGGTGCCGCCTAAGCACGAATTTACACGAGATACTAGATTAGCAACTAGGTCCCACCCTTTTACAGTTAAACAAATAAGATGTAACCGTAAATTCTACTCCAACAGCTTCTTTTCTCGCGCTTCCCGCCTGTGGAACTCCCTTCCACAAGTCTGCTTTCCCGACAGTTACAATCTCCAGGTGTTTAAACGTAGGGTCAATAGACACCTCCTATTACGCTAACTCCCAACTATTCTCAGAACACTCTCATCTGCCCAACCCTCATTCTCGGTATCCTTACCCGCCTATCACCCACCCTCTGACATTTCCTATATTTAATCATCCTTTCTCCACTCTACGTAGCCCCCTGCGCAGTAGTGGCAGTGACATGCCTTGCTCGGAGTGAAACGCTTATAAAAAAAGAAAAAATTAATAGAATTGAAAACCGGCTTCCTGATTAACAATTCCATGCACTTATTCATTAGCCATTTGCCCATCCAAGCTTACAGCACATCATATTTCCAAACCGTTACGCTTCTAGGTATTGATCAGGCTGGATGTTCTAATATTTCCAAACCGTTACCCTTCTAGGTATTGATCAGGTTGGATGTTGCTTAACTGTGGTGATCGTAAGGGGATCGGAGGGTTGAGGGGTTATGATTGTTATTTTTTCTCTTCCAGGTTTAAGTTTATTGAATGTCTTCAATTTAATGTCTTTGATGTATCTTGTTTTTTTTTAAGACTGTGCTCTCTAATGAAGAAATCATTTTAATATACTTTAGTAAGTAACCAATTTGTTTTTGTATCTGCAACAGGCGTACCAAATCTTGATAATGCCCGAAAGGTTGTCGAACCATTTCTGATTAGGAGTGGACGACAAACAGAAATCTTATTTTTAACTGGACTCAGGAGTGTCTCCATTTTATTTTAAATAAATCTTTTGGCGAAATTATTTTCATACAACATGGAGTAAATTTAGTCTTTTTATTTCCCGATCAGAATGAACAAATACATTGATTCAATTATGAGTAAAGTTGGAACTATTTTTTTAAGCGAGTGAGTCAACAAATACTACACACATAAAACGAACACACATAAATGCCTTAGTCACATTACAAACTTATAAGTATATATGTCGCGCATAAACAAGGCGGGGTATATTCAGGAAAAACAAAATATTCTAAGCGTATTTAAGTAGTTAATGTTTGAGTAAATCTATCCCTAAATGCAAAACTCTATATCCTTCTTCTTCTTCTTCTTCTTCTTCTTCTTCTTCTTCTATGAGCTTTGGTCCCTTCCGAACGTAGGCGGTCATGGCTTTCCACATCATCCTATACCTGCTGGCTCTTAGCAAACTTTTTCCTGTTACACCACGCGATCTTCGTGCTGTCATCCTCCTGCTCAGGCCCTTCACATATCTTATCCGCTGTATTTTTTCCCTCTATCTGGGCTAGTTAGTATCAGGTTCTCCAAGCCATCCTTCCTCATTGCATGTCCCAGGAACTTTAGCTGCATCTTCCTAATGCTTAATATTAATTTCCTTTTCGTTTCCATCTTTTCCAAAAGCTCATCATTGCTGACATGCTCGATCCATGATATACGGAGCATCCTTACGTAAAACTATATTTCAATTGCTTCAAGTTTTTACTTCATCTTTGATGATATTGTCCAGCATTCATTGCCATATTGAAGAACTGACATCACATAGCAATCCAGTACACTTTTTTTTGTTTCTAGTTAAATTTTCCTGTCTCTTAATACTTTATTCACGTTCTAGAATGCGTCCTTTGCTATGCCAATTCGCCTTCGGATCTCTGTGTCGCACTTTCTGTCTTCTTTTAGAACACTTTCTAAGTATTTAAATTTTTTTACCTGTCTGATTTTATTATCCTCCACCCTTATTTGCCATTTTAGGCTGCACTTTTGCTCATGAACATGCATTCGATTTTGTTGCAATTTAAACAGTTATAATAAAAAAATACTGTATACATGCAAACAACCAGTACAGTTGAAAATAAAACAAGAAATCACAGAGTAAATGCATCATATCATGAACTAGTCTTTCTTCTCAGGCCGTTTTGAGTAATGGGCATAATCCACTGCAGTTTTAGTGTTATGTTTCTCAGAAAAGCATTTCATTTTGACTAATATAGCAGTCACGTATCTTTCTATCTGTAGTTTCAGTTGATTATTGATCAGAGTATTTAAATGATCAGCTTGTGCCGATACTAATAATTTTGATAGAATAATTCATTTTATATCACAAGTAATACTGTTCTTGTTGTAGTTGTACATTTGAATTCTTGGAGATTGTAGCTGTCGGGGAAGCAAGTAAACAGAAGGGAATTACACAGGCGGAAAATGCGAGAAATGAACTCACCAACAAATCAACAAAATCCTAGGTGTACTATCGTTCCAGTAAATGACCCACCATAAAAATAAAATGTCAATATCTTGTGAAGAGCTTAGTCCATTTCTTTCACCCTTTTTAAAAGTTTAAATTCAATGTCAATTGCCATCCTCTGTCATCCTAAATCTTGCTACTTTCTTGAGAGTTCTCTTCACTAAAGTCTTCTCATTCTCTTTCACTCCCTATAAACGCCCTGCGTCTTAGTGACAGTATCGCTTTGCTTGGAGTCAGTCAGTTAATTGCCATACGTGATACACGCTTGGGTAATCATGTCTCATTCGATCCATGGCTGACGATTTTCCCGCATTTGTTTCTTATAGAACCCACTCTGACCTGCTATTCAGAGATGGATTCGTCCCCGTAAGAGTATTTGCACGTAAGTGAATGCAACGAATTCCCGGCCCTCCGTTTTCTCATACAGAGAATATATCGATTACATCACAACGCACATACCATACTTGGTTTTCTGAATATCAAACTGAGTTAAAAAGAGTTTTGGTCAGTGTTTAAATTTACTGCACCAGGTGTTGGACGCGATAAGTACTGTAGTGTTAATAAACTACTGAATTTATTTTGCTATTGTATTATTTTATAGTTATTTCTGTGTAAATATAACAAATATATTCACCAAACACAAATTTCAGTGGGATATATTTGTAGAAATCTTCTGGAAGTACGGTAAGTAGTGTACAGTAATTGTCAGGATTCATGCCCCACTTGTTTAAGTCAAGTGGGACAGCACTTTTGACTCAATGGTGAAGATTTTTATTTAATAGCCGCCATATATGTCGATTCCTATTTTTAAAATACATTTTATGCTTCAAAACTTGACTTTTACGTCGCAATTTAATTAAAATTACATATACCGTTAATAATATCAAAATATAACTCTCTTCTAATCGTCTGAAGAGCCAATATTTTGCAGCCAATTAACATGGCTGATGCTAAACTCAATGAGAGTGACACTTCACGACTTCTAGAGCTAACATTTTTTAATGACATGAAGTGAACAGATTGCATTAAACCAACTGCAACATGTGATGCTAGGAATGTTCGTTGTTCACATAGTTTCTCTGTGTCAGAATTTTTTTCATATATATATATATATATATATATATATATATATATATATTTATTTTTTTTTACATACATACATATATATATATATATATATATATATGTATATATATATTTTTTTTTGTTTGCTCTACTTTCGCTTTCAGTGCTTTGTGTGCTCTGCTTTCGTATTTGAGCTCTTTATTGTTAATGTTTTCGTCTTGGGTTTTTTTTCTTTCTTACGAATGCTTGACTTTTTGTTCAAGTACTTCGTTTGTTTCTTTTTTCTTCCTCTTCTTTTCCGTCCGGGTTCGTTCCCGGTGGGTTTCAAGACGATTTCATTTGTAGTTTAATTATTTCTAGTCTTGACAAAATTAGTTCTGTTACTATTGGTATTATTACTATAATTAATATTACTATATATATATATATATATATATATATATATATATATATATATATATATATATGAAAGGGATAATAACTATACTCCTGTCGAAAGATCTTCTACGGATCTACGAAGAATGGAAAAAATGATTTTACAAAAAGAAAGAGCTAAGTAAATGAACATAAGTCAAAAGATTTCGGACCGAGTCAGCACGTAGAGCAAAGAAAACCTTAACACGAGTAATCAACTAACAAAAAAGCGATCAATACTTAGGTAGAGCGGAATAAGTAAAGTATACCAAGTGAGCTAGGCTGACCTATCTAGGTTTCACCTAAACGGATCATCCGGGGAAGCTTTTACTTCTATATATATATATATATATATATATATATATATATATATATATATATATAATTATTTATCTTTTAGATCTTTACCATTCGTTCATACTTGCAATAATGCTGCCATATCTGGTCTAAGGCTTCTGCTCTGTATTCAAAGATTATTGATAAACTGCAAATAATATGTAATATTATTGTCCTGACCTGCAATTTCGAATTTAGTTTCATTCATGACGTTGTGCTTTTATCCATAAACATTTCAATTCTTCTGATAAGCTTTTTATGAATTTAAGTGTTTTACCATAAGTGAAAGTTCTTTACATTTTACAGATAAAATCGGTACAGGTAACCGGAAGTTTTATGATAACAGTTTCCTCGTATTTATCGCTTGTGGAACATACTTCTCGCTACCTACTTTCCATTCAAGTTCGTTCTTCAAGAATCTAAATGCAATGTCAAACGTTATTTTTTACCGTTTTAATTCATATTCTTAATATTTTTTTTTTAATTTTCATACTCGGTAGCCCCACTTGCGGCTTAGTGGCTTTCTTGTCTTATCTGAAATTATTATTAACGAATACCGTTATTCATAAGCATTAGTTACAAATAAGATTAATAAATTAACGCCCACAACAGTGCTGAGGATAATGACGACACTTATTTTTTCTGATTATATTTGCTGGTTACTTTTTTCCTCGTAATGATATTATGTCGTAAAACTTCCATAAATTCCGTATATATATATCTATCAAGTCCTCCATCAATCCAGCTAATAAATAAGCAAATAGCTTTAAAAGGTTCTCACCATTGTAGGAAGGTCTTTACGTGCTTTTCAATGCAGTTGAACCTTTAATGGAATCGACTTCACCCATGGACCGCCGACACATAAATAAGACGGTCACTCTAACTGTTCGCCATTTCTCTTTCCGATATTTCTTTGAAAAAAAATAAAAATAAAAAAGGAAAAATAAATTTCAAAATTTTGTGTGCGCACAGCAAATTTCGAGAACGTTCGTATGTCTGCATTTCCGTTGAAATATGAATGAGTTAGATACATGATGGCAGTTGCATGGCTTAATATATTTTAGAATGCTTTTATAACTTTATAATTATGCGGATATTTTTCAGTCACAATGAGCTGTTCGTCCTATTTGGCATAAAAGTGCTTTACCTAATGTAACTATATGTAAAGATATTCAAATCGTTTTTATTTTATTGCATTTGACAAAATCAAACGCGTAAATATAGCATTTTGTTCTTTCCTGGTCATGTTGATTTCACATGATATTATTACAATAATTTCTATCCTTTTTTTGTGGCATATTCTACTTTTTTTTATAATCGTTTCCCCCCAAGCAAGGCGGTACCGTCACTAATGCGTTAGAGAGGGGCTACATAAGAGAGTACAAGTTTAAGCAGGATAAGAGCGAAGAGAAAGCCGAACTAGTTACAATGGGTATCCGAGAAAGGGCAAGAGACGGATGGGAATACAGGTGTGCTGACAATTGCGAAGGTAGAATGACAAAAGAAAAGAACAAGATACACATGGTGATGTAGAAAGGACGAGAGAAAAACTGGAGGCAAGTGGATAAGAGATGGGAATTGACATTGCATTCAAATTCCTGGAGGCTGTAGCTGTCAGAAAAGCAAGTATGCGGAAGTGAGTTCCCCAGCGTGAGAAGTGTGAGAAAAGAAGCTGGTGGAGTAGTATTGTCGGCTGCATTTAGTAGATTTAACTGTAAAAGGGTGGGACCTTGTTGCCAGTCTGGTTGCTCGAGTAAATTCTCGTGGTGGAGGTACCAGTGACCTAAGTTCGTCGGATCAGCAGCCATGAAAAAATTTGTAGAAGAGACAGAGGGAAGCTACATCAAGTTGGTGAGAAAATGACTTGAGTTGAGATGCCAGATTACAGATTCTCCTTTATAACCTGTCGAGAACCCTGAATGAACAGCAGGAGCACTTGACCGGATATGACAACAGTATCTCCGATATATAAAAGAAACTCGTTTCTGAGGGATTGGTTTTAAAAAATACACTCATATGATCGAGTTGATAAAAGCGTTGGTTGAGTAATCTAAACGATTCAAAAACTGAATTGATCCAAAGACTTTTCATTTCTAGTCGCATCAGAAGTAAAAAAAATTGAAGGACGAAGAAGATTAATTTGAAACTGAGATAAAAAGGCATGACACGTGGAATTAGTATAAATCCATTCCCGTTGATTAAATAAAGGGTTCAGTTTCTCATGTTTTGACTGTACAGTAATTTATTTTGTGCTTTTGAGAACGTTTTGGTTGAAGATAAAAATAAAACTATTTGTTAAATCACAATATCAAAGGCTTCTCGTAATAAGAGAGGTGCTATACGCCAAACAAATTACTCAAACCATCAACCTTAAATTAATTAAATAGAAATGGAGATTTGAAAGTTTTTTTTAATATTATATTAAACAGACACTCACGGGATGTCCAGTAACGCGCATCACGTGATAACTTAAAGAACGCTCGTGTTCAAAAACACAAGATAAATTACTATGAAGAAAAAATAACACAACCAGAAAAATAATATCCTTGAAAAAAGCCAGCGAAGTATCTGAATACGCTTGTAAAGTTAAAAATTATGGTGCATTCTTACATTCCTTATCTCCAACAATAAAAATATAAATAAGAATATTGGAAAAATAAAATAAAAAATTAATGAAATCTTTCTTGTCGGTCGTATTTAAAAAAAACTTATTCAATATACATACATATATATAATTATATATATATATATATATATATATATATATATATATATATAACACAATTGACCAAATATAAGAAAAGAGGCTTTCCATTCCTTTAAATACCTCCTGATGAGACATTGAAGTTTCAATGCCGAAACAAATGTACCTTTGTCGTAGATATATATAGAAAAATTATGTACATGTTCTAAAATATAATTTATAATATATATATATATATATATATATATATATATATATACATATTGACGTCTAACGTTTTGTATGTTGTGCTTTCCGGTCAACTGAGCGTCAGGCTAAAGGTCAATAATGAAAATGTCATGGTCCTTCAAAAATAGACCTGCAACTCTTTTTTTCTATGATGTTTGTGTAGGACTGATAAAATCAAGAGATGGTGTATTTTGAAAAAACCGAATTTCGAAGTATGACATCAACGGACATTGAAGCAAAGATCAACAGAGTTGAATCATCTTCCACCACTGAAACCCGGGTCAAGCCATATAAACAACGCTCACTTTTAAATATAACCGTCTTGAATTCATGCTTCAAGGGCCAATAATGGTATTTCTCGTATGGCGGAATGCGTAACGGCTGGATAGGGTTCCCAAACATTGAATGTTTGTAACGCAGATTATTTCGCATTTTAAAGAAAGAAATCTTTCTTTTTTAAATCTCAAAGCATGTTACACGGATTGCATGCATCCAAGATGCCCTTGTTTAGAAATTTTTGGATAAGAGAAACAACCCTTTCTGTGCAAAACATGCGAAATGATATTCTTTCTTTTATCAGAAGTGCGCGTAGCTTCTCTCCTCTCTCATTCAGATGTGCTGTTCATCTGTCCGGAATTCCAATATCCCGGGATGCATGTTGGTTTGAATCTTAATATCGATTGAAGATGAAAATAACAAAACCCATGTTTAAATATACTTTAAGAAAATTACCATAGTCTAACGAAAGAAATACGGGAAAGGATTTTGATATAACTTTCCTCAGCTGGGAAATACTGAGCTCATTTTATAAAATCATCATTTGAAATGTTTATTGTGAAAACTACTGAGATATATATGCGTTCATAAAAGAAAATAGCAGTAATCTATTTTTGTTGGCAAATTATCTATCTATCTATCTATCTATCTATCTATCTATCTATCTATCTATCTATCTATCTCTCTATCTCTGTAGTTATTTTCTTAGATAGATAGATAGATAGATAGATAGATAGATAGATAGATAGATAGATAGATTCCAGACGAGTGGACCAAACGATTACTGAAAGTTTGTCTACAAATTCTGAAGCCGAGAAGTGACACATTTTATAATTGTATTAATCATATATACATATATATAACATTGAGTTCTCTTGAGTTCGACTCTTTTGGAATTTACCTGGATTACATACCAAGTGTTACTATGTTATATATATATATATATATATATATATATATATATATATATATATATTCGGTGACTGTTGTCGTTGCATAGCAAAGTTTCATGTCAACACAAGAGAAAATCATATTTGATGGTAGATGTCTTTATGTTTGTAATCTCTTAGAGGATGGCTCATGTGAGCTAATGCTTAGACAAGCATAATAAAAAATATCCAAATATTGGACAATTTCTGTCTTCGTTTTCACCTGAAATCAAAACCAAAATACGATGTTTAGAACGACTCATGTTTAAATTTAATAAATATTCATTTTCTGTTATATTTAACAGTATATGTTTATAAAAATGTCTCCTGCCTTGATACTCTAAATATATATATATATATATATATATATATATATATATATATTCTTTTTATATTCGTGTATTCTCTTACGCACAAAAAGACACACACACGGACACAGACACACACAGACACACACACACACACACACCTACATATATATATGTGTGTGTGTGTGTGTGTGTGTGTGTGTGTGTGTGTGTGTGTGTGTGTGTGTAAAAGAATACGCGCGCATAAAAGAAAAATTAAGATCTTCGAACCCAGACATAGATATTTAATAATTTTAAATAAATTACAAATATCCTTTGGGAACACCTTCACTCTAAACATATTCTGCATCTCCTTTTAGTATTGCAATTGAATAGAGTGGTATTAGCATAGCATAAACAGAAAATGTCTATGTGTGTGAACATGTAATTTAACCGATAAATTATTTGTTGACGTTTTCTTTCAATTATATATATATATATATATATATATATATATAATTTAACTAATGTGAGAAAATCATGTACGAATATATTAAATAATATAATAAGTGTATTAAATAATCATATATGAATGTGTGCGTATATAAATATGAATCGTAATCGAAATACATTTCCCTATTTATTACCTATTTTTTCTTACTTTCTATCATTATATATTTTATAATTGTTTATTATCATGATTCGACTTTATTATTATTATCATTATTATTAATAATAATAATAATTCTGTTATTATTTTTATTTTTTTATGTTTTTATCTTGTTTTATTATTTGCTATTATTTATTATGATACATCATTTATTCTTTTTAATTGTAATATTGCAATGATTTAGTATGATAATTTATCTGTACGTTTCTCATTAATATATTATTACTTAATTATGTTATTGTAATAATTTTAATACATACTTATTTAGTATTTTATTATTTCATTGAAAGATTCTAGCCGGTACATTTTTTAAATGCTTTCAATTTAGAAAAAGTTCTCTTAATAATTTTTATATTTTCACTAGGATTTTAATCGGAACTATATTTAATTTACGATTCATACAGGATTCTCTCACATTATTTATAATAGAAAATCGCTTCGTCATTTGACACATGCATACCTCTTTACTGACTCATAAACGCACATATTCACACATGATTTCTCTCAACACATACATTCATAACTTACTTCTCTTCTTTTATTTAAAAAAACGAGTTGGCACACACAGTTAAAGAGACATAAGTTTTTTTTATTACATTTAATATTTATCCAAAATATACTTCAATCAACACACACACACACACACACACACACACACACACACACACACACACACACACACACACACACACACACACATATATATATATATATATATATATATACTATTGCATAATGAGTGTTGTTAGTAATAAAAGGGCTTGGTGTAAAATGACAGAGGTAAAATATTATTTTTATTGTGCTTTGTGGGGCAGTGGATATCGGCTCGGAACGAGAAATTTGATAGCCACTTTCGAATTTTATTTGAATTCGTTGCATTCACTGACACGCAAAACCCCTTGTGAAAGATACTAATCCATCTCTTCTCCCTCTAGCTATAGGCTAAAAAGCAGGACAGATTGTCTTCTATATCCTAGGATGATGTCAACCAGTCTACCGAAGAAAGTAATGGCAAGCTACTACGAGAGAATATTCTGCCTAATCATTCATGTCTCTTTCGAAACTTGATCTCCCAAGCATGTATCAATTATAAGACTTTACTGCCTGATATTTTGTGACTAATTTTTGTATATTTTAATAGTTCATTTTATAATTAAATTGTAAGCATATAGACGATCCAGGTATGACGGTGAAATACATCCTGTAACAAGTCCTCTGACAGTTAGATTAGAAGATTTAAATAGACTAGAACCACCGCGTACTTGCTGGACTTCCCTGGTTTAAATTTTCAGTGTCTTAGGATTCCAGCAACAGTAAAACTATATAAATAATCTCTACGAAAGTATAAAAAATACATTTTAGTTGTAAAAAAATGGCAATAGATTTTTATATCAAAAAAGTCTGTATTTATTTCCAAGAAGAGTAATTTTCAAAAACTAGGAATTATCTTAACTTTTGTTCTCCTCCGGACACTGAAAGTAAACGGCTCCAAAAATACGCTAAAATCCTTCGGGGACAGTGACTTTGTGGATATAGTAGTTGGTTATACATGTGTTAGTGTCATTTAGTGGTCATGAGTTCGATCTTTGGACTTGGTAATGAAAATACCTAAGTACACGAAAGAACAATAATTGAATTCACAGAATATGAATAATCTATATCAGGCAATCTATGCATGATGACCAGTCCAAGATGAGAACAAAAGTTTGAAATAATTCCAAGATTATTGAAAGTATTTTGCAATACATGACCAACAATACATTTTATTAATAATGTGCGACGTACAATTGCGTTTAAAATATATTGTATTGAAAGCATAAAACTTCACATTATTTAGATTTCGTTATCAAATAACACGCAGGAGTTGATATGCCGCTCAACAAAACAATTTACAAACACACACACACACACATACACACACACGCACACACACACACACACACACACACACACACACATATATATATATATATATATATATATATATATATATATATATATATACTATGGTAGCAATCTTTCTTTCAAAATAAGATGATTTAACTAAATTTAATTAAGTTTTCATCCGTTTTGCTGAGATGAGGAACGTAAAAATTTTCAAAGATTATCGTTTCAAGCCCTTTCGGTAACTTCGAAAAGGTGTTTATGCCGCTGGTGTTGTTGTTTGTTCCTCATCATTTGACTTACATACTAATTTTTTTCCAAGGAGCGTTCATTCTAAGCTCTCAATTGCCGAGCGCAATTCTATTTTAAAAACTTCCAATACTCTGTTTACACTATTAGATAATGTAAGGTTGATAGAAGGTGTTAACTGTTTGATGTATAGTGGCTTTCCAATATGTAAAACCGGTCGGCATTTTCTTCAGTAGCTGAATATTGCTACATGAATGCATGAACCAAATGTCGAGAAAAATATATATTTATTATTAATAATAATAATAACAATAATAATAATAATAAAATCATCATTATTATTATTACTATAATTTTTTATTTACACACACACACACACACACACACACACACACACACACACATATATATATATATATTACATTATAATTATTAGGCCACCCCATTTTTTTTTAACAGAAATGATGTATTTCATACTATTTTTAAGTGGATAATTAGAAAGGAAAATAGATTGTTTTTTTTTTGTTATGATTACTTTGCAATACTTTACAAGACAAGGAAGCAAAAATTAACTCGTCCGAATCACCCATAGGTTTATTCATTCTTTCATTGATACACATGTTATTGTGCAATATTAACAAAACAACCATTCTATTTTCATTTACAATTATTCACTTGGCAATATATACTAAAGAATAATATGAAATACATCATTTTTAAAACACTGTGGTGTCCTAATAATTATATTATAGTATATATATATATGGGTTTAAATACGTATATATATATATTATATATGTATGTGTGTGTGTGTGTGTGTGTATACGCACAGATAAACATCGATATATACATATTAATCAGGTGTTAATAGAACGTTATTAAATCCAATATAACAGAGCAAACAGTATACATTACGAAGTGTTCTAACAGAAGACGGAAAGTGCGGCACTGAGATCCGAAGGCAAATTGGCATAGCGAATAAAGCATTTCAGAAGTTGAAGAAAGTATTAAGAAACAGGACAATTTCACTAGAAACAAATAGGAGAGTACGGGGTTGCTATGTAATGTCGGTTCTTCAATATGGCAGTGATTGTTAGACAATATCTTCGAAAATGAATTAAACACTTAAAGCCGCTGAAATGTGGTTCTACAGAAGAATGCTGCGGATATCATGGACCGAGCAAGTGAGCAATGACGAGGTTTTGGAAAGGATGGAGACGAAAAGGAAATTATTATCGAGCATAAGGAAGAGGCAACTAAAGTTCCTGGGACATGCAATGAGGAAGGTTGGCTTGGAGAACCTGAGACTAACAGGCCAGATAGAGGGGAAAAGAGACAGAGAAAAGAAGCGGATAAAATATTTGAAAGACCTGATCAGGTGGATGTCGGAATGAGTGTTGCATGGCGCAACAGGAGAAAACGCGCTAAGAGCGACCAGGGACAGGGAGACGTGGAAGGCCATGATCGCCTATGTCCTGAAAAGACATGGCACATAAAAGAAGAAGAATCGTGACTCAGAGTTTTATGCAATTCTCAGGTGAATATTAAGAAACAGACACAGAAATGTGAATGCAGGACATCCTACAAAAAGCAAGAAAAAAGAACTGAGCATAAACCTCAAGAAAACTCAGTGTATTCTCATCGGCAAAAAGAGGACTCCAATATGCCAACCTCAGGTCGGAGAAATTGTAAATAAAACAAGTAAAAATTAAAACATATCGGAGGTGTTCCGACAGAAGATGGAATGTGCGAGATCCAAAGACGCACTGGTATGGCGAATGTCCAATGACGCATTTAAAAAGCTAACCAGAGTATTAATTCTCATTAGAAAGAGAGAAAAGAGTGTTGGATTGCTATGTGATATCTGTCCTTATGTATGGCAGTGAATATTAGACGATCTCATCAAAGATGAAGGAGAGACTTTGAAGTAGCAGAAATGTGATGCAGAAGTATGTTGAGGATACTATGTACTGAGCATGTGATCAACGATGTGGTGTTGAAGAGGGTGCAAACAAAATAACTAATACTTAACATTAGGAAGAGACGGATGAGGTTCCTGGGACACGTGATGAGGAAGGAGGGCCTAGAGAATTCGACACTTACATGACAGATAGAAAGAAAGCGTGACAAGGGAAGACAGCGAGAAATGAACTGATAGGCCTGAGCAAATAGATGGCATATCGGGGTTTTGGAGAGATACGAAGAAAAATATATTGTTAGCGACAAGAGACAGAGCCAAAAGGACATGACACATGAAAAAGAAGCTCATTGGATTGAGTAATGCATGAAACTCCGAGTCGTGCTTCTTCATATAAGTATATTGATTGGCTTGGAACTATCCTTTATGTTTTTGTATTGTGATATAAATTATATTAATTGATATAAGTTAGAAATATATGATAAATGGATAAAGAAGTGTACTCTGAACCAAAAAAATGTATAAAATTATATTAATCATACCAAAAGTCCCTTTACGACAGGTCTAAAAAAAATGTATATAGCTGTAAGACTATTTCTTCGTAACTAAAATGTATGCATTTTATCGGAAGAAAGCAGTCTAGGCATAAATATGACAGTTTTTCATTAGACAATATGAAAATCTTACATCCCCTAACATCTGACTCATATTTAAAATTTTACCGGACGAACTTAATTGTGATTAGTTAAATTAAAGACATCCATAAGATCTAAATTTTCTGTTTCACCCCTCCATATTATCTCTTTAACAAACGAACGTATTGTTTTCTACTTTCTAAAATAAATAATTTTCTCCAAAGTTATTGTACTGATGACGAATTAAAGGTTTTAAATCTCGAAACATAATAATTTCCGTGTTCCCTGTGTAAATTAACTTAATTTTAAATAAAAAATATGAACAAATTTAATTATATGATACTTTAAGACTTACGGTGTATTGCTCATTTAATTAAAAAGTAATTGACAGAGAACTTTAGATTCTAAACCTGTTGGTTCTTTATATATATATATATATATATATATATATATATATATATATATATATATTCTAAACATGTACAGTTAAATATTACAGACAATGAATGTCTATTATGTTTAATCATGAGCCGTTCTCAATATCAGTTGAAAATAAAGACAAAAATTCTCCAACATTTGGATAATTTTATTAATTTGCTTCTAAGCTTTCGACTCACATGCACCATCTTCAGAGAGGTTACCCAGACGGGAACACAACAACGTCCATCATCACCGACGATTTTATTTTGTATTGACATAAAACTCCACTAGGCAACGGCAATAATTACCAAAGATAACAAACGCAGTTCTCAAATTTGCAATGCGGTTTTATGACGTTACACAGCGTGATAGCATGAAATGACAACAAAACCATGTATTCAAATGCAATGTAACGTGTCATGTCTGGATTTAAAGGTGATTTTATTAAGTGTTGGTGGTTTAGATTTGATGTACATGGTCTCCAATATCTGAAGGTTTCTCTTACTATGTGTATGAGTAAGGATCACCGTATTGTTGACCAAAATCTGGCTGATATTACCTACGTGTTTATGTTTTTCAGAGAAATGGTGTTCAGTTGTACTCTGATCAGAATGATGACATGTAAGTCTACAGGAAAGCGTGGTTGAAGTAAAACCAATATATGTACTGGGTTTTTTATTAGTATTAGAGATGTAATCTCTGAATGGGCATGTACATTAGTACACTACATTGTTTTTTGTAGAGAATTTATTTTAGTGCTTCTAGGGTTATTAGAGACTATGAGGTTAATTGTTTTGAATTTTTTATAATATATAATGAGTTTAATTTGATTATTACTATCCACTGGTTTAACATTTCTACGTATTATTTTTTGAGAGTTTTTTCATCCAAATGTTGGAGAATTTTTGTCTTTATTTTCAACTGAAATTAAAGCCAAAATACGACGTTTAGAACGGCTCATGATTAAACATAATAGACATTCATTGTCTCTTATATTTAACAGTATATGTTTAGAAAGTTATTTGCTGCCTCGATAAATTATATATATATATATATATATATATATTACGGAAATTAACGAATTTTAACGAAACTTTGGTTATAAACAACCGACAATTTGAAATGAATTATTTGAACATTATTTTTTATCGATACTCCTATACGTCTTAGACCGCTTTATTAAAACCTCGTTTAGACTGGGGGCCATTCGTGTTCGAGCGTTCAAAGACGTTGGCAGATCAAATAGTAGCTTGCCCTATGTAGATAAGGGTCGCAGGTTCGAATCCTGCCGAATGGCACACATATTCGTAATACAAATTCATCGTAAATAATCAGGCCAGAAGATATTAATATATAATTCTGTTTAATTAAAAAACAGAATATCTACTTAAATACGAGTATCGATAAAAATTATGTTCAAACAATTCAATTCATATATATATATATATATACATAAGAAAATTAAAAAAAAACACTTACCACTTCTGCAATTTTTGCATTACACTTCAGCAATGAATTTAGTTCTTTCGGTGACTGGCGTGTTTATACCCCGCTTATATCCAACACGCTAAAATTTCCCTACTTTGATTCCATACGGCTATGGCTTAGGGGGCTAGCCACTCCGACTGACTCCATAATCAGTCGAGTTTCAATCCCGTCCAGAAGCAATGTGAAGTGATACAGCGAAAGAGACTTGTATGTGGATGATGAATATATATATATATATATATATATATATATATATATATATATATATTATTGTAATAAAATTATTTCGTGACACTGAAATTCCTATGTTTCGGGGCCATATTCAAATTATTGACTCTGTAATCAAGCGAGAGCATTTTTGGAGTGACAAACGGAACTGTTTTTTTACGTTATTGCATATATATATATTGAGGAGCTCTTGATCCTTTTCTAAGTAAATGCTAGCCTAAAAACCGAACATTTGTTTGATCCCAAATCCCATGTAGATGATTTACTTCTTGATGTCCCGTTTCCCTACAGGACGTAAACTTGGACGTGGTCTTCCAATTGCCCCTGATACTTGTCGCTCTTAATATTTTTCTTCTTGGTATCTCTCCCAAACACCGCTCCGCCATCAAATATGTCAGGCCCTGCTTTCGCCTGTCTCTCTTTCCGTCTATCTGTTGTGTGAATCTTGAATTCTCCTAAACGTCTTTCCACATTACGTATCTCAGAAACGTTAGCTGTCTCCTCCTGATGGTAAGTAGGTTTTATTCTCATTTGCATCCTTGCGAACACCTTGTCGTTGCTCATGTGCACGGTCCATGGTATTCTCAATATCCTTCTATAGAACCACATTTCTCTTGGTTTGGGCCTCTCTTTCATCCTTGAAAAATCGTCTAAACATTTGCTAACATATAGAAGAACAGGTATCAAATAGCATAGCACTCTTTTCTTTGCTTTTTATGATATCTTCCTGTCTCTCAGTACTCCGTTTAGCTTTTGAAATGGGTCCTAGGCGATAACAATGCGTTTCCAGACTTCGGTATTGCACAGTACATTTCCCAGATATTTAAATCCCTTTATCTGTTTCATTTTGAGTTCAATGACCTATAGATGGCACTTTAGTGTCCTCTTTTTAGTGATAAGCATGCATTCAGGTTTCTTGAAAGTTATGCCCAATCTTTTCTTCTTGCCCTGTTTTACAACCTGAAGCTAATTCGTAAAATATACAATTTCAACAAGGATGGGCTTTATTGTTTTGAGGGAAGATTAAACTGCTTTTTTTTATTTTATTTTATTTTTTTTTTTTTTGACAAAGTACAAGATTATCGTTTTACCCCCAGTGTTCAATGATTACCCATTTCTATGTCTCGTATTGTGTGGAAAGCGTCTTTTTAACTCTCCTACGGCTGTGAAACCTGTCGTTATGACAACAGAATAATAATTGCAAATGGACAGTGAATATCGCTAATGAGAAGATGAACAATCAAATATTCTACGAAAGTTAATAACAGTACTGAATCATTTGTGATAAAGCAGACAAAATTAATGTTATATCCCCAGGTAAATAAAACTAGTAGAAACGATTTAGTAAATGAAACAGAATCAAATATGGCTGTGAACTTGTCAGTGCAGAGATTTCCGCTGGAAGCCCAGGTAATTTGGCTTAATTCACTTCCGGGAGAGGAAATCCGACGTCAGTTTTTAACCATTGAACTAAGCCAATCATCAGAGTAGTTGTTGTTGAAAGAAAAATAAAAGTTAATCACATCTCTAAATTAACAAGTCAAGAAGAACAGGCAATATTTGTTGATTTTGCCGTTCGTAATTTCTTCCTTAATTATAGTTTGATTGATTTTCAGCGAATGATTTTTATTTCTTGGGTTTGTATTTTTATTATAAATATTGGCTTTCCCATCCATTCCTTCCTTCATCATTATCTAACTTACGGTTCATATTTTTTATTGTTCTTTTTGTATGTTTTTTACATATACATATTTTTATTCAACCTATCTCTTTCATTGTTTTTCTCAATTTACATCTTCTTACATCCAGTTATAATATTAACTTCCGCGGTTTTTGCTTATTTAAGTCGTTTAATTCCTAGGTATTTATAGCGATGTTTTCCAAATTACATAACATTCTTTCTTTCTTCCTTTCTTTTAACAATTCTGTCTTCTGCTTCTTGAATTGTATGAATTCTCAAACTTGTAATTTATTTCATTTATTTCAGTCAAATCAGTTTTGAAACTTATACATCTATATTAAAACAAATATTTGTTATATCTATCTATCTATCTATCTATCTATCTATCTATCTATCTATCTATCTATCTATCTTTCTATCTATCTATCTATCACATTCTCTTCAATATATATCTATCTATTTATCTATCTGTCGATCTATCTATTCATCTATCTATCTCAAAAAATTTATTTGTTACTTTCTGATACTAAGTATGATTTATACTCATTTGAAACCACTACAACACATTGTCTTTACTCAGACTCACGACCTTAGTATACATGGTATTTTCAGTATCATTCTATAGAACAACATTTCTCTTGCTTAGCTCTCCTTCATCTTTCAAATCTATCTATCTATCTATCTATCTATCTATCTATCTATCTATCTATCTTTTTTTTTTTAATCAAGTCACTCCAAGGATAGTGTTAATACACGTATGAAACGTAGGATTACTGGACTGAAAATGAATGGGAATATTCTAGCGAGGAGAAACAACAGGATTCAGGAAGACAGACAACTAGCTATCTATTTATTTGCCTGATTTAACCCGTTAAAAATATCTTACATTACGCATTTTTTAATCTAGATGGAAATTCATCATAATTCTGAGGCAGTTATTTCTTGAAATAAAACGTGTTACTTCCAAAAGGTTTTTTACTATTTCATCTATCTATCTATCTATCTATCTATCTATCTATCTATCTATCTATCTATCTATCTATCTATCGTTTTTTAATCAAGTCACTCCAAGGATGGTGTAAATGCACGTATAAAACGTAGGATTACTGGACTGAAAACGAATGGGAATATTTTATCGAGGAGAAAGGACAGGATCCAGGAAGACAAAATATAGCGTTTTTCTAAATGTCTATTAAGCTAGATAGACAACTAGCTACCTATTTATTTGCCTGATTTAGCCTGTTAAAAATATCTTATATTACGCATTTTTTACTCTAGATGGAAATTCGTCATAATTCTGAAGCAGTTATATCTTGATATAAAACGTGTTACTCCCAAAAGGTTTTTTTTACTATTTCATCTATCTATCTATCTATCTATCTATCTATCTATCTATCTATCTATCTATCTATCTATCTATCTATTTTTTCGTATTCTGTGAGCCGAGGTAATGCCATAATTTTAACGTTAGTTTCCGCAAATATTCACTGCTGGAAAGCGTTCAGTATTCCCTCTCTACAATAGTAACCTGTATGAGTAGATCTTGTATATGACCAATAGTTTGTATACTCTATACCAAGCTGACGTAAATTATACTGCGACCAAAAAGACTAATATGTTGTAAAACCATCTATGAAACAACGATTATTAATTCCACGACGCTGTCTCAAAAATATTATCTTCTCTCTTACAAAATTGCTTGGATTTTTCACGCAAAAAAAAAAAAAAATGAAGATATTCTCACTTAATAAAATGATAACCGTGACACGTATATATAAAATGAAAGCATACAATATTTTCTTTATTCTTCAGCTGACGTGGTGTACAGTAGGGAATAGGGTCAGAGGTGTCAACACACATTTTGACAGCCAGAGGACACGCTCGTCGACGGTTTTCCCTATGTCTTTCTCGGTTTGAGTCCCGATTTCAACTATTCGCGGACTGAACCTTCTATTAATAATCAGTCTTTTATATAAGTGCCTACGTCATTTTTAGATACATTGTTTACAACCATTTCAAGAAACATATTACTGAGCTTGGCTACTCTGGTTTCAAAGAAATCAAATAATGTCCTGACATGGGGAAATTTGCCTACGTTTTTAATTTTGAAACAATCAAATATTTATCGAAACAATGTCTATTTTTCTTTTGCTAGATATTTTGCATATGTTTACTATTTCATAAAAATACACTTCAGGAAATTACGCACTAGCTTCGAAAATATACAATATAAAAACAAAATGAACATTTATTTTAGCCGACGCATTTCGTCCTCTTGGAGACTCTATCATATCCAATGCATCGACTGAGATAATTATTCTTTTTATTAATATTGTCCTTTTTAAGGATAAACTATCTGAAATTTTATAATAGCCTGTAAACATGCTTGTTTAACCTTACCTCAAGAAATAAAAAAAAAACGTATGTCGGCCATCAAGGCTTATTCTGTCTGTACTTAACAAATGACTGCCGTTTATAACTTTTCCTTCGTTAAAATTGTGCTTATGTTCAGTAAGTTATTTTGGTAGATTTTTATTCCTCTGGAGCGATTTGATTCACGTTGAAATTCTGAAGGATTTTGGTAGGCTTCGTCAAGCTTGCTGAAAATTAACTCGTTCAAAACCGAGATAGTGTTATTTATTTTGCCAAAGTTGTCGGATTTCGGAGTTAACAGCCTGGTAAAAAGAAAATATAATGAGTACAGATTTTTACATGTCTATATTTCGGAGATAAGGAATTGTAATCATCTGCATTATTTATTCCTCAAATACACATGACAACAGTGGGTAAAAGCGTTGATTTAATTGAGGTGCTAGGAATTTTCAATCGAAATCTTTATTACAATCGCTGGGGTATATCATTCTCATCTCTTGCGTAGTAGTACCTCTTTTGGAAGTCATGACTCTGATCCTGTAAGTTACTTGTTCACCACTGCTGTTGTCTGGTATTGAACTCACAACCCTTTTGGATCAAGTCACATGAACTAACCAACGTCTATATCCACTGTTATCGTTCTAGTTTTTTATTAATCATGTTCCCATTATTTTTAGACTTTTTAACATTTGGATGAGGCTGTTATATTTGTATTATTAACGAGTATTTTAAGGATAAACTTTGATAAGTCTCCATGTGTATCTAAATGAGATCGAATTGAGCTGTGTTCAGAGAAACGTAACCATCACATCTTGTCTGTCATTTTGATTTTAATAAAACTTGCATAAAAAAGAGATTGCTTTCTATATACACTAATATATATTTCCCTGCTAGTTTGAGCTTCATAATACACTGAGTGAATTTCTACTGGGGGGTAAAACCCCCCTACGAGGCCACCTGTTTTCTGTGGGTGGCAACCCAGGATGCCTGAGGAGAGAATCCTGGTAGGTGAGCGCTTCAATCTTTAAATAAAATACTTCTGAATTTTAACACACTATTTTGTTGAGACAGGTATTCAGAGAGACTGTAGATGTATATAGAGTAATAGATTGCATTATATACCAAAAACAGCCGTATTCATAGTTTATAATTTTCAGTTTTGGGTTTTTTCTTTTTTCTTAGTGATTTCATTAGATTTAGATTTTTTTACATGTAGATGATGCTATCATATTTATATTATTAACGAGTATTTTACTTATAAAATTTGTAAGTCTGTGTGTATTTAAACGAGACCTAATGGAGCTATGATGAGACTTCTTGTTAAACATGTACGAGTATATCTGTTGAGGAGTGCCCCTTTTTGCACTTAAGAATGGACTCGCCTGATGTGTACATATAATCCTGCCTATACAGAGTACGACAGGGGTTGAGTAGTTGTACTCTACTACAACACTGTCAGAACTCTGCCTTCGGGTAGAGGGCGCTCTCTGCTTCTGAGCAGAGAGCAGTATCCCAGTCGTGGTTCCGCCGAAGGGTAGAAGCACGACTGGGCAAAAATAGACAGACATTTTTTTTGGCCGGGCCATATAGCCCGGAAAGCCCATATATAAACTGACCATGTGTCATATGTTGCCCTTACTGGGAGGGACAGCTAAATAATGAGTAGTTGTAAAAGTGTTAGTAAGGAGTTAGTTGGTCAGTAAGCATATAGACTCATTACCCGAACATACTTCTTCACTACAAGACTGTATATATTGATTCTACTAATAGTATTCCTAGTATTTCTGAATTGACTAACCAGTGTTCCATTTTGTATATTTTTGTTCAATGTAACTTACATTTTCTATCTTCATATCTGTTTTTGTTATTTATTATTTTGTCTGATTTCGCAACAAGAATCCACAACGATATCCACTGTAATTATTTACGAATTTGGTTTTATAAAAAATACAGATCTTTAAAGTATATGTAAACTTATAAATAATATTTGTTCTTTGTAATTTCGATCTTGCAGGTGAGTTGTTATTTTTGACAATGAGGTAAGCGGTTGTAAAGTGTGTGTCATAAATAGTTAATTTAATTTTCTTGTTTCTAACATAAATCTTTTTCTGCAATAATTTACTCAAACCTTTTTATACGTTTTTCCTTTCCAACACTTGCTTTCAAACTGCCCTGTGAGTATCAAATTTTCCTAACCTTCATTTCTTATTATGTGCCTTAGAAATTTCTATTAAAGGAATCAGTACGGATGATAGGCTACAATAAGCCGACCAAGCATAGACATGGATACAAAATTGGAACCAGCAATACAGAGAGATAGAGATAAAGTACCTGAAATGCCTAAAACAGAGATACCCAAAAGTGCATGACATGTGGAATTAGAACAAACTGCTGGTGTAGGTTGTTCTAATTCCACATGCCAGGATGTGCGTCGTGCGTTGTGCGTTGTGCAATGTGCGTTGTGGTGCATTGGATATCGGCTCCGAACGAGAAATCGGGGAGCCTAGTTCGAATTCCAGCCGAATTCATTGCATTCACTTACGCGCAAATACTCTTGGGAAAGGTATTAATCCGTCTATTCCTTCCAGTTATGGGTTAAATAATAGGACAGATTCGTTTCTATAGCCTTGGTCGGCAACCAGTCTACCGCAGAAAGCAATGGCAACCTACTGCGGGATAATCTTCTGCCCAGTCAGTTATGTCTTTTTCGAGACATGATCGCCCAAGCGTGTATCACGTATGGCATTTAACTGACTGACACCAGTAGACTAAATAAAGGTTAATTTCGAAATACCATGTTTTTTTTTTGTTTTTACTCTAATATCAATCGTTGCATGTTGGACCACGTTATTCCCATCGTCAGTAGAAACCAAAATTAGTTTAGTTTCATGGTTTCTTTTTTTGTGAGGATATTGTCCAGCATTCACTTCTATATAGCAGGACTATTATTAAGTAATATTTCAGTAGTCTTTCTTTAATTTCCAACAATGCTTACTGTCTCTTAATACTTTGCTTTGTTTTGAGATTATATATTTTTCAGTCCCGATACACCATCGTATAGTAGAGTGACTCCCGGACAATGAATGACAAATATTTCCTAATAAATAAACGGCTAACATTATCATAACAATTACTGTTTAGTCTAGTTAAGAACTTCGATGAAACATTCCCCAAACACAGCATGCAAATTAATGACGGAAAAAAGTAATGGAAAACAATGGAAAATCTTTTTTTTTTTGTAATCATATCGCCCCAAGCAAAGGCAGTTTACTGCCACTGGTGCGCAGGGGGTTACATAAAAGCAAAGTTATGATAAAGAGTGAGAGGTTATTAGGGGTGTCAGGAAGTGGGTAAGAGAAGGATGAGAATACTGATGAGATTGAAGTGGACGGAGAAAAGTTTCAAGTCAGTGAGATAAGAGATGATTATTGACCTTATATTCTAATTCCTGAAGATTGTAGCCGTCGCGGAAGCAAGTTTTTATAAGAAACATAAAAAACGATTATCATGAACTCGGTTAAAACTCTTCCCAGGTATTATATTTGATATGAACCCGGTATGGGACCATAAAACAAGAAGTCCAGAAGGTGATAGTTTCAAGAATATATAATACGTCAAGTAGACATGCAAACAAATCGAAAGAGATTCAAAAAGATATAAAGAGGAAAGTAATAATAGCTCCGGCTGAAATGAAGTCGTACTGAGAACCAGAGTCTCTGTCGCCCTTGCTCACTCCACACGAGAGTTCTCACGAGAGTCTCTCTCACTCCTTCACACGTCCTCGAGTGTAATTAACTCTCGGTTAATATAGGCAAAGAAGAGTCCATTATTAAGTGGGTAACTCCCTCACAACAATATTTTGATCTGTTTGATCTTTGTATTTATAATCAAAGGTGAAGTTAATCTAGAAAAAACAAATATTTTTATCTAAACTTAAAATCAGTCTATTTCGTGTATTTTCATTCTGATTCTTTTGTAGAGCTGCAAATCATGGAGGTTAGTTGAAGACTTACAGCAAAGAAACCAAGGACTAAAAATGGGATACAACCGAACCCAACTAGTCATCTCCTCTGTTGGCCTCATCACAAATGACTCCTCACTCGCGGAATTCCCTTCAGATTTTTTGCTTCCCTGCCAACTACAATCTTTAAAAAATTCAAATGCAAATGCAATCGCTATCTTTTATCTACCATAGCCTAGATCTTATATACTTCTTCTCTTTCCCAGCCTCACTAAAGTGTTCTTATTCTCTTTCGCTCTCTAGTTTACGGGTATGTAGCGTTGAAACACCGATTCATGCCCGGTCACCGAAGTTAGACAACAGCGAGACTGGTCAGTACCTAGATGAGTAACCGCTTGTGAATACCAAGTACTGTAACATTGGATGTGCAATCAGAGTAACTTATAAAGGCTTGGAAGTTGAAATCGGAGAACCGAGTCGAAACACCAATTCATGCCCGATCACCAAATTTAAGCAGCATCAAGAATGGTCAGTACCTAGATGGGTGACTAATTTAGAATACCAAATTTAGGATGTGCAGGTAGAGTAACTGAAATGAAATGTGAAAATCGGAACGCCGAGTCGAAGCACCGGTTCATTTCCAATCACCAGAGTTAAACAATGCTGAAAGTGGTCACATCGGAATATAAAGTGGTGTAATTTTGGAGGTGCAGGTAGAGTAACTGATAAAGGCTTGAAAGCTGAAATCGGGGAGTCGGGTTTCAATTACAGTTGCGTTATTCATATTCCCTTACTTGCATATACCCAAGGAAGAGGTATGAATCCACCACCTTAACCGTATCTCTGGTTTAAATTGTAAGACTTGGATCAGTAAATTATTACCACCGAAACATTCTTACATATGACATACTTCCATTTAATATTTCAAAATATTTTCTACTCTTAAACAATCTGCAACGGCTTGGTAAGTGGTAAAAAATCTATCTTTTATTTTCTGCATCCTGGTAGCATTGTTGCCTTGCCTGAGGTGAAACGAATAAAAAATAAAGCAAAAAAAAAACGAAAAAATAATTCACAGGGTCAGTGGCATATGGAGGAAGTTAAGCAACGACGAGACTCGTCAGAAGCTAGACGTGTGACCGCTGGTAAATATTAAGAATTAGAAGATTAGATAAATGGCTTGTGTAATGAATATTGTCTCGGAATAATTAATCGGAGAAGTGAGTTCTAATTCCAGTCAGGTTCGTTATATTCACTTACGCACAAGTAGTATGGGAAAGGTATGAATAGTTCTTTTCTCTATTAACTATGGGTTAATCTTCTTCTATGTGCCCTGCCCCTTCAAGTGTACAAATGATGTTTGGATTTCGGCATTTAATTTGAATATTTATAATCTGCTAGACAAAACCAATCATAGATAGAAAGCTGCTTAGATGTTTAGAAGCTAAGCGTGTCTCTGGTCATGCCCAGTTACCGGATATATAAGAAGAAGCTGAAATCGGCCATTTTACTCAAGTGATGGAAATGATGAGATAAAAACAAGAAAACTAGACAGAAATCATCAATATGCAAAATTAAAATACTAATAGCCTCATTGAAAAGAGAGATAAGAAAAATACAGACATCTTCAAATGAACATACGAATACAAAAGCAGTCCGCTTTTTTTCTATCGATAAAACAAAGAGAGGAATGAGAAGATTAAAATCTGCTTCTTTTCATTCTTCAAGCGGAAGAGATAAGCCGACTGTCAGTTTTACACAACTTAAGGAACAATTTTGCATATATCTATATTTAAATACGAGATGAGAATTGTTACTGACGTAGACTGTTGGAACTATTAACCCTGAATCAATTAAAGTCATACCACTATTAAACATGGGTATATAATACACGATTTTTAAAATATCAAAAAAATATTAAATATAAATCTTTATCTGAAATATAAAACAAGCAGGCACATTAAACTTTGTACTTTGAGTTAACATTAATAGAAACTAAAAAACATTATTTAGGTAAGAAAATCAGGTACTGAAAATTTAATTAAATTCTACTTAAAATGGCGTCATATGCGCTGGCTACTATATAGCCATGGTTAGTGTTCTCGGGTTAAGTAGCATGTTCTATCCACAAATTAGAACAGTTTCCTAACATAGGCGATAGCACTCACCAGTTGATGATTTCAACATCTGGATTCGCGATGAGCTACTCGATAAACAGATATGTAAAAGCATATATATATGTGGTGTGTATGTGTTTGTATGTATGTGTGTGTGCATATATAGTGTAAATATTTATATATACGCAAATACACCTTGATATATAAATAAGTATAAGGGGTTAATAGAACAGTGCTAATGTAAAACTCGAGGTTTCATACGCTACGCAATCATAAGGAGGATAGATAGATAGATAGATAGATAGATAGATAGATAGATAGATAGATAGTCGTGTTTTGCTGCATCACAGCTCGTCAGTACGGTTAAACAACCGATTTCTTTCTTGCAGACACATTTGACATAATTTGATACCTCCAAGCTATCGTTGCACTGTAAAGAAAGGCAGATTTTAGCGTGTTATATACACAATCTAAACAAACGCCAGGATCCAAGAGTGCCTAATTAATTGCTGAAGAACAATGCGTAAATAGTGTGGCGATTAGCTACAGTTTTTAAAGTCTACCTTTTCTCCAGAGTGCCCAATCGACGGTCGAGAGTGTAAATAGTCACCTGTATATATATATATATATATATAAGTTTGTTTTGTTTTTTATAATTTTAATCTGAGAATGAATTCAAAGAAAATCAAAAGTACTTTGGCAACTTCAGTAGTGCATTTCAGCTCTACACTAGAGAATTAGAGAAATGTTTAGTATAAAATAAATGATCCTCGTATCTGATTAATAATGTTGTCTTACTATTTGTGTATATATATAACTCGCTAAAATTTCCCTTCTCTAATTCCATGCGCCAATGGCTTAGGGAATAAGTACTCTCGATCACGGCTGTGAAGCAAGTTGGTGTCTAACCACACTGTTGATCAACGAAACAGGCTTGTATGTGAATGACTAATATATATATATATATATATATATATATATATATATATATATATATATATTGAAACTTTCATCTGTCAAAGTTTCTTAATTTGAAAGATATAATTAGCATTAATCTCAAAAAACAGATTTTCTTATACACTACATTAGACGTTGTCAATGTTAATTACCATCTATGCATAGAAACAAACGTTAATCTGATATACAGTCACTAAATCTCATCACCTGTACATCCATAATCAACACATACCGTCCTCCATAGAATATAAAATGAGTAAGAAATGTTTCATTCAAGATAACCTCTCTAAACACGCAAATATTATAATACTGCACTAAAAATAGTGGCCACAAATATCCTGATATTAAATATATATAACATAATAATAATATTAATAATAAAACAGAAACTGAAACAACATTTAGTATGCACCCTCATTTAAATAAACGGTCAGTACTAAGTTAGTGCATAAATTCCTTCATATAATTGAAAAACACTTTTCTAATATAATCACTTAGTTAGAACTTTAACAAAAATATACTTAAATTAAGCTACAGTGGATCTGATAACCTTGGAATATTCATCGAAATGCATAACAAAATGTTAAACCAATATATTAACCTAAGCAATCAACACCATCCTAAAATAACAAAACTTAATAATATCAACACATGCAACTGGCGAAAATCGAATGTGTGTCTATTACAAATGAGATGTCTGACTGATTCTAATTTTACCCATCCTCTAATTTCATTATTTAAAAATTCAACATTTAATTGATTTTATATTAGCAGCACCATGAATACCTCCAAATCTCGGTGTTATCAACATATTTTATCTTTTCTGTAAAATGAAATATCTTTAAAAAGCTAAAAATTTGAAATCTTTACAGGAGTCTGTGTACAGGAGAAATTTCAAATTAAGCAATTCAGTAGTTAACCCTGTTAAATAATCAAAGCGAATTGACAATCACCTTTCATTTGCCTTAAACTTTAGTTAGTTACATTTCTACTATAAATAAAACTTCTTCTTCTATGTGCCCTGTTCTTTCAGGACGTAGTCGATCATTACCTTCTTATACCTAGTGGCTTTTAGCACGCGTTCTTCTGTAACCTCTTGCAACCCCCGTTTTATTAGCTACCTGCTCACGCCCTTCAAATATGTTAATCGCTGTTTTCCTCTGTCTTTCTTTCTCTCTATCTGACTTGTTAGTATCAGGTTCTCTAAGTCCTCTTTTCTCAATTCATGTCCCAGGAACTTTAGCTGTCTCTTCCTGATGCTCAGTATTAATTTTCTTTTCGTTTCCTTCATTTTCAACACCTCATGATTGATCACATGCTCGCTCCATGATATTAGTATCATCCCTCTGTAAAACCACATTTCAGCTGTTTCAAATTTTTCCTTAATTTTTGATAATATTGTTCAATATTCACTGCCATATTGAAGAAATTCAATCACATAGCAATCTCTTACTTTCTTCTTTGTTTCTACTGACATTTTCCTGTGTCTTAATACTTTACTCAGATTCTGGAACGCGTCCTTCGCCATGCCAATTCGCCTTCGGATATCTGTGCCACATCTTCTGTCTTTTGTTAGAACACTTTTTAGGTATTTAAATTTTTGTAACAGCTTCATTTTAGTATCCTCCAACTGTATTTGTCATTTTGGGTTAATCTTTTTGTGGACGACCATGCATTCGGTTTTCTTGCAGTTTATTTTTTTTTGTCACTCTCTTTTGCTACCTTCTGTATGAGGTTTTGTATTTTCCTTTCCGTCTCTGCAATCAGCACTGTATCATTTGTGTATCTTTTGTGGCCTCCGATGACAAATCCCAGCTAACATCTAGGGTCCTTTTGCATTAATATATAAAATGCAACCATCCTGCCAACTAATTTAATATTTTCAGTTAACTGTAATATAGCTTACTATGCCATTTTGTTTTGTTTTGCATATCAATACACAATAGATCATACTATATTAACTACACGTTTTAACAAAAAATATATATATATATAAATAAACAGACATATTTTTAAATCATCTACACTAATATCCAACACAATCTATGTCACGACTTAGTAGCCATATACTCTAACACTAGATGTTACACATATTCGACACCATATAACATGTTTTACGTGACCTCTTAATTTCTCCCACCCATCCCCACCCTTTAACCTCAATCATCTATAACTTAAATTTCTATTTGTTTATAGAGTCTAACACATTAGAACACCATCTACATTCCCCCTATCGGATTAAGGTAATATTTATTGTAAATTATATATATATAATTTCCTAACACTTACATCCGTTAATCGTCTAATAAAGTAGTATTAATAATACCAAAACACGACAGCTGTTGTGTATCGGTGAAAACTGTTTTTTTTCTATAAATACCAATAATATATATATAAATACAATATATATATATATATATATATATATATATATATATATATATATATATATATATATATATACAATATATATATATATATATATATACACACATATATATATATATATTCAATATATATATACATATATATATATATATATATATATATATACCATATATATATATATATATATATATATATATATATTGTATTTTTTATGCTGATGTTTTGGAGTATATCGAATTTAATTTTACCTATTAGCTGGAAGTTTTTTAATACGTTAGAAGCAGCGGCATCCGCATAAGCCAACGTTATATGTTTATTTGTTACGTTCATTCGATATTTTTTTACTTTATCATAACGTCAGTTTACAAACCAGTAAAAAACAATTTTGGTATGCTTTTGAATATTTACAGCAGAGGTGGGCGGTGGAAAATCTTTCCATGTGAAAGTGTGCGGTGACGCAGAAATGTTTGGAAAACCTGATGTAGAACCATATTTATGGACTTGCACACAACTAAGCTATGTTTATTAAAATAACATCTCTACTTGAAACGATAATATTCTTCATAGTCAAAAACAGAATACAAGCAAGAATTATATATTTATTCTTATAAAATATACATCCCTTAAATAAACGCCTTACAATTCTTCTTCTTCTTCTTCTTCTTCTTCTTCTTCTTCTTCTTCTATTACTCTTTCTTCTTCTTCTTCTTCTTCTTCTTCTTCCAGACGTTATCAATCATGGCTTGTCATAATTATCTGGACTTTTATGGCTATTAGAAAACAAGCGAATATCAAATATGAATTTAATTTTTAAAAAAATTACATTTCTGATTTAAAATAGTGAGATTTTTTCCTCTCCCATTATTAACTAGATAAAATTAAACTAAAAAATTATATTAAGATAATGTATATATTATCTATATAAACCTGAAATAAGTTTTAACTTCCATATATATATACATATATATATATATATTGTGGTCAACAATATCTCTTTTATTCAGGTTTCATTAAAAATGGCAAACAAGGTTTTATCATTAAGATTTTATATAATTTTTCATTTCTTCTTATGATTTTTTTCTTTTCAGAACTCAAATTATATAAGAATTGTCTAATGGTATTGTGCTTTCTAGCGCTTTCGTCTATATTTTTAGCCGTTATTAAGAATGAATTGTTTTTTACTTGTAAATATATGCGTAATATTTATGTATATTGTGATATGTGTATGTTAAGTGGCAAACACGGTAAGCACATTCTTACCGTAATCATATTTGATGTTATTAATTATAAGATTTTTCATTTTTTTTTATTAGTAATGACTCCAATCTTCTTCTGCATTTACATGATTCTGTTGTGTATGTATTGACAACAAATACCTCACGGATAGGTCCTGGAGGATCACGAAGTGTGTTTGAATGAGTTTGTTTGGCACTGTTGTGAGAAAGGTGCCATGTCAATCTTCTCGTCGATTTAATTCTGGTATAGCCAATATAATTGTTTACGGATTTAGATTGTTGATTTTCTAAGTGTCGCTTAGATGTAGCACAAGGCTGAATATATGGGGCACCCAGTAAAGATCGAACTCACTACTAATGATTCTACCGAAACAAGCTACTTAAAGGTGCCCTTACAGATTTACATAGTCGAAGAACACAGTTCTTCAAATGACATATACATTCGCAAACGACTCTGTAGTTTACATTTTGCAGGTTAATTATTTGTTGATAATGATTTTGGCAGTTTTGAATATTTTGTAATAATAATTAATTTAATTTTCTTATTTTAGTCGGTGTTGCATGATTTCGGATGATATTGGGAAGTCAACATTCGTCTTCTCTGTAGTTACTGTGCATTTTGTTTTTGTAAAAAAATATTAATATTATTGCTTTTGTTCAAGTATGTGAACTCCACCAGACAATCAGCTTAATGAGTCCCATAACTTTTATGTTTTTAACATGACAAAATAAAACGGTAATGGAAAAATGATACACTCGCCGAGTATTGAAATTAACTAGGGAATTTATTATTGTGGAAACATGAGTACCGCGAATAGTTGTGGATGTTGAACAAAGATGTGTTTATAGAGTAGCGTGGCAAAATTCTGCCTGCCATGCTTGCTAGCCTCTACCGAAAGACCCTTCTCTTTGTCTCCCAGCATACACCTATTAGCTGGGGAACGGACTTCCTTGAATGGTCCAGGGGAGATAACTTATGACCCTTTTATGGTGATCCTACTAATAACAAAACTCATCATACTGATTTTGATGAACAGAGCGCGCAGCAGAATCGACACAGAAATAAAATAAAATGTGTGGATTTGTTAATAAATATGGAAACAACAAGGAATGCGATATTCATGCTCATAATGCTATATGAAAGAGCGATAGAAATGCAGAAAGGCCTTTATCTGAGCTTTGTGGACTACGCAAAGGGATTTGAGAAACTACAACACAAAGGCCTGATAGCGATGCTCTACATCCTCGATATTTTCGGAAAAGTCATTAGGATAATAAAAAAGATCTATTGGCAGCTAACCACTTGCTTACGGATAAGAAGTGTATTCTGCAGTTATACAAAAATAGAAAGAGACGTAAGACAAGGGTGTGTTTTCTCACCGGATCTATTCCTCTTATTTATCTGTATAGCAGTGAATGATGGGCGACCTCCTCAGAGATGAAGGAGAGGCTTGACGCATCGGAAATGTGGTTTTACAGCAGGATGCTGAGGATATCACGGACTGAGCACGTGACTAACGACGAGGTGTTGAGGAGAATGGAAACGAGGAGAAAACCCATACTTAATATAGGAAGAGACAGATAAGGTTTCTGGGACATTTAATGAGGAAGAAGGGCCTGGAGAAGTTAATATTCAGAGGACGGATAGAGGAAAAGAGAGACAAGAGAATGCAGTACGAGACCTGCTTGATAGGTCTGAGCAAATGGATGGTAGAGCAGGGCTTGGAATAGATTCCAAGAGGAAGACTGTTGAGAGCGACAAGACAGAATCAAGTGGAAGTCCATGATCGCCTACATCCTAAGGGACACGGCACATGAAAAGGATTTGTATTTGCCATTGGTTACGAAGGAAAAGTTTGATATGGCAATCGAGTAAATAATTTGAAAAGCCGTTTTTGCCAAGCATTTGTGTAAATTTGTCTATTTCTTTGAAGAAAAGCGGTTGAGAATATGAACTCTAGTACGCTATTTTGAGGAAATTTTTAATAACACCAATTTTATATCTAAGAGGACAAATTACTAATACAATTAAGGTGGTAGGAATTTTTGAGAGTGAGATTTTTCATGTTGTGAAGTATAACATCTAACAATGCCGTACTAGAGTCTATGAAAAATAACAAAATTATTGATGATTATCAACCTCGATGCTTATACGGTAATGTGAAACTATATCCTTTACGACCTATAATTTTCCAGATTCCAACACCTGTATATCAAATATGAAAATTTCATAATGTTATGATTACACCATAACTTTCTGCTTATCAATGTATTAAGTCAGCCTAAATTCAAATTTATAAATCTATAATATCAAATTAAAGCTCCCTCGCATCGCTTGATGTCAAAAATTCATCTACTGTTGCTGAAACTACTGACCTAATAATTACCTCTGTATATAAACATAATTCAATACCACCCCCCCATCTATCAATTCCAACATTCTTAAAAAAATATTTTACTTACCTCCACCATTACAATTCTTTTTTCACGATAATCATGGCAATATTTACTGCAAATTGATGGTGTAAGTGTATTAACAAATATATTAACAAAGAACAGTAGTAGGAAACATACACAAAATGAGAAGGTCAGAGGCGTTAGTGTGTGGTCCGGGTGTCGGAGCTGTCTGCTAGGATAGACTCCTGCTACAAAGCAGAAACTTCTACTTATTGGTAGAAGTTGGTAGAGTTTGTGTGTGCATGGGCAAATTACCACAATACCCTCTTCCTAAGTATCAACTCCGTAGGCGTCAATACTTTTTTCTCTTTTGATTCACGAAGATAGAATCCGTAATTTTTCTTTCTCTTCATGAACGATGATGTACCGGGACCGCTTGAAAAATTGGCTTGTCAAAAGCATCGTAAATGACACCCATTATTTCTTTCTTTTCAGGAAGACTGCTGTTAGCACCGTTCGACAGGCGTTTCCTGATTTATTGCAAATGTTTTTGTGAGAAAACTGGGGACCTTTAATTATATAGACCATATTTCCTACTCTTTTTTCAATTCTACCCATTTCCCAGAAAGATTTATTATCCCGAAACTTTCTCTCCGGGTTGATAGAGTTTTGTAGGGACCGTGTTTATCCGGGATTTTTGTTGTTGTTGTTGTTGTTGGGTAGTAACCCGTCGAATACAGACCTGATTTTACGCGCAAACATTACCTAGGCTTTGAGGTAATAATGATAGTTTGGACATGATTCTATACACCTGAAGGAACTTTTGTTGGGCCTTTTTTCGGTGGGTGTGCTCAAAGCTTTCTCCAATGCTTTTTTCAGCTAGTCAACTGACTGTCCTTTGGATCTTGGGTGATATGGCGCGATCGTGGTATGACTGATCTGGAAAGTCTCACAAAAATCCTTAAAATAGCCGGACGTATATCGTGTCACATTGACTAACACTAAACAATCGACTACTTAAAATCTGGTAAGCAGTTTGTGTAGGAAACTGATTGTCACTTTTGTAGCGGTGTTTCTACATCTAAGAACTTCAGGTCATTTAGAAAAAACTATCTATTACTATGAGAAAGTAGTTTTCGTCTAGAGGGCCTGGACAGAACTATATGAATTCGAGACAAGGGTTGGTCCGTTTTGGGCCAAAGACTACATTTGATTGGAGGTGCCATATCTACCAGAGCACGCCCAGTATACATAATTGCGCATAAGGCTTTTGATTCTTGTAATCCGTGGGTGGCCGGCATAGAAATCTTTCAGATTTCTTCTTTGTAGTATTGGTAGAATAATGATTGCTGACTATATAAAAGTTTTCATCGAATACAGAGAAATTATTTGAAGTCTGGTTGTCCTTTTCACGAATTTTGGTTTTTGTTTGCCTGATAATGTAATCGTTTAGAGCTCTTCGTTTTATTTGGTTGAGATATACATGGAGTTCTTTACTGTGTCGTATAATGCAGTTTTAAATTCTCCTTCTGTTCAAAGAGAAGCAATCACAGTATCTTCAAGAGTTTCTCTGACAGAGTTTTAGGCGGTAAAAACTCCATTTTAGTTCAAATTTAAAAGAGTTGTTCCTTATCTCTGCAGTTTTTTTCCTGTATGCATAGGCAGACTTTTTTAGAACCAAAGATGATCAGTAAACTTTTATGGTCTATCTGCAATGTGCTTACCGTGAATATACCGGTGAATTTTGCATCTTGTGAATAATACATACTCCAATGCTATACAAGTTGGCGTCGCTGGCGGCTATAATGTCCAGGTCTGAGTTATAGTTGTTGATAACCAATCCGAGGTCAAGACTTCCTTTATTTTGGCGAATGCTTCTCATTCCTTGTTTTTTTTGTTTTGTTTTTTATTTTTGCAAAAGTTCATTTAACGGAGCACGTAAGTTGTACATATTCGTTATAAACACCTGGTAGTAGTTTGTTAATTATATGACAATTTGTAAGGTATAGATATTTTCGGAAGCTGGCATGTTCTTGATAGATCTAGCCCGTTCTGGATCTGGTCGTAAGCCATCTTTATCGATAATGGATACAAAGTATTTAATCCTCTCAATAACATGTCGCATTTGGATTCTTTCAGTTTGAATCCAAATTCCTAAATTTTTGAGAAGACTTTATAAACATGTCCCTTATGCTGTTCTAAATTTTGACTGATTATTATGTCGTCCAAATATGCAACCGCAAAGTCAAAGTCGCTTATCATAGTATCCGTCAATTGTTGAAAAATTGCCGACGCAACCTTTACCCCGAACGGTAGACGTTCGAACTTGTACAAGCAACGATGGGTGTTGATCCATAGCAACTTAGAACATTCTTCTTTCATCGGTATTTAAAGATACGCGTTACTGACGTCGATGTTCGAAAAATTTTCTCTCCGTTTAGTTTCAGGAAAATTTCTTCCTGTCTAGGTAAAAATAATGATAGTGTTTTAGTGTCGCATTAAGCTCTGCTGAGAAACCAGAGCAGACCTGGATATCATTTGACTTCTTCTTCACATAGACGGTCGGTGAAGTCCATTGACTATGCACAATTCTCGACAAGACTCCAGTTATTTCTAGTCTGTCGAGTTCTTAATTTATTTGTGGTAAAGAGGCTGAAGGCACATTTCGTTTTTGTTAAACACTGGCAGGATGTCATCTTTTAATTTGAATTTTGCCGACCAATGCCCCCAGAAAAACAATTTAGAAACGTTTCTTTTAATTTCTTTATCAGATTATTTAATTCGGTGGTCAGTTATTCTAGTTTTTTGCAAAATTAATTACTTGGCATATCTCACAATATAAATTTCTTCATCCAGTTGGTGCCGAATAAATTTTTTGTATTCTTTAAAACGTATGTTTTTAGTTCTAATTATTGACCATGTCTACCATAGTTTACGAATATAGAATACAGGGCAGTACATTATCTGTTCAGAGAAACAACGTCAAAGATTAACACTCACCACTCGGAAACTCTTCTGAATCTTACTGCATCGTCAATACTTGGCAAAATATGGTCGCTTTTAGACACGTCCTATTGAATATTTTGAGACTTTTGATTAGTTAATTCTTCTACTGGTGAACTATCAAATTAGTCAGTTCATGGCTGGCTCACTAGTATAAAAAAGTACCCAAAATCTCCAACACTAATGACCTTCCTTGAAAAGTTACGTTAGTTATAAAGTTCTTTCTTAAACTGGATTTTCTCCCCTGTCACGAACCTGGACATTTTATTAGTTCTTAACAGGGTTAATTTTCCTAACTTTTCCGAGTTTGTAAATTTAAATCTGAAGCAGAACATCACTGTAGTTTAACATTTTTATTTAGGATTTTTACTTGCATCTATTTCTTAATGTTTAACCAATCTTGTTCATTTGTTGTTTTTTTTGTTTTTTACCCAGCTATTAAAGTAATTCTTGCTCGACAATGTGAACTTTTGTGCCCAACCCGGTTACAATTTAGGAAACTGTTTATTCTGGTAAGGGAAGTCTTTATACCAATGTAATGATCCACCACTTGAACACTGGTTTGGGGGCAAGTTGTCTTGTTTCTTTTTTATTAGTTTAATTTAGAGGGAGAATTAAACTCTTTTATTTTTCTTTTGGATAATAATTTGAACACAGCTCTCCGATTTATCTTTCCTAGCTGATATTCGTTACACCACACATCTACACTGTATATATATATATACATAAGTTTATATAATTATCACCAACACTTATTAAATTCATTGTTGAAATCTCGAACTTATGTTTATCTAAAGCAGCTTACGGCCTATCACGTTGAATACACCGGTTCTCGCTCGATCACCGGAGTTAAGTAACGTTGAGCCTAATCAGTACTTAGATGGGTGACCGCTTGTGAATACCAGGTGCTGTAAGAGTTTAGTGACGGATGTGCGTTCTGGTGCAGTGGATATCGGCTAGGAAAGGGTAATCGGTGAGCCGAGTTCGAATTTCAGTTGAATAACCTGCCTTCACTTAAGCACTGGTACCTTTGAGAAAGGTATTAATATGTACCTTCCCTCCAGTTATGAGTTAAATAACAAAGGTAGGGCTTGGGGACCCTGCCCTTAAATACAAATCCCAATGAATCTTGATACTCGAAAAGAAAAATGTATTACTAGACACAAAACTTATATAAAAACAACAATACATTATTGAGATAAAGAAATATTTTTTTAATCATTTCACCCCGAGCAAGGCGGAAACGGCACTGATGTGCAGGGGGTTGCATAAATGTAAAGATTAATTAGAAAAGAGTGTGGAGTACAAACTAGTTAGAAAGGAACAATAGAAAGCTGAGAAAGCAGGTGCGATGACAGATACATAGGTGGAGAGAAAGAGAAGGTTATACAGGGGTGGGGAGAGAGCTAGAGTCCAGTGGTTAGTAGATGAGTATTGACTTTGCATTTAAATTTCTGGAGGTTGTAACCATCAGGAAAGCAAGAATACGGGAGCGAGTTCCACAGGCAGGAAGTGCGAGAGAAGAAGCTGCAGGAGTAGAATTGTCGTCTACATTTGGCTAACCTGACTGTGAATGGGTGGGACCCAGTTGCCAGTCTGGTTGCACGAGTAAACACCTATTGCAGAGGCATCAGTGACTTAAGTTCGTCTGAGCATAAGCCATGAAAGTCTTTATAGAACAGACAAAGGGAGGCCACATTTCGACGATGGGAAAGTGGCTGCAGTCGAGCGGCCAGATCAGTACCTATCACATTACAGACTCTCCTTTGGAGCCTGTCAAGAACACTGAGGAGAACGGCAGGGGCACCTGACCATAAATGGCAGCAGTACTCCATGCACGGACGGCCAGCAATAAATAAATAAAGTTTAGTTGGCAATAAATGACGCGCCGATGTTGATTTGCCATAAAAACAAAACAACCAACTAACAATTATCTAAAGCAAACAGTATGGGCGGTAAGAAACCTTCCCAAATCAGCAAAAAAAAATCAAACATATCTATTAATGTTGTGGAATAGTTTTGGCACTGAAGGTTATAATCGTGCTATTTTGGTTGCTAATCAACTAAATGCAACCAAACTGTTAGGATCTTGGTAATCTTTCAAAGAAAGCTGACTCCTTAGTATTCGGCTAACTGCCGACTAATATCAACTGCCTTACTTCAACTATGTCCAAACTGGAACTAATTAATAGTTATACTGAACTCCAATAGAAGTCTAAAGAACTCCTATGAACTTCGCAAGTACTTCCTGTTAACTCTAATTTATATAGGAGGGAGAGTAAATTTCTGAGGAATAGGTGTTTTTCACCATAACAATTAAATACACACACACACTCATAAACACTTAGTATCTGAATCCAGTCTAGACAAACTAAAATTGTTATAGGTGTTCTTGGAATCCGCTTAAATCTTGAGGCGCTGGATGAACGCTTCGTTTCCCCTTGAATTCGAAATATTATAATTTATACTAAAAAATTATAAATACACTTTCCTGCAGCCATAAGCATGGCTGATGAAAGTCTCCTAGGGAGTTACACAATAGACGTCCTTGGTTTAATTTTTTCAGAAAACTTGAAGAGGAACGAATATATCGGATCTATAGCTGCAGTACTGTGCAAGAGAATTAAAACAAGAACTATTTTATCTTTTATGAGGCGTCAAAATAAAGTTTAAAATCACCCCTGTCCTAATACTTTTGAACACTACCGGTAGTGGGTAAAAATATTAGGACATGGTGTAGTTCCTAAAAACCTCACTGAAACTGAAATACAGGGTGAAAAGCCAAACCTTTGTAAGAATTATTTAACTAAAAAGGAAGAGGAAGGATAGCTTTGGAATTTGAATTGGCCCCCAAAAAGTACTGCTCTCAATCCTATTGAACATCTATAGGATATTTTGGATAAAAAAATTGATAAATCAATGTTACTTTGCAAGACACATTTTGGGAACAAATACAAGTTGCTTGGCAGGAGATACCATTAGATACATTGAAGAACTTTGTGATGTCAATGCCTGACAGAATGAAAGCAGTGATCAAAGCAAAATGCTATTATACTAAATATTAATTTATTTTGTATCAAATATTTTTCTTGTTAAAGCATTTGTTGAGTAAATCAAATAAAATTACTTTAATTAACTTGTTTATTTTGTGTCAATATGCCTCATAAAAGATAAAATAGTTTTTCTGCTAATACTTTTGCACAGTACTGTACATCTACTGCTATGTAGATTGAATCTCTGCTGGTCCAGAATTTTTACACATTTATAGATCTTTTCTTCGTTGCCATATCTGGTCAAGTGCTCTTGCTATTTGTCTTGTGTTTTTCGACAAAATACAAAGGAGGATTTGCAATGTAATCGCTCCTGACTTGGTATCTAGACTTCAGTCACATTATTCCCGAGATGATTTGGCTTACTTGTGCCGTTTCTACGAATATTGATCTGATTCAATCTTTCCTATCTAACCGCATAATGAAGGTAGTCTTGAATGGGCATGGATACTACTGCACGAACGCTGGACTCACTCAAGACTTTATCCTAAACCTGGCACTCTTGCTGATCTTCATAAATGATCTCCCAGACGTGATCAATTCCCAAATAGGCCTCTACGTAGATGATACCGCAATCTTTTGCCGCATCAATAAGAAATCCGGCAAGGGGGACAAACATAACCTCGCTGCTCATCTTGAGAAGTAGCTAAAGTCAGTGGTGAACCGGGGTAAGAAGTGGTTTGTAAATTTCACTGCTTCAAAAACGAAACTGCTATCAGTTAACTATCACAGGCAACCTTTCTTACCCTCCATAAGCATGGACAAAGCGAGTCTCCCTGAAAGCAATATATTTCGCCTACTCGGCCTTACTCTATCTTCCAAGCTCAAGTGGAATTATTACATTCAGTCAATAGCTAAATCCACTGCTAGGAAGGTTGTGTCAATGTTTCGCGCCAGGAATTTTTTACACCCCAATCTATCTTGCACATATACAAATCAACCATCCGTGCGTGCATAGAATTCTACTGTCATACATTGTCAGGCGCCCCTGCTATTCATCTCAGTGTTCTCGAGAGTCTCCAAAGGAGAATATGTAATGCGATAGGTCCCGACTTGGCAGCTCGACTTCAGCCACTTTCTCACTGGCGGGATGTGTCTTCCCTCTGTCTATTCTATAAATATTTTCATGGATTCTACTTCGACGAACTTAAGTCACTGATGCCCTCGGCACTAGAATATACTCGTGCAACCAGAATGGCAACAAGGTCCCTTCTACTTACAGGTAAATCAGCCTAATGCAGCAGACAATTCTACTCCAACAGCTTCTTTTCTCGCACTTCCCTCCTGTGGAACTCCCATCCATACACTTGCTTTCCTGACGGCTACAACCTACAGGAATTAAAAGGCAACATCAATACCCATCTCTTATCTACTTGACTCCAGTTCTTTCTACATCATCCCGTATATCTTGTTCTTTTCCTTTATCTCTACCTTTGCAACTGTCATCAAACCTGTATTCCCATCCTTATCTTGCCCTTTCTCTGACACCCCCTTGTAACTGGTTTGTCTTTCTCTTTACTCT
>JBBBDQ010000691.1:1325000-1357500 GCA_037127315.1 Ascarosepion bandense | reverse complement strand
ATATGTACGAGGCTTACAGTTTTTATTTGTTTAGAATGTTGATGCAGTTTGGAAACCTAAATATATAACCTAAAATAAAAGCTTGCTCTATAAAAACCAAATAAGAAAGACATTAAACTATCAAAAATAGTAAAATGCAAAAAAGATTTTTTTAAATATTTGCAAGACGAGAAAAGAAATTGCAAAACATTTTTCTGAAACAATTGAACAGTGTGTATTAAACAAAATTTTAAATGAACGCTTGATTCAGAGAATTGCTGTGATATGTTACAAGGAGACGGGCGTTCGTGCTGTGAAAGGCATTCCTGGGAATTTGACACTTGTATATAAAAATAATTGGACTCAACAAAATGAAAGATCTATGTTCTTTGCAGAATTAAATTTAAAAAAAAAGAAATTTTGCATACACACAAACTCACACAATAGTAAATGAAACTTCATTTTTGAAGACTAAAATTAAAATATATGTGAAATTTGATCCTCTAAGCCATACACATACATAAAAAACAGTCACTTATAAAGAATATCAATTATAATTTAAGAGCCTGCATCCTCAAATACACACACACACACACACACACATATATATATATATATATATATATATATATATATATAGTTATAGATATATAGATAGATATTGTAATTTTGTTATTACAATGGTTAATAAAAGCATTATATCACGACAAAAAAATTTACGTTACAGAATCATACCGTTAATCTTCATGTGATATTTTAGAATTAATGGTGAAGATGATTTATTTAGAAAATATAAGATGAATTCATTCTTATTTAGAAAATTAATGAATATGAACAGTGTGTTTTAATCTATCTGTTATTTCACTTCTTTATAATGTATGATGAGCTGTGATATAGCGAAACAGATCTGTCTGCGAATGACTATAGTATTTACGCTCTCACTACCTGATTGAGCACTCTGGAAGAGTGGAAAACTTTGTAAACAGTAGCTACTCCGGGATATACGCATCGCTCATTCAATAATGAATTAGAGCAATCTAGCTATTGGGCGTGTTTATACGCGCTAATAAGTCTGCCTTCTTCTACCGAGTGAATACAGAACGAAGAAAGAATTCTTACAACGTCCAAAACATTAATTTAAAACAGTGCTCGATATATAATATATAGAACTGTGAATATTATAAATTATATTTTAGAACATGTACATAATTTTTCTATATATATTCACGACAAAGGTACGTTTGTTTCGACATTGAAACTTCAATGTCTCATCAGGTGGTGTATAAAGTAATGGAAAACCTCTTCCCTTATATTTGTTTAGTTTTGTTAGAGGTGTTGGTGGGGGTTAGTTAAAAGGGAATAAGTCTCTGACCGTTGGAATTTTTGGAGTGGCTGTTTTTTTAAAGTGGTTGATGAACGAGAGTCTTTGATTTCTAGACAGATTTAATCTTGTAAGTTGTTATTATCTAGTGACTAGACTATATCCTTTGGGTTTCTTAGAAGAGCCGGATATTTTTATTTAAGCAGAGTCTGGCTATTGTAGTATTTTTTAGCATGATTGTAATGATAGTTTTCTAATGTGCTTGCAGTTTACTGTGGTTTCATGCCTCTGGTTTAAAACCTTGTGACTGTTCAATGTCGAAACAAACGTACCTTTGTCATGGATATATATATAGAAAGATTATGTACATGTTCTAAAATATAATTTATAATATATATATATGTATATATATATATATATATATATATATATATATATATAAGAAATAAACACGCATGATACACCTTACCTACGCCACAACACTCCTTGTCCACGTTACTATAGTCGCAATATTTACAAAATTCAAAATTTGTCTATACCTATTTGAGGATGACATGGCCCATATTGATTCCAGGGTGATTTCTGGGCAATATCTGACGGAATCCTCTCTTTATTTGAGAATGATTATTTGTAATTTGGAAAAATCGATCAATAAAATTAATCGGCTTGGTTTAAATTGTTTTTAATGGAACCTGCTTAAAGAATATTTACTGCTTTAAATACACCTAATATATATATATATATATATATATATATATATATATATATACATATATATATATATATATATAATGAATATTTTTAAAATGTCTTCTTATATATATAAACAGAATTATTTCACTGGCTTCCTTGCAAAATTGATGGTTTTGTAGCATCGCCGGTGTCGAATTTAAAATCCATCGACATCATTTACGTTCGTTTTAGCACAATAGGGTTATAGTATTAATAAAATAGCTATTTTCATAGAGCAAATATTGTGTATTCTTTGACCAAACATTTAACGACAACGTCGGTTTAGATTTATAAAATGTTTCTCGTAAAACACGAAAATAGTGTTCCTAAAATGTCATAGAAAAAGTATAAACGCCGACGCGTGTGATTGAAGGTCAGTTAAAGAATAATACAATGAAAATGAATTATAACACAAGTAATCTGGTAATATAAGCATAAAAGCACCCGCACAAGTCTGGGATTTTGTATGTATCGGTGACTGTATAGCGAATAACCAGTTGTTGAACAATCGCAAGTAATCGGAGTTCAGCGAATAACGAATCTATCGATTGACCCAACCGTGTATCTACCATGGATCAATCGTATTAGGAGTAACTAACTGACTATAACAAGACCAAGATATACAACCGTGTAATACCAACACCTCAGTAATCTTTGTATGTACAACACAATAAACTAGAATACAACACCATCTTTGAATGTGTGTTTTATTCCAAATATTTTGTTTAATATAATGTGGAAAAACTTTATGTCAATGCAATGTAAAAAAAAAATTGTGTCGGCCCTACAAAAAAATTCACGGCTTCTGCTCCGACAAGCTTAGCTCAATGGTGCCCCCTCTATAAAAATTTGCTCGAGCTACTAGACTAACAACTAGGTCCCACACTTTTACAGTGAAACGAATAAAATGTAACTTCTACACCCCAGCTTATTTTTTCGCACTTCCTGCCTGTGGAATTCCCTTCCGTTTTACTTGCTTCCTTGACAACTACAATTTCCAATAATTTAAAGTTGTCATCTCCTAATTCTTGGACTCACATTCTTCCCCTCATGGTCTTTTCTATATTCACTCTACTGTCATCAGAAAAATATTATCATCCTTGTTACCCATTCTCTGACACCCCACTATAACTTATTCTCTTTCTCATCAGTTTCCTCCTATGTAACCCTTTGCACACCAGTAGCAGTAAAGCTGTCTTGCTTGGGGTGAAATGATTAAAAAAAAACACTGTGATGAAAAGACAGTTATTCTCTTTTCTCCGCTAATGATGCATACATTTTTGATTTCTTTGGCAGTGTCTTTTGTTTTAAAATTCTCCTGGTATAATTTCGATAAAACCAATCATATGAAAGTGGATTCGTTCATTTTCATTATTTTTGAGAATTAACAACGAATATATTAAACGCTGTTGAAATCAAAATTCTTTGAGTCAAGTCACTTGATTACTTCAGCCAACTCTTTTATCCACTAGACAATGTTTCAACAGCTGACCACAGCGGATGAGTTACTAAAAATATAACTGAAATTAAGATATCCAGAAAAGGATTACACGCGGAACAAAACAAATTCCCCAGTGGATTATATAAAAGTTTCGGTTCTAAATTCCAATGTACATCACCTGACGAAGGCCGGATCATAAGACGGCCGAAACTTTTTGAATATAATAATAAAGATGAGGGAAACAATTCAAACACTGTAAATTGTGTAGTTACAATACGTCATGCTAGAAATATAGACAGCTGAAAATAATTTTTATTCATAAATTTATAAAATGTCCGTGAAAGAGATGATTCAAATAACTGTATTACAAATTCTGAACATAAAATAACTACTGATTGCATATCTGGTCGGGTGCTCCTGATATTCACTTCGAGTTTCTCGACAAAATCCAAAGAGGTATCTGCTATGTAATAGATCCTAACTTGGCATTGCAACTTCAGTCACTTTCTTACCGACGTGACGTGGCTTCACTCTGCCTTTTCTACAAATAGTTTCACGGAAATTCTTCTGACGATTTTTTCTCATGCCCCGTCCGCGTGAATTTAAACGTTCTGCTAGATTAGCATCTAGGTCCCAAACTTTTCCCGTCGAAATGGTTACATGTAACCGCCACTTTTACTTCAACAGCTTTTTTTCTCGTACTTCCCAATTATGGAATCTATTCCGTTTACTTGCTTCAGTCAGTCAGTTAAGTGCCATACGTGATACACGGTTCGGCGATCATGTCTCAAAAGAGACATGACTGACTGGGCAGAAGATTATCCCGCAGTAGGTTGCCATTGCTTTCTGCGGTAGACTGGTTGCCGACCAAGGCTATAGAACCCAATCTGTCCTGCTATTTAACCCATAACTGGAAGGAAGAGACGGATTAATACCTTTCCCAAGGGTATTTGCGCGTAAGGGAATACAATGGATTCAACTGGAATTTGAAATCGGCTCCCCGGTTTCTCGTTCCGAGCCGATATCCACTGTACCACAACGCACATCCTTGCTTCACTAATAGCTAAAATTAAAATTACTTGCTTCACTAATAGCTAAAATCGCCAAACACTTAAATGCATTCTTGAATCTCGTTCAGCTTTTATAATTTCTTGAATATCCATGGTACCCAGTCTTTTCTTTCACTGTAGCACCATGCACACTAATGACAGTAGCACCTTTCCAGTGAAATGTTTAAAGAAATCTGATCTCACGCCACATAAATTAAAATAGAATTAAAATATCTCCTCTTAAATAATTTGGTAATAATCTAATTTTCTATATTTATTAGATTTAAAATAGTGCTTATCAAAATAATGTTTCATAATCATTTCACCCCAAACAAGGCAGTACTGTCACTGGTGCGCAGAGGGTTGCATAGGAGGTGAGTGATGAGAAAGAAGAACAAATTACAAGCGTGTCAGTGAATGGACAAGAGAATTATGAGAACACTGGAGAGCTGCATAAGAGTAGAGTGGAAAAAGAGAAGAACATGACACAGGCGTTTTCTAGAAAAGGATTCCAGTCAAGGAGATAAGAGACGGTAACTGACATTGCATTTAAATTCTTGAAGATTGAAGCAAGTATACGGAAGGGAATTCAACAGGCGGGAAGTGCGAGCAAAGCAGCTGAGGAGTAGAAATTGCGGTTACACTTGATCAGTTTCACTGTAAAACTGGGGTCCTGTCTAGTAGCCCGAATAAATTCATCCAGAGGGAGCACCAGGAAGCTAAGCTCGTTGGAGCAGAAGTCGTGAAATATTTGTAGAAGAGACAGAGGGAAGCCACATTACACCAGTGAGAAAATGAATGGAGTTGAGCTACCAGATCAATTATATTACATATTCTTCTTTGTATTTTGTCAAAAACCCCGAGATAAATAGTTAAGACACCAGACCAGATGTGATAGCAGTAATGAACGGGCGGATGGTAGACCAGCTCCTTACATGGGACCAGCTCCTGACACATGGCCCAGTGGATAATAGCGTTGATTGAAGTAATCAAGTAACATGGCCCAAAGAGTTTTGAGTTCAACAGTTTTTAATATCTGTGCCATTATGTGTTTATTTCAAATATCTTCCTCGCTCAATTTTTGTATAGTTCCTTCAATAAAAAAAAAAGTTATCATCTGTCTATATATCTCAGATGAGATATTGTAACTACACTATTTACTTGTTCGGTCTGTTGAATTCCCTTTCGTATATTCAAGATGGATTCAGACGAGAAAAACATCCTGTCTCAACACAGTGAATCGACCTTTCTAGCAGCAGATTTACCTATGGTTTCAATGTAGTCATTTCACCTGATAGTGTTAGGCCGAAGAGGCGCAATGATTTTATTTTCTGGGAGACTAGCCCGATCCATGCTGATGGAGAGTCGGAGCGATTATCTATGGTGGTTAATGAATAGTAGATTCATTTTAAAAACATGAAAATTTACGAGCAATTTCTTACCATAGTCCATTGGAGTTACTTTGTCAGCCTAGGCAGATTTCTTATCAAGGCTGAAGTAATTTGTGGTGTCGTCAACGTAGATGCCTACTTGTGATCTGATTACATCAGAGAGATCGTTGATGAAGATCACAAAAGGCGTAGGACCTAGAATAGAGCCTTGAGGGACACTCACGTTAGTATGATAGTATCTGGAAGCATGCCCATTCAATACTACCTTTATTACGCGATTTGAAATGAACGACTGGATTAGTTCAAACAAGCGTCTATTATACCATAGCCCTGTAGCTTGCAAGGAAGGCCTTACTCTGTCAAATGCTTTGGAGATACCTAGGGCAACAGCTCGAGCTTCGCCGTTCTTATTGAGAGCCCGGTATATATACCCTGTGATGGGAATTAGCATATCAGCAGTAGACCTGTGAAGCGGAAACCAAACTGTTTATCGGAGAAGAGGCCGTGGGCTGTGAGTTGTTGTACGACTTCAGTATTGATAATAGCCGCGAACGCATTGCCAAAAATCGGTAGGAGACTGATAAGGCAATAATTAGAGAGGTCTTAGTGTTCTCCAGAGTTCTTAAATGCAGAAACCACAGGGGATTTCATTATAGAATAGTAAATAGTAAATATCGATGAGGAAGATAATTCAGGTAAACACATAAAGTAGACTATATAATGGTTGCAGTTCGAAATTACAATGTATATCACTTGAAGAAGACCGGAGCATACAATAGCCGAAACTTTGTATGATAATAAAAATGAGGACAACAGTCAGAACAAGTAAATAGTGTAGTTACAATATCTCCTCTGAGACAGATGATTACATTTTTTTATTCATGGAACTATAAAAAAATTAGGCGACGAACATATTTGAAGTAAACACATAATGGCAAATATATTAAAAACTGTTGAACTCAAGACTCTTCGGGCCAAGTTACTTGATTACTTCGATCAACGCTATTATCCACTAAGCCATGTGTCAGGAGCTGGTCCCATCTGAGTTGAACAAAAACTTAGTGAATTCAGTTACTGAAAGGTTCGTTTCGAAATTTCAATGTCTATCACCAGAAGAAGGCCGGGGCGTTGTGAATATCACAATAAGTATGAGGATAACAGTCCGAACAATGTAAATAGTGCAGTTTCAAAGCCTCATCTCAGAAATATACAGTGCTGAAAATATGTTTTTTTCATAAATTTATAAAATGTCAGAAAAAAGTTTATTCAAAGGACACCGATATAAAATTCATATTAGATCTGTTTATATATATATATATATATATATATATATATATATATATATATATATCAGCATAGAGTGTGGGTAGAAAAGAATCAAAAGGAGTATTCTGTACATACAGTGGTAGGATAACTCTCTAAGAGAGCTCTATATATATGTATATAAATACATAGATAGCAAATATAAAAAAATATAGGCAGACACGTTATTTCATGGTAAATCGGAAGTGTAGACCTTTTTCAGGTGAACCATCATCAGATTTCGTCTATATTGTACAAAGGATTCATGTAAAATCCTTTGTACAATAAAGACGGGGGCTTATGATGGTTTACCTAAAATAGGCCCATACTTCCGATTCGCCATGAAATAATGTGTCTGCCATAATTTTTCTCATATATATATATATATATATATATATATATATATATATATATATATATTGTCATCCGCAGACAGATCTGTTACGCCGTATCACAGCTCATCAGTACTGTTAGACTCCGATTGCTTTTTACCCAGGATTGAAACCCGAACAAAATGGCGTCAGTCGGCGACTCTACCTCTGGGCTATGGATATATTTGTGTGTGTGTGTATGCGGGTATGTGAAATGTGTTTGTATATATACATATATATATATAACCATATCAGCCCGAGCAAGGCGGTAACGCCACTGATGTGCAGGGGGCTACATAGGAGAGAAAAGATTGAAAAAAAGAAAACCGGAAACCGCATCCTAAACAGGAAACAAAGGATGAGCCTCTTCACCTGTTCAATAGACGTGGGTGGAATGTGAACCGGGCGATAATTTAGTCTATCTACTCCAATTAAATATATACATATATATGCAATTCGTTATAGATATTATATTAATTATATTATTTATATATATCCGCGGTACTTATTTGAAAAGCGCTCAGTATCAGTGATAGAGCTAACAAATTTGAAAGCGCTCAGTATCAGTGATAGAATTTGTCTGACGATCGTAAAAGAGTGAAACCCAGGGTCACAAACTCACACCTATCTAACTGAACATCTATATATATATATATATATATATATATATATATATATATATATATAGGTTTGTGTGTGTGTGTATCGATTCCCAACGGAGGAAATACTAGTAAAAATACATTAGTTAATATGATTACTCATATATTTTCTGTTTAATCCTTATAAAATTCTTTTTGATTTTTAATATGAAATTTTACTGCATTTTGAAATTAAAGGCTCCTTTTTATCTGTATTCATTTCTTTCTTTTTTTAAATAAATACATCGCATTAATTAATTTTACTGCCACTGTTCTGCAAGGGATTACGTAGGAGGAAAGTTATTAGAAAGGGTGACAGGGGTGTCAGGAAGTGGGTAAGAGAAAGATGAGTATACTGATGAGAGAGGCGTGGACGGAGAAAGGAGCATGAGAGAGAAGATGCAGGTTAGTGAGATAGGATATGACTATTGTTTTTACATTTAAATTCTTGAAGATTGTAGCTGTCGAGGAAGCAATTAACCTGATTTCTGAGATAAGGCATTGTAATTATTTGCATTGTTTGAACTATTGTTCCCCTGTGGAGAAAATTGTTGGTATAAGTACTGTAATGACTTGATCCAAAGAGTTTTGAATTTAATACCTGGCCACAAAGCGGTGAACAAAATCTTAGAGTTTTGAGTTACTAATATGAAATATGTGAAGCTGTGATATTCCGAAAAGCATGGCATGTGGAACAAGAATTATCCATCCCATTGTGGACTATACGGTTCACATTTTATTAATCGTGTAAATAAACATAGCAGAGATAGTCAAATGTACACTATTTACATTATTCGGACTATTGTCATTATCTTTGTTCCCATTTGTACGCCGTTTCGTCCGTTGTACACTCCGGCCTTCATCGGGTGCTAGGAATTTTGAACTAAACACTTTATCAAATATAAACAAATACCAGAAACCAAATTAAATACAGTAATAGGAACATTGAAGAAACTAATGTCTTTTTTCACATAACTTTTGATTTGGACACAATAGTTAAATATTGTCGTCCTAACTATATCGATAGTTCGTATTTTAATTATTGACGATGTTGTAAATCTTCATTTCATGTGTTTTTACTAATTTGATAAAGCGGTTTGGTACCTTATTGGGAAAAGTACATTTTATCTTCACCTCTGGGCATGACAATAAACTTCATCCGACTTCTTAGGTGCTGATGTTTACAGATTAACCATGACCCAGATTGTTATCACCTCTTATATTTCCATCTATTGGTAAATAGTGAACAAAAATAGAACACAATGATAATTTTTTTAGTAAAAAAAAGAACAAGGATACTTTTTTATTTAATAATTACCAAAATATATATTTATAGTAAACTTTCTCTTTACTCTCCTCTTATCTAATATTTTACTCTTATGTAGCCCCCTGCGCATCAATGGCGTTACCGCCTTACTTGGGGTGAAACGATAAAAGAAATGAACAGCAATACATTTTAGTTATAGGAGAATTAGCAACATTTTTATCAAAATAATTAACAGTACATTTTATTTGTTAGTAAAAGTATCCAGTTGCGTTTAGAATATATTTAATTGAAGCTATAAGATAATCTTGAAAATATTTAGCTTTCGGTATTAAATAACACATATAGGTGTTGATATGCCACTAAATAAAATTAGCCAGCCAACAGATATCTATTTATCTTTCATTACATTCTCCTTCCTTGTTGTAAGATGATCCTGCTGAGGCCTCACGATCTGGTTGCTGGCATTCGCACTTCTGCTTACCTCTTCGTTAGGGAAGTCAGCACATCTTTATAGCAATTTATCTGATTACTCCCTCTTCTCCGCACGTTTTCATTCTTATTCGTGACACGGCCTGTGTAGAAAATACCAGGCTGAGCTTTGAAGCCTCTCCGTTCTGCAGATTGGATCAGCCATTGAAGTCCGTGACTCGCATGCATTCTTGAGAGCCGGGAAGACAAGGGGATGCCACAATCTCGGGTTAATTTTGTGGTTGAATTTTCTTTCTTTCTAGATCGTCTCCAACGGTGCCATCACGACAGTTGTCAAGGTAATTATCGCATTGACATCTGGCTTGGATCCATCTTGGCTGATGATTTCACCAATGTATTCATATAGTTTCACTATATCTAGTTGCTGTTCACTGACTGTAATTAGTGTCCTGATGGAAGTGAATGTTGTTGAACTAAATGACCAAACACATATCAACAATCGGACTAGTTTCCTAATATTGGTATTTTAATTAATCTTATAATTGAATTGGTTCATTGTGAATTCTATAACTAAAATGGTTAGATTTAAGTATTTTGGTTAGCTTGAATTTGTAATCAATTATATTTATATATGCTCTATAATGGAATTTATATATAAAAAACTTTAAAAAAATATTGGCATTTAATTATTTTATAACAAATTCATAGGACACTCAGTCAGTTAAATAGCATATGTGATACACAATTTGGGCGATCATGTCTCAAAAGAGACATGACTGACTGAGCAGAAGATTATCCCGCAGAATGTTGCCATTACTTTCTGCGGTAGATTGAGCGCCAGCCAAGGCTATAGAAACCAATATATCCTGTTATTTAACCCATAACTGTAAGGAAGAAACGGATTAATACCGTTCTCAAGGGTATATTCGAGTAAGTTTATGCAAGGAATTCAACTGGAATTTGAACTCGGCTCCCCGATTTGTCGTTCCGAGTCAATACCCACTGCACCACAACGCACATCCTAGGACACTACCAATACCATCAAAAATGTTTGTGTATGTAGTGCTGCTGCAACTAACTTAAAGCAAAAGAAACACTTTGACAAGACACAACTCGAGGATAGTGATTTTTTTCTACACGCAGTTTAGATGTAGAACAAAACCGAAAATATGGAGGGGACAGTTAGGACCGAACTGACTACTCAAGTGTAATAATTCAAACTGGCTATTATACTAGGTGCCCAAAGTTAATTATATAAGCACAATTCAGAAGTAGCACAAAGCTTTAACATATGAGGCTTCTAGTAAGACCCGATCTCACTACTCAACTATAATGAGACAAGCTTGCTAACCATTGCACCACGTCAACTAGCGGAACGTAAAAGAACTGCAGATCATCATAAGCAACAGAGAAGATTATCGTAACAGCGGTAGTGCTTCTAGTAGTGGGAGGATTACTAGTCTGATCTTTATGAAGAATAAAAATATAACTTTTCGAATAGTCTTTTCATGGCATAGTAAACGCGAATCAAAAGACAAAAATATGAAATGTCATATATTGAGACGTTTTAAATAATAACTTCATGGATTTGATTACAAGAGACTCTATCGTTGCGAATCTAGGGTTTACACGCATGTCATTGGACTTGTTCTTGTAACGGAAAGAGAAAATGATAACTTATTTGAGTAATGGAAGGCGCTTTTTTGTTTGTTATTTATTTGCTTTACAACTTTATTCATTTTATAATGAGTAGTGTTAGCCTTGCGAGAAACAAACGTCTGATGACGGTGTACGGTTTATTCAAGGGCAAATTTACAAGTTAAATACATTGATTATTTGTGAATTAAGTCAAGGAAAACAAGTGTGAAAATAAAATTAAGGGAAGAAAATTGATTGAAATTATAAAAGAAAACAAGTGGGAAAAGAAAAACAAATGAGGCAACACGTGTAAAAAACGTTTTAAAAAGGAGAAAGAAAAACAAAATATTCAAATAAATTTTACAATTTCAAATAAGATACGGAAATAATAATGACGAATAATTGAAATTAGAAACAAAGAAATGAAAATGAATATAAAACGTGATTAAAATGGCAGATCTAAAATGTATAAGATAACAACGTGAGGATAAATGACAAAATAAAAAATAACGAGTATAGAGTAAAAGACATTAAGAGATTTATAAATTGTCGTGAAATAATACCATTATTTCACGACAATTTATAAATAATTGAGACTCAGCGGCTCAGCTTCTGTAACTTTTACAACGACATAAGTTTGCTTCTCCGTGTCTTTTCTATAATTAATTTAATGGTGAAAAATAAAAAACGAATAGAGTTGAAGATTAAAAGAACAAAAAGAGACTAACAAAACAGATGAAATAATTATAAAAGGCTCATGAGGAAAGAAATGAATAAAAGAAGCAAATAATAAAAAAAAATCCGAACATTTTAGATATAAAAAAAAATCGAGGTGAAACCAACAGCGAGAAAAAATGAGAGAAAGAAAGGATAAAAAACATGAGAAAAAATATGTACTATATAAAATGATATAAAATGATATGATACAAGAGCAATATAAAAAGACATAAAAAGATGTAAACTAATATAAAATATGTGCGATATAAAATAATATAAAACAAAATCAATATAAAATAGTATAAATCAAGTATGATATAAAAGATATAAGATTATATAAAAACAAATGCTATATAAAATAATGTAAACGTATATAAAATGATATAAGAAAGAGCTACATATAAGGATATAACAGATATATAAGCTTATAAAAGGCCATAAAAAGATTACAATAAAAAACGATATAAAATTATATAATTAAGTGGTATACAATAAGATATGAACTGATATAAAACAAGTGTGATACAAATAGGATATATAATAAGGATGATATAAAACGTTTTAAAACATATGCAATATAAATGAATATAAAGTAATATAAAATAAAGTAACATAAATATTATATAAAACAAGTGGTGTATAAAAGGATATGGGAGATATACAATTCTATAAAACAAGTGCGACATAAATAGGATATAAACCATATAAAATTAAATAAAATACTGTTAGTATCAGATATTCAAAGCCCCCTTCCTTACTGCATGCTTCAGGAATTTAGTTGTCTTTTCTTGATGCTCAATATTAATTTCCTTGTCGTTTCCATCTTTTCAAAAGCCTCATGATTGCTCATAGGCTCAGTCCAAGATATCCGCATCATCCTTCTGTAGAACGATATTTCAATTGCTTCAAGTTTTTCCTTCATCTTTGATGATATTGTCCAGCATTCACTGCAATATGGAAAAACTGACATCACATAGCAATCCAGTACTATCTTTTTTTTTTGTATGGAAAGTTTCCTGTCTCTTAATACTTTACTCAGCTTCTGGAACATGTCTTCGCCATATCAATAGGCCGTCGAATCTCTGTGTCACAGTTTCCGTCTTCTGTTATAACATTTCCAAGGTATTTAAATTTTTGTACCTGCTTGATTTTACTATCTCCTTTTTGTAGTTGGCATTTTGGGCTCCTCTTTTTGCTGTTGAAAAACATCTAGATAAGACTCAGCGGCTCAACTTCAGTCACTTTTACAACGACGTAAGTTTGCTTCTCCGTGTCTTTTCTATAATTAATTTAATGGTATTTTTTTCGAATGATGCTACCGAGATTTTTTGAATTTAAGGGCCCTACCAGGCTACCGTTGAGATCTCATCAATTTACATTTGAGTAGGCTAGGAGAAACCGTAAGTTCAATGTCAACATTTTATTTTTCCCGAACTTCTTGCTCATGGAAATCGCTTCCAGATCTATGCTTCCCAGCAAACTTTAATCTACAAAAATTTAAATGCAATTTTTTTATGGCAGTGTAATGTCTTTCAGATTATGTTTTTCTCTCCCCATTCATTAGTAATGTTTTTATTATTTATTCTTCTACGCACGGTAATCCCTTGTGCCAAAGAGGCTTTGCTATGGGTAAGAAATATTTTATAAATTTTGAGGCAAACAATAAAAGAACGTATGAATGAAATAGAAAAAGCAAAAGTATAAATTAAAATGTCAGATAGAACAATTATAAAATGAGATCGGGTGTAGATAAAAAAAAAACAAGATCAATGAAGCAGAAATAAACAAATTAAAAAGATCATAACATAATCTGATGAAAATGGAAGCAAGAAAATAATGAATTAAATATTTGAAAATTAATAAAATAGCAGATATAACAATTATATAATGAAAGCAATTGGTCAAAGAACAAAGTAAGTAAAGAAATAAAAAAGGGGAAAAAAAGAAAAAATGAAGTAACGACCAGGTACTAAAAAGCTATATCGAAATAAGTGTGATATAAAAGGAGAGTTAGTGATATAAAACAAAATAAAATATTAAAAGAGTATAAAATGATACGAGTGTAGATAAATTAAGTGCTGTATAAAAGGATATAAAAGGTATTACATCATATAAAATTAGATAAAAATCTGATATAAAATGATATGAAGTAAAGATAAAAAATATGCAAAATAAAAAGATAAAAATGATATAAAATATTATGAAACAAGTGCAGCATAAAAGGAATATAAATGGATATAAAATCATATAAAACAAGTGAAATATAAAATGATATACATTGATGTAAATTAATATAAAACAAGTGCTATATAAACAGATACACATGGGTATAAAATTATATAAAATTTTAATATAAATGGATATTCATGGATGTAAATTTATATAAAACAAGTAAAATCTAAAAGATTATACATACATATAAAATTATATAAAACAAGTGTAATATAAAACAAGCACATAGATATAAAATTATATGAAATAAGTGCAATATAAAATTATATACATGGATATAAAATTACATAAAAATTGCAGTATAAAAGAATATATACACGGATATAAATTGACGCAAAAGAAGGGCAATATGAAAGCATATAACTAAAATTATCAAAAAAAAAACTGATATAAAGCGAAATAAAATGTTACAAAACAAATTCAATATTGTTGTGACTACATAAAAGGTTTGAGAAATAACAAAACATGTGCTATAGAGATATTGTATAGTTAACAGTAAATACAACAGAAGAGTATTACACAACTAGTGCATGTGTCGGTTGTCCAGCGTTCAATCCATTTGCCTGTTCCCTCAAGGCATTCTATCCTATTAATCTTATAGTAAACAGAAGGGTTCAACATAGACTCTTGAGAGAGAGAACCCTACAACAGGTATAAAAGGATATCTTCTTTTTACCATGTCCTTTTAGGACATAGGCAATCATGGTTTTCCACATCTCCCTGTCAATGGTGACTCTTAGTACGCTTTCTCCTGTTGCACCATGCAACTGTCGTTCTGTCATCCACCTTATCATGTCTTTCAAATATGTTATCCGATGCTTTCCTGTGTCTCTTTTTCCTTCTATCTGGCCTGCTACTAACAGGATCTCCAAGCCTCATTGCATGGTCCTATGAACTTTAGTTGTCTCTTCCTGATGTTCAGTATTAATTTCCTTTTCGTCTCTATTCTTTCCAAAACCTTGTCATTGCTCACAGGCTCAGACCATGATATCAGCAGCATCCTTCTTTAGAACCACATTTCAGCTGCTTCAAGTTTTTCCTTCATCTTCGAAGATATTGTCCAATATTCACTGCCATACTGAAGAACCGATATCTCACAGCAATCCAGTACTATTCTTTGTTTCTGGTGAAATTGTCCCGTTTCTTAATACTTTACTCATTTTCTGGAATGGTTCTTTTACCATGCCAATTTGTCTTCAGATCCCAGTGTCGCACTTTCTGTCTTTTGTTAGAACACTTCCAAGGTATTTAAATTTTTGTACCTGCTTGAATTTGGAGTCCCTCAGTTGTAATTCGCATTTTGGTCTGCCCTTTTTGCTGATGACCATGCATTCGGTTTTCTTGCAGTCTATTTGTAGTCCTTTCTTGTCACTCTTTTCAGATACCTTCTGTAAAAAGTCTTGTAGTTTCCATTCTGTGTCTGCTATCAGCACTGTATCATCTGCGTACCTTATATTGTTTAAATTGTGGCCTCCGGTGACGAATCCTGACATAACATCTAGGGTTATCAGAATAGTCTCGCTGTTGAATAGATCCGGCGAAAAGACGCATCCTCGTCTTACGCTCCTTTCAATTTTAGTATAATTGCTGAATTCGTTACCTGTCCGTATACAGGTAGTTTGCAGCCAGTAGAGATTCTTGATTACTTTTAGGTCTTTCTCAAATATGTCGAGGCTGCCAAGCATCTCCATCCATTCATTGTAGCGTATTTTGTCAAACGCCTTTGTATATATAATCAACAAAACATAGGCCTTCTCCATTTGTAGTGCTATTTCAAAGAGCATCCTAATCATAAATATAACGTTCCTTCTTCCAGTGTCTTTAACTAAAACCGCACTGTTCTCGTTCTATCTCCGGCTTCTCGCTCTATTCATCAGGATTTAGATAAGCATTTTTATTACATGGCCGATGTTTTATTACAATACTGATGGTACTGCGGAATTCGCACTCGTTTGCTTCTGGCTTCTTAGGCAGCGCTATGAAGATCGACTTGCTGAGGTCATCTGGTATTACACGACTATAAAAGAATAAAAATATAAAAGTGCAATATAGAACTATATAACATGGTATAAAATGATACAAAACAAGTGCGATATAGAAGGATATAAAAGAACACAAAATGATATAAAACAAGTGTGATATAAAGGATAGAATATATTATAAACAAGTGAAGTATAAAAGAATATAAAATATATGGAACAAGTTAGATATATAAAAATATAGAATTATATAAAATGATGGAAAACAATTGTGATATAACAGGAAATAAATTTATAGAAATTATAGAACAAATATGTGCGATACAAAAAGATATAAAATATGATATAAGACAAGTGTGGTATGAAAAGTTATAAAATTATAAAAAATACAATTTGTTATAAAAAATAACACATATAAAAGGATATAAAATTAAATAAACAAGTGCGATATAACATCATAGAAAATAGCAGAAAAAATAATACGAAACATGTGCGATATAAAAGATTATAAAATGATAGAAAATAATATAAATCAAGTTTGATATAAAAAGATATAATGTGATGTAAAATGATATGAGTCAAGCACGATATAAAAGAATAAGAAATGCTATAAGATTATTTAAAACAAGAGTGGTATAAAAGGATATAATATGATGATGATGTAAAACAGGCGCGATATAAAATGATATAAAACGCTATAACACACGTGCGATATAATGGATATAAATTAAGTGGGATATTAAACAAAGTGCGATAAAAATAATGACACTGAGATAAAATGACATGAAATACTTTCGAAATAATAGAATACAAAATTATATAAAACAAGTGTGATAAAGAAGGATATAAAATGGTACGTAACTAATGGAACATACAAATATAGAATATATAAGAAAATGATAGAAACAGTATAAATCAAGTATGATATAAAAAGATATAATATGATATTGAATTATATGAATCGAATGCGATATAAAACGATTTCAAATGATATAAATTATTTAAAACAATGCAGTATGAAATAATGTAATATATTATTGTTGTGGGAAGTTACCCACGTAATAATGAACTCTTCTTTGCCTATATTAACTGAGAGTTAATTACTCCAGAGGACAGAGACGGGGCGAAAAAGACACTGGTTTTCAGTACGACTTCAGTTCAGCTCAGCCTAGTCTGTCTGTCTGTCGGTCAGTTGTAGCCAAGCTATTACTACTCTTTCTTTGTTCTTGACCTACAACCGTGTTGATTCATTATATTTTAGTCCCATACCGGGTCCATATCAACTATATTTGCAATATAAAATGATAAAGAATTATATAAATAAGTACGATATAAACTGATATACAATGACATCAACACCTGCGATATAAAATATAAAATGATATAAAGCACGTGTGATATAAACGGATATAAAATTGTATATAACAAGTGCGATATAAAAGGTTATAAAATGAAAGAGGTTGCTCCAAAGAGAAAATAAAGAAATATAAAATGAAATGATACATATGAAAGTAATATGCAAGAAAGATGTTACAAAATATCAAAACAAATTAAAAACAAAAAGGAAAATACATGAAGTAGAAAAGGCAAAATATATTCTAAAAATGAGGTCCACTCTGCATAAGACCCATAAAAAAACTCGAGGTAAAGGGTTACAGTAAGAGGCATAGTTTATGACTATAAGCCATGCCCCTTACTGTAAGCCTCTACCTAAATGGGGAAGATAACGAATTAATCTTCGACTTTAACAGGTTAAGTTTTTCGATGTAAGAAATTAAATGATGTGGACAAATGTTGAATATAGAAAAAATGAAGTAAAGAATGTCAAATAAAATATTTTTAAAAATGTGAATTAAAATACCAGGAAATGATAATAGAGTAAGGCAAGTTGAGAAACATGTTTAAAAAAAGTGAAGTACAAATTAATATAAATATATATATATATATATATATATATATATATATATATATATAGAACATGTACAACTTTTTATATCCACTACAAATTGTACATTTCATTTGGAAATTGTAATTACAATGTCTTATCAGGTGGTGTGGAAAAATAAAAAGCCACTTTTCTTATATGTTGCGAGATGTGTGTGGGATGTTGGTAAGGGTTAGTGATAAGCAGATAAGTCTTGTAAATTGTCCGTTAGAATTTTGAAGAAAGTGGGGTAGGTACGGAATATAGTTGATTATTGAAAGTGTCGGGAATTTTGGAGACAGATTTAACAATAGAAGATGGGGTGTGTTTTATGGTCTCATGACTAGACTTAATTTTTTGGGTTTATTAAAGGGGGAGAGTAGGGAAGTGTAAAGGGTGGGAAGGGATGGGATTGGACCTATCTTTAATGTTTATTTGTACAACTATAGAATATTTTTGTATTTAATGCATAGTTTTTTTATAATTAATCTAATTCTGTATATTTAACCTTACTTTTGAATTTAGGAAATCGGTTTTTTCTATAAAATTTTAAATTGGATGACAGTTTGTGGTGTGTAATAGGTAAAATTTAATGTAAGAGTGTTGTTAGTAGTATGAACGGTTATCGTCTCTACGGGGTCTTAGCTCTGGCTTTTGTAGTGGTTTTTAGCATGATTCTAAGGGTTAGTTCTTTAATGTGTTTGCAGTTTACTGTGGTTTCATGTCTCTGGTTTAAAAGGTTGTTACTATTCATATATTTAATGATTTCTATTTTTTTCTTGAAGACAAAGAAATCATGGTTCTTTATTGATTTAGCTGTTCTAAATATTCACAGTCTATATTATATATCAAGCACTGTTTTAAAGTAATGTTTTGGACGTTGTAAAATTTTTCTTCGTTCTTATTCACCCGTATATATATATATATATATATATATATATATATATATATATATACAGTACTGTGTAAAAGTATTAGGACAAGAAATTATATATGAGGCATCAACTATTTTATCTTTTATATGAGGCATCAAAATAAAGTTTAAAATTTTTAACACTTCTGCAAAGTACCGGTAGTGTGCGAATGTATTATGACAGGAGTGATTTTTCTAAAAACCTCACTGATATTCAAATACAGGGTGAAAATCCAAAACTTTGTAAGAATTATTTAACTAAAAAGGAAGAGGAAGGAAGACTTCGGAATAGAAATTGGCCCCCATACAGACCTGATCTCAATTCTATTGAACATCTAGAGAATATTTTGGATAAAAAATTGATAAATCTAATGTTACTTCGCAAGAGACACTTTAGGAACGAATACAAACTGCTTGGCAGGAGATACCATCAGATACATTGAAGAAGCTTGTGATGTAAATGCCTGACAAAATGAAGGCTGTCATCTAAGCAAAAGGCTATTATACTAAATATTAAATTTATTTTGTAACAAGTATTTTGTTCTTTTTAATTCATTTTTGAGTAAATCAAATATAATTACTTTAAATTGTTTATTTTCTGTCAATATGACTCATAAAAGATAAAATAGTTCTTGTCCTAATACTTTTACATAGTACTGCATATATATATATATATATATATATATATATATAATTTTGAAAACAATAATTTTATCTTTAGTTTTAAAAACCCTTTCGTCTAACATCTCATCAGGAAGAAATCGTTGAAATATGAATTAAATGAAGACAACAGAAAAATGAAAGCGAAAAAGAGGGAAAACAGGATAAAATAAATGTTCATATACGTATATAATCATATAGAGTGGAGGTAAAACCACGTGTAAATAATTTGTGAGGGAAAATTAAAATAAAATATCCCCCAACAAATTTAGAGACTTTGCAAAATATTTCTGCTGGCATTTTTCCGTAATGACATAGAGACCGATTTCAAAATCTTTTAATGATTTTTAGAACCAGCTTTATGAATAATTCTAAAAATTTATGTAACATTTCATTAAAAGAAAACATGTTTTAAAATGAAATACAGAAGGAAAAATTAAAAAGAGTAATACATCACAGAAAAAAGCAACATATTAAAATGAGAGTAAGAATGTTTGAAAGAATAAAAGATACAATACATTTAACAGAATAAAACGAAGAAAATAAATGCAATTCATCAAAAGAAAATGAAAAACGATTCAAGAAAATGGTTAAGAAAGGAAGCCTAGACGCAAACGGGCTTTCTTTTTAAAAGAATAAATAATTGAAAGAATTACAAACGCATTCCAGTAATATATATATATATATATATATATATATATATATATATATATATATATATCGACGCCAGTGATAGAAAGCTATCAACTGTGAAAAGAAAAATGTCAGATACAGGAAGATAAAAAATGAAGGAAACAGAAGACATTTATGAATATTAAAACCCAACCGGAAGGACAGTGTAATCATAAAATAAAGAGAGTGACTTGAAACAATATGGGAGGCTAAGAAAAGAAATTGGGAAAACAAGGCTAAGTGATGCATCAAATGAACGAACTGTCAAAGGAATGGATGAACAATGAAAAATGAAAAAAATGATATGAGGAAAGAACAAGAAAAAGCAAAAATATAGTTATAAAAAATGAAACTCGACACATTTCGAAAAGGTATAATGAAGGACTGGTGCAAAATAAACCAGATATTTAAGCCATCGGTTCTAAGTATATAACCTTAGAAAGATTAAATGCTACAGTCGCCTAAAGAGTTCCATTATTGACAGAGAATGATTAAAATAAAAACAATTTTCACAAAAAAAACCTTAATTAAGTTCCGAGTTGTATTAATACTGAACATTTTAATAAACAACAATAGATTATTTTACTATGTTTTCTGGCACTCATTTCACTATAATCAAGTTAATAAACGCCATTATGATGCAAAGTGTTACTGAGTGTGAAACAAACAAAGAAGGCTTTTAAAAAACGGGATCCAAAAAATATTTGAAGGAGTCTCCTTGCATTGAATATGATATGGGGCTCTTAAGCTCAACCCAGACCTCAAATCGAACTCGTATATCCGATCTGTACTAAAGATACTAGAAAAATGTTGGTTCAATCTACTAATCTGAATATAACAACCTCCTGCTATAATCGTTAAACGAGTCACATTAAACCAAACTTGCCTAGCCCTCACTTCCCTGTCCAGATAGATTTCAAATGTGCCTACAGGATCTTATAGGTGATTAAATATTTTCAACTCTACAACTTCTTTCCCAGAAACAAAGTCTTGAGCCTCTAACTGATTTATCAACATATACATACCTTGCGCACGATTCGTTAGTCCCATCAACTCTGAGGTTTGCAACTAGGACCAGCCATGCAATGTCATGTTACATATACATGTGTAGATAAACGTAATTGCATTCAGTTTTCTTTAGTAAGGAGGAAGTTCCATTTAGATAGCTTTTTCCTAAGAGTTGCTACTTTGGGGAACAGGCTCCTGGCAGGATTTTCTCACAATCTTGAACCCTGTTCATGTCTAGGGTTTACCGGTAGTTTTCCTGCATAACGCAATGAGGCTTAAATAACAACAAACTGTAGTTCTCTACCATGAGTGGTTCTTTAGCGTTGAATTGTGTAAAACACATAGATAGATAGATAGATAGATAGATAGATAGATAGATAGATAGATAGATCTAGAAGATATATATATAATGTATCTAATTCTAATCAGAGGTCTTGCTGCAGGATGCAGTTTACCGTCATACCCAGGACATGAGTTACAGTGAGAGAATTAAAAATAAAAAGTACGGATGTGTTGAAGAAAAGATAAATATGGATGGGAATCAATCAGATAAAAGATGGCAATAGACATTGCATTTAAACTTTTGGAGATTGTAGCTATCAGGGAAGTAAACAAATAGAAGTGACTTTCACAAACGGGAAATGCAAAAAAAAAAAAAAAGAAAAAAGAAAAACTGTAAGAGTAGAAAAGACGGTTAAATTTAACTATTCCGACGGCAAAAGGGTGCGACCCTCATACCAATATTGTAGTACGAGTGAGTATATGCGGTCGGAATACTAATTAAAAAAAAACTTCGGTGATATCATGAGTGTTCCACTGAAATATGTTTGCCAGGCGATGTAATATTTAATTAAATAGATAAATATATGTTCGAAAACCTGCTTAAAATAAAATATAAATTTGTTTCTGCTGGAAAATGTTGAGAATATTATGGGCAGAAGATTGTTTGAATGATTCGTTTTTTACAGCTTATGCAGGTTATTTCAAGCTAGAAATTTTCTTTGATTTTATGAATACGTATTTTTAGATGATAATGGTTTAGTAATACAAATGTTATTAAACAAGCAATAAATCGTGCAAGATTAGGTTAATTCTAACGATTGCAATGTTTAGTATTGAATAAGTAAATATATTGAACCCAACAGGAATTGAAACTCGGCTCAACGATTAAAACTTCTGTGCCGTTAGTTATGACAATCTTACAACTCTCGTGATTAATCTACTTGCTGACAGACTCGTGGACAGAAGAAGTGCCCAAGGAGGATTTTTTTTTTTGCTAAAACAGCGACTACACGAAAACATAATTGCTGATTATGCTGAAACACCTTGCGAGAAAAGGTCTGGAGAATTTAACCCTAGTGGAATATATTGAACCCAATAAGAGCAGGGAAAACGAAAGTGGAACATAATTCAAAGATTTTGATTGAATGGATGGAAAAAGGTAATATTGATTAGTCTACCTTTCTTTTTTCCTTTCAGGACGTAAGCGATCATGGCCAACCACATCACCCTTTTTCTTTTAGCTCTTAAAAACTTTTCTGTTGATACACTACAATATACTCCCGCACCAGTAAGAAACCTGTCGTGGCGGACAGACATAATCTCGCTGCTGACCTTGAACGGGATCTACACTCTGTGGTGAACGGGAGCAAGAAGTAGCTTGTCAACTTCAATTCATCTAAGAACAAGCTGTTGTCTGTCAACCATTACAGGCAACCTCTCCTGCCTCCCATAAGCATGGACCAAGCGATTCTCCCGGAGAGTAATACACTATGCCTCCTCGGATTTACCCTGTCCTCAGACCTCAAATAGAACCAATATATTGAATACATAGCAAAATCTACTGCTAAGAAGGTTGGGTCACTATGTCGTTCCAGGATGTTTTTTTCCACCTGAATCCATCCTGCATATATACAATTCAACCATCCGTCCGTGCATGGAGTACTGCTGCCATTTATTGTCAGATGCCCCTGCCGTTCTCCTCAGTGTTCTTGACAGGCTCTAAAGGAGAGTGTGTAATGTGATAGGTACTGACCTGGCTGCTCGACTGCAGCCACTTCCCCATCGTCGAAATATGGCCTCCCTTTGTCTGTTCTATAAATACTTTCATGGCTTCTGTTCAGACGAACTTAAGTCACTGATGCCTCCTCAACAGGTGTTTACTCGTGCAACCAGACTGGCAACTGGGTCCCACCCATTCACAGTAAGGTTAGCCAAATGCAGACGACAATTCTACTCCTGTAGCTTCTTCTCTCGCACTTCCCGCCTGTGGAACTCGCTCCCGTATTCTCGCTTTCCTGACGGCTATAACCTCCAGAAATTTAAATGCAAAGTCAATACTTATCTACTAACCACTGGACTCTAGCTCTCTCTCCACCCTCGTATAACCTTCCGTTTCTCTCCACCTATGTATCTGTCATCGCACCTGCTTTCTCAGTTTTCTTTCTAACTAGTTTCCTTTCTAACTAGTTTGTACTCCTCACTCTTTTGTAATTAATCTTTTTAGATTTATGTAGCCCCATGTACATCAGTGGCGTTTCTGCCTTGCTCGGGGTTAAATGATTAAAAAAAAAGAAAGAAAAGAGCAATGCAAATGCATACGATGTGTACCTGTGTTTTATAAACTACGCTAAGGTATTCCAGAAAAAACACAGCAAAGACTTGTTACAGCTGATCGGCAACCTTGACATATTCAGGAAATACATTAGAATAATCAAGAATTTATACTGCCAGCAAAATCCCCTGAAGACGGACAGGCAATGATTAAAGCAGGTAAACAAATATAGAAAGGGGTGTAAGACAAGGATCTTTTTCTCACCGGATTTATTCAGTGAGATAATTCTTGCTCGGTGTGAAATGATTAAAAAAAAATATATATATATATCACAAACCCTGTTGACCATACACTTGCTCAAGTCTATCAAGTATGATATACGTTGCTATGTTATTTCTTGGACACTTTTGCTATATTTTGTTGTAGAGTAACTAGCATCCTTTCAGCACTCTGACATAAGGGCTGCCTCTTAGCCTGAAACAATCTACGAGTATTTATTTAAAATGTCAAATTCGGGCTGATTTGTTTCATCGGCTATTCAACATTTAGACCTTTCTCTATTTTGCTCATAAATTTGTCTTGTTAGTTGTTTGTAACATACGTTTCTGTATTTTTCGTATACATTCGTTAGCACCGGACACTGTGCTGAAATAATATATTAATCCCTCATTTTTCTCTGTGTATTATTCGCTTCGACGATACAATATTTTTTTCTCTGATGAAGCAGCGTCAACTAGCGTCTTCTCCCAGCTGGAAAAATTTATTCCTCCGGATAGTCACGTCTTAGATCTTAACCTATATAAACACATGCATCTCAAACACTAAACTTATATATCACAGGAAAACATTTTTTGTTGTATATGAGTACATCTTCGCGTATGCTTTGGGGTGCCGTGGACATTGGCTACGAACGAGAAATCGGAGAGCTGAGTTCGAATTCCAGTTGAATTTCTTGGGTTCACTTACACGCAAGTAACCTTACGAAAGGTATTAATCAAAATTAATCATTTCTTCTCTCTCCAGCTATGAACCAAATAGCAGAACACATTGGGTTCTATAGTTTTGATTGGTAACCAGTCTACCGCAGAAAGTAATGGCAACCTACTGCGGCAGAATCTTTTGCAAAAGAAACCATGTCTGTTTCGAGACATGATCGCCCAAGTGTGTATCTCATATAGCACTTATCTAACTGAGTATATTTACTTACTTCTTGCGTTGTTCTACTTTTAATGGAATATAATTCTTTAAAATTTATCTGTCTGTTGCAAAAATCATTTCTTGCTGAAAATGTTGAAGACAATCTCTTCGATATGTTCCCATCTTCAATCTCATTTTTAGAGATTGCCATTTTGAAAATGGTGACGCCGACGCAATAGGGACTCGCAAAATCCATCGTCTACATTAATAACTTGTTAAAACTTGTACGCTTATTATAAATGTTCCTTATGTGTTTACAAGCCAAACCCATTTAATAATTCATTCTCTTTTCCTTTACAGGTAAGCCGATTTACAAATTCGAACTGAGTCTAAAAATACGTGACAGGGTAAGTCAATATTCGTCTCAACCTTTGACAGATATTTGAACTTCGCTGTAATGATTTCTCTGTTCTCTGTCAAGTGTTTCATATTTACTGAAAGAAGAATGAAGACATTTGTAGATAATGGCATTCGGTGGCATCCCAGGATTAAAAATGAATTGTCTGCACTAGATGTTATGAAAGCTGGAATCGATAGAATGATGAGGTAACTCATTAATAATGCAAAAAAGGCGTTTTACCTCACTTTTGACTGCTTTTCTCTTTAAATCTTCTTCATTTTCTCTTTGCTTGCTCCTTCTGCCAGTCGTTTAGAAACGATGAAACCTTTCTTCTGTCAGCAATGTTGCGTTAATTGTAATATTAAATATTCTATAACTTAGTTAGGGAATAGAAAATATTGCAGCATTTACATTATTCGAACTATTGTCCTCATCTCTGTTGCCATTTGTACGACGTTCTTCAGGTGCTAGGAATTTTGAACCAAACCCTTTATTACAATCACTGGGGTATATCATCCTCATTCTTTGCGTAAAGCCTCGATTGGAATTAATGTGTTATCTCTCTCTAAGACTGCAAGGGAGATAACTTATGACTTCTAATCGAGCCTTTACGCAAGGAATGATGATGAGTTACCCCAGTGATTGTAATAAAAGATTCGGTTAGAAATTCTTAGCACCCGAAGAAGGCCGGAGTGTACAACAACCGAAAGGTCGTACAAATGGCAACAAAGATCAGGACAATAGTCCAAATAATGTAAATACTGTACTACCTCATCTCAGAAATATAGATTAATACTAGAAAATATTGGTTTAAAAAGGAAGGAAGGAAGGAAGGAAGGAAGGAAGGAAGGAAAACCGTGAAAGTAATAAAGCTTATTGTAACAGGGACCAAAATAAAAGACGCAGTAAAATTATATATCAAGAGAAAAATTTTAGAAAGAGAAAAGGATTATTAAGCAGTAGATTAGTTATAATGGCTTCAAATTTGAAGGAAGGAAGGAAGGAAGGAAGGAAGGAAGGAAACGATCTGGAAATTAAATTAAGACGAGAATCTGAAGGATAACTTGCCGAATTTCTTTATATTTTGATTGCTTAATAAAACCGACTTTACATACAGCTTTCCGGAGCCAATCAAAAGAACATTTATATTTCTAAATAAACCAATAATAAATCCTTTATTATTAGATAACTGGTTGAGTTATTGTAACATTTAAGAACATATTGAAGAACTAATTATCACAATACAGTATCTTATTTATTGACCAATCAGAAAACACCTAAACACTTTGAAGTTGATCCACTTCTTAATTTTCAAAACATACGTTTACCAGGCAGCCTTCAAAGAAGACAACATTACCACATTCCAGAAAAAAACCTTGTGTGTTGGTTAAAACAATGTTTTATGTTTAGTAAGAAATGAAAGGCTACGAGACAATCGTTGATTTTCTGCAAAAAATTAAATGACAAGTAAAAGAAATTGCATAGGGTTGTAATAAGAATTTTTCCTCTTCTATGTTTCCGTATCCATTTAGGAGTTGCGTGATCACGGCTCTTCACTGCTTTCTAATGAAAAAGGTATCAGAAAATAAATACAGATATAATAATAAACACAGGATTTAAAAAAATTTCACGCACACGGGACTTTAAAGATTGACCGGAGGCTTCAGTGAAAAACTAGGTAGAATTCACACATAAATTCCTCTGAAGAGGACTTCCGTTACAGACTGGAGCCGAAAGGTCACCACTACTGTAGTGGGTGTTTGTAAGACAAGAGAGAGCAAAATATTTTTCAGGTCTGTTTTGAGTTTGAGTTTGAGTTTTGTTTAACGGCATATCAACATCTCTGTGGGTTATTTAATGCCAAAAATATAGTCTTTTAGATTTTTTTTAATGTTTGGTTATAGTGAGAAGGTTGATTGAGTTAGATTTTGATTAAAATATTTGATTATTTTTTGTTTTAGTAAACTGAAGATGTCTTCAAGTTTTTTGTATTCAAAAATGTATTAAAGTAATCATTATTTTTTTCCTTCAAAAATGTAGATTTTTTTTATTAAAGTCTATTTTTGTGTCTATATTTCCACAAATGTCTAATTTTATGCTTTCATAGAGTTTTGACTCCAGTTGGGTGGGAATTAACTATTTGCTCATAGCTGTGAAACTTGCAGGTGCTACCACTCTGGGTCAGAACCCCCTAATCAGATGCATTGTTGCCGATTGCATTTGACCGTCATACCCAAGACCTCAGGTCAGTTTTGAAAAAAAAATGTTCTTGCTAAGGATAATGAGCCATGTTCTGTCCTGCTTTTTGTTACAGTATTTTAAATAGAGATTTTTCCGTCTGATAAACTTGTTGCTTCAAAAAGATTAAAGAACCCAATGTCTCCTATTATTTACAGGTTTTGAACACAGATTGAGTTCACTATAGGTCTATGTAAGCAAAGAATTGGAAGATATACAGTCATGCACAAAACTGACGAAAATATATAGGTGAATTGTGAAGAAGATATTGACAGATTAAAAAGATCAATTTAGGATAGGATGAGAATAGAGAGGGAAAATCTTTTTAAAACGAGAATATAAGAGAGAAACTATTTTAAGAAGGAGAGTGTATCATAGATATAATGATAGACTAAGAATACATAGAGATACTATTTTAATAGTATGAAGATATAAAAAGATAACTATTTTTAGAATGGCGTGCATAAAGAGAGAAATACTGATAGCAGGAAAATTTAAAGAGAGGAAATATTGATGGAGAGATAATGTAAAGAACACAAATATTTTTTTAGAATTGGAATATAAATAAAATCTTATAAAATGACAATATAGTGAGTGACATATTGATAGCAGGGAAATTTAAAGATAGGAAATATATTAAAACGAAGGATTTTTTAATTAATTTCACACTAAGCAAAGCAGTACTGCCACTGGTGCACGGGGGCTACATGAGAGGAAAGTGATGGTTGAGGAGAGCGAAGAGAAAGTACAATCGAAGATGAACCGGTTATGGGGCCTTTCAGAGAATGGGAATGAGAAGCATGGGAATACTTGTGTGAAGGGATTAGCGTAAGGGCAGAATAAAAAAGAGAAGTTCAAGATTCAGATACTGGGAAAAGGATAAAAGAAAAATAGAAGTCAAGGAAATAAGAGATGGCAATGAAAATTGCGTTTAAACTCTTGGAGATTGTCGCCATAGGGAAGCAAGTATACTGAAGGCAATTCCACGGGCGGGTAGTGCAAGGAAAGAAGCCGTCGGAGTAGAGGTGACGGCTGCATTTGGTTGTTCTAACTCTAAACGAGTTGAACCTTGTTGCGAGTCTAGTTGCTCGTGTAAATTCTTGTAGTGTGGCACCAGGTTGCTAATCCTGTCGGAGCGGAAGTCATGAAAATATTTGTAGAAGAGACAGACGGAAGACACATGCCATCGGTGAGATAGTGGCTGGAGTCGAGGTGCTAGATTGCGATTTATTACATTGCAGATCTCTTCTGTATTCTGTCGAGAATTCCGAGCTAAATAGCAGGGGCGTCCGATCAGATATGACAACAGTAGTCAATGCACAAGCGGATAGTTGATTTGTATATGTGCAAGATGGACACAGGCGAGAAAAATTTCCTTGTCCGACACAGAGACCCAAATTTCCTAGCAATATATTTAGTTATTGATTCAATGCAGTCGTTCCACTTGAGGTTGCTTGAAAGAGTGAGGCCGAGAACGGCACAGGGAATTGCTTTCGGGGAGACTAGCTAGACCCATGTTAATGGGAGGAAGGAGTGAATGTCTATTGTGGCCGACGTGTAGCAGTTAAATTTTGGAAGCATTCAAGTTTACGAGTCATTTCTTAATCCGGTTTACCACAGATTTGAGGTCCTTCTCAAGATCAGAAATGAGGTTACCTTTGTCCGCTTCGGCAGATTTCTGACTGAGTAGGGATTAATTAATTTTGTCGTCAGTCTAAATGCTTACTTGGGATTTGATCACATCAGGGAGATCGTTGATGACGATCAGAAAGTCTACGGGCGTGGGATGGAGTTCTGGTGGACACCCGCGTTGGTGTGATAAGATCTGGAGGCGTGCGCGTTCAAGACGGTTATTATTTTGCAGTTTAATAGGAACGATTGAATCGAATCAAGCAAGCGTCCAGTGATACCATAGCTTTGTAGCTTGCGCAGTTGGTCGGCGTGCCAAACCCTATCAAATTCTTTGGAAATATCCAAGGCAACAGCTCGAGCTTCACCGTTTGAGAGAAAATATTAATAGAGTGAAAATATATACAGAGAAAAATATTACTACAAACAATTAAATATTTAAGACACGATTGACATTATCATGTCCAGACGATTTAAGCATGAAATAGACTCTCGTTATTGGGTGTAAACCGAAATGTCTACTTTTATATTTGCACATGCCCTATTCTATTTATGGGGCACTTTAATATATATATATATATATATATATATATATATATATATATATATAATTTATTTAGATACTTTAATCCAAGCGGAAAAAGCAGGAAGGTAAATTCCGAAAACCCGATCCTAATTAACATTAAAATTTTATTTTAATATTAAAAAAAGATACAGGAAGAGAGCTCCATGTAATAAAATATTACAGAGCAAATATAAATTAAAATAGGATTAATTCAATTATATTGGATGATCATTTCGATATGAAAATCCCCAACCGGGAATAACATATCACCTCAGCAACAAAAAATCCTTTCAGTTTCAGGATTTTTTTGTTGCTGAGGTGATGTGTTATCCCCAGTTGGGGATATTCATATCGAAATGATCATCCAACATCATTTAATTAATCCTATTTTAATTTATATATATATATATATATATAGTGATGATCCACGTATACTCTCTTAATATGTATAGGAAAGAATATGAATAAAAAGGTTTGAATTTTAAAATGTCCTTTTTTTGGACAGTATATGTTAATTTTTATTATTGTATTTTATATTTCAGACCGCCCTCAGTCCTTCATCAGAAACAAGTGATTTTTAAATTTGGATTTAGTTCTGCATACACAGGCAAAAAGAAAGAAAAATACTGGATTTTAAAATTAAATACACACAAGCTAGGGTTAATAGGGACTTAGGTGTGCTGAATCTTTACAAATATTTCAATAGCTAAAATTTTTTTTTCAGATATTCCAAGAAATTTTTATCTAAAACAAACAGAATTTCTCTACGGACGTGCCGCATGGTTGTGAACAAACACACCACGTGATGTAAACACAAAAAGAATATTCGGACGCTATCGTGAAATACGTTTCAATTGAAATTTAAAAATCACTTGTTTCTGATGAAGGGCCGAGGGCGGTCTGAAATATAAAATACAATAATAAAAATAAACAAATACAGTCCAAAAAAGTACATTTTTAAATTCAAAACTTTTTATTAATATTCTTTCCTATATATATATATATATATATATATATATATATATATATATATATAGGCAGTAATATTTCTTTCAGATATCTTACATAAAATACGACCGACAAGGAAGATTTAATTAATATTTTATTAAGTTTTTCCAGCATTCTAACATTTGACCGTTTTGTAGAAATTAAGGAATATAAAAATTGTTCATAATATGTATTGTCTCAAACGCTTTCGGCCACTTCTTCATCGATTTTCAAAGGTATTTCTTCCTTTCCATCTCTTCTTCCTTCTTTCATTCCTTCTTCATCGATTTTCAATTTATTTGGGCAACAAGCTTTCTTTTAAACGCGTCTCGTTAAAAATGACTGACAGGGAATATTTTCTTAGTTATTTATTTATTTTTCCTGTATTCTGGTGTGTTTCTTTTTATATTGAAGATAAGGAAGTATAGCCCGGCGTTGCTCGGGTGTAATGAAAGCTTTAAAACTAATCCATGCTCCTGGAGCTCAGACTCTTTGGAAGTTGGCACGAAAGATTAAAAACTACATTTATACCTACTTAGAGCCAAACCCAAACAAAAACTAAAATAAAACAGCTGAAAAACTGATGAATATCAGTGTATCGATTTCCAATATCGGAGTCAATTAAGTCATCCAAGGATAAATTAACCTAAGTAAGTCCATGAAACTTATGGTACCCATCGGGAGTAAAATTGTAGAAAATGAGTCATATTGATGGCTGAATATCGGTGTTTGATCAGATTCGATAGAATATCGGGGGTATCTATTTCCGATATCGGGGATATTATCGATTTTCTACACTACTGTAAGAACTGCAACCTTGAAACTTCTGAATATCGTTTCTTATGTCTTTGTCTATGAGTGTATCAAAATCTTATATAAAATCGGACAATACCTTCTATAACCCGATTTTTCGATTATCGATTTTCGATACTTATCGGAGGTACCTAGATACAAAACCTAGCTAAGAACATTTGCAGGCGCATATAGTACAACTGTGTAAATTTTCAAGAAAATCAGTCCAGCTGTTTCGGAGTCTACAGGTAACGGACACACACATAGAGACAAAGTTTTATTTATATATATATATATATATATATATATATATATAATCATTTGTATACAAGCCTGTTTCGCTGTGTCATGGATCTTCAGTACAGCCTGATTAAGTATTTGTCTCAAGCCGTGGTCGAAATTTGACTGATTTGTCATCAGACCGATATCTTTCCGCTAGCCTATCGACGCACTGCAGAGAAAGGCAGCATTTACAGCAGGAAGTAAACAGCCATTAACTGCTTTCAATTCATTAAAGAAAGAACGTAGAATAAAG